>JAFIDM010012231.1:23596331-23641191 GCA_023159025.1 Thereuonema tuberculata
CCCACTGACTCCATGCTGAATCCTTCTACGAAATTCAGCTTAAGTCTATAACCTATTCACTGAAGGACAAAATTTACCAAATAACTACTGCTAATTTACGCTCTTATCATCATCTCGTGTTGTCTCCCATTTGCTTATCGATCCCCTGATGATGGAATACACAAAGTATTCCAAAACTGCTGGATAATTCTCCATTACTGCATTTTATTTTTATCAAGGAAGCATATTTTTATTTCCACTTTCTTTTACTCCTATGTTTTTAAGAGAGACTGTTTTTGATTAATTTACAGGTTATTCTGTTTAATAATATTCCACCATAACAATAGAAAGATTAAAGCAATAATGAAATACAAAAACTTTAAGCTATCTGTCAAAATCAATGAAAATTACACAACAGTATAAATTAAAGTACATTTGGATGTAAGCATTTTTTTTATTTTATCTTTTGCCATTATTCCCCTTTTCTTGAAAAAGTGTGAAATTTCATAAGTAAACATGATAACCTGCTGAATTATGATGGAAGAAAGAATTAGTCAATTTTTAATTACCGAGTATTTTGATTGATTGTTTAAAAATTGCCCATAAAAACATGAACTGCTAGTGAGTGAAATGCTTGACTCTGAAAGATTTCAAATGCCAAATTTTTGATTTTCTAAAATTCTCTCTTGGAACTCTCTCCATTTTATCAAATGCTGTTCTCATTTAAAAAGAGAAACTTAGAAGATGATGGGATTCCATGGTGAAAGATCAGTTGTATCAAACCCTGAACTCACAAAGGAACTTTAGGCAGACTGCCATACATATTTTTAGCTTAAGATATTACTGTCTGTCCTTCGTTCTATTTTGTTGTTCATGTTCTAATTTACAACATTAAAACTTTCACAGAAAAATTCTTAAAAATTAAAAGAACACAACAAAATAAGAAAACAGTCTATTAAAAAATACGCTTCATTTAAAAAAAAAATAAACATATTGAAATATATCAAATGAAAAAAAAAAAAAAAAAAAGTTATTTTCACATAAAAACATAGCAAAACTTTAAAAACATTGTGAGATTTCAAACATACCTCAAACTGGGTTTTAGCTGTTATCAAGCACTTCTTATAAGATTCAAATTTGTTCATCCACGTAATTAACAAAGAATTACCAGGCTGCTCTTTAATCCTAAGGAGAGAAAAAAATAAATCAGAATAAATATAGGATTACACAGCCCAATTCCTTGCAAAATGATTTATTAACACATTCGCTGCCGCCATTATAAGGGTTGCTGATCACGAGGTGTCACTAGATTATTTTACATTTTTATTATATATGGTACAATAAGTCAGTACATATCAAATTTGAACTCCTCCCCCCAAAAAAAAACCCACAGGCTCCATGTAGGCAGCACCTCTGCGTTGTTAAATGTCTCCTCGATACTAGATTCTGAGTGTTTTTTTTTTTTTTCTATGGCTTCATTAATGATATGATAAGGAAATCAAAATAAAATGTAAATAAAATAGAAAAAAAGGATGTATTTTTTATTCATTAATAATAATAAACATAAATTCTTAGAAAAAAATTTATACAAAAATTAAATTAGGTCTACGATCAAAAAACTTCTATTTTTTTTTATTTTTTTTTTTTCAAATTCTAGAAATTAACAATAAATCAATAATAAAAAAATTTAGAGAATCTAGTGTTTTTCAAGTCTCTGATACATCACTCAATATTATGGGGAGGAAAAAAGAAAAAAGTATGGCGACAATAACTGTTTATGACAGTTCAAGGTGTCAACTGAGATGCAGCAATACAATACAAGTTGTATGCCACAATACAAGTTCCCCTTAAAAGCGACGGCAGCATACTGATCAATAGAGTTTACCAAGCCACACAACACTGCACTATCTACACGGACCAGTGAAGTCAGCAGTGAACATGCTAAAATAAAAAATTAATCTACAATCAATTTCAATTGTTCATAATTAAGAATACCTTCTGTCCATATCTTCCAGTGTTCTTTCCACTTTCGTCAGATATAGATTACATCTTCCTAATCCCAGCTCTTCCTTCATTTTAATTAATGAAACCTTTTAAAATAAAATTGAAAATAAAAATTAAAACATAAGTTTTCAAAAACAAAACCACTAGATTTTTTTTTTCTCTGCATATTTATAATGAAGCACATAATCCAGAAACTATGGTACATCTAGATCTAAACACTCCTATTTAAACTCATGTTTAGATTGATTTAATTATCTCAAAAATTATTATCCTGCGGACATTTCAATTTGCACAAATGCCAATTTGTTTCAGTTATTCTAATCTTCAAGATTTAGTGGGTTGAACTGAAAGTCGGCTTGTCTTTGACAGTAGATGGTTTTGTGAAGCACGGTGCGTTTTTAAACAGAAAAAATTAGTCACTTCAAATTTTGCAAGCCACTTTTGGCCTGTTCTATCAATTACTATATTCTCTACTTGCAAATAAATATTAAATAAACGAAAAATAACAGAAAACAAGGGTATTAAATTCTAAGAATTTGCTTATGGGAATAACTATGATATAGATGAATATTATTATAAATATGGAAAGGATTTAGGAACGTGAGCCTGGATAAAAAAATGGAATAAAAAGATAAAAATAAGGATACCAGTCATACAGTTCAAACCAGAAAACTAGTCCTTAAGAATCTTTAGTCCCAGTACACTGAAGAACTTGTTACAAAATGGCTGAAAAATGGAGTTTCAAAAATCTATAGCTTTTTAAAAAAAATAAAAATAAACTTAAAAGAACAAGCAATCTAACTGCAGATCTTTCAAACACTAAACGAAATACTGTCAAGGAACATTTTAGATGCGATGAACCAAGAAAAATTACTTTTTTGTCTGTCATTTATATTGGCAGAAAAATAATAGGTTGAATGAATAATAATAATAATAATAATAATAATAATAAAAAAACATATAATGGAAGACTAGATTATCAAAATCCAGCAGAAAATTCAACTTCATGCATAACCCCCCCCTCTCCCCCCATATTCATGCAAAATGGTTTTTGGTGTATAAAGCAACTAGAATAAACCCACAAAAAGAACCCAACATATAAATTGTGTGTAAGAATCATTCATTCATTGATATGAAATAAACCAAAATATTATTGTAGGAGACAATGTATATACACTGTCAAAACTGTCAAAACGAAATTTTCAACCAACAAAAATGAAGAAATCGGAAAACACTCAAAAAGTTTGTAATAATAAGAACAAATTGCCTTTTTTATTTTTTGTTATGCTATAAAATAAAGACTGATATAAAGAGGAAAAGAGCTCCTGACATATTTTAACTTGAGCAATGTGACAAATGGAAAATGGAATCTTCCCAGCTTTTGTGAAATACTTATGTAAAATACTTTTTAGTAACAAGCACCTTCTGTAGTTAGGTTATGAATCTGAGTGTTCCACTCTATTTAAAAAATTAATTACTAAACCTGTAAATTTTTTGTGAGGTTCTATGGAAACCTTGTGGAAATTCGTGCATCAAGAACAGTTTTATCTTCAATAATTTTATAAAATTAGAAGTTCTTTATACAAAGCTGTTACTTTGCTAATCTGACATACGATATCCCATGTTCTTACTTTCCAAACTGTTTCAGATCTATTTGTAAATGATCTTACAACTACCATAAACATTAGAAAGAATGTATTCTTATTATAAATAAAATTTAACAAGATAATAATAATAATAAACGTTTGATAAAACAACAACTGTATTACCATATTTATTAGATAAATATTAAATAAACGAGTTTTAAACACTCAGATGTAAAGACAGAATTACAGTTACTCAGAAAGTTTAATAGTAAACACAATTCTGCATCTTAAAAAGTAACAGTATTTATGGAAATTTGTTATCTAATAACTAAGGGAATGCTTCAGAGTAGTTTTATCTAGTTTACATTATCATTAGTATGAACCATCTTTTAACTAAATAGCAAAAAAATACATACTTCTGCTGTTATAGCTCTTGTCAAATTGGCATCATTTGAAAGTGTTGAACTTTGCAACTTTTTCTGATATTTTTCACTATTTTTCCTGAAAGAAAGAGTTACCACTTCTAAGAAAACAACATATGAATAACAAGAATAATAACCAAATTAAAACAAATAGTAAAATTAATTTTAATTCTTCAAATATTTAAAAAAACAAGAGTTTCATCTTTTTTATGTTAATACTTTAACAATGCATTCTGAAATCATTCCCAATCAAAGCCAGGGTTGCATCTGCCTGGGACACAGGGAATGTCGTGCACCTTCCTATCAGTACATTTTGGGTCCACAAAAATTGAGAAGGGAAGGAGGAGGATGTCACAAAAATATCGTGCGTCTGGGTGCAACACCCTAGGCAAGACTTTAATCAAAATGGTACTTAAAGCTAAGGATGTAATCCTTGAACATACACTTCAGTGTCAAGATAAAGGTGTTAAAAGAATAAAAAGGTAATAAAAAATAAAATAATTAAAAATAAAAAGATCAAGAATGTCATGAAAGGAATCTAGAACAAAAAAGATCAAGAATGTCATGAAAGGAATCTAGAACAAAACACACAAAGGAAAATAGTTGAGGCAGACCCTCACAGTAGAATTGGGCATAAGCAAAACAAGCACTGCCACCACCTCAGTGCATTTGTTAAGAACAAAATATTGAATGAGTGGTTCCACATAAAGCTGACAGAAGATCTACAAATTTGTCGTTATGAAACTATGCTGCTCTATGCTGCTTTTGAGGAACTGAAATGCTCCATATCCTTGTTCGGATAGTAAGATGCGATGAAAAGTGGCTTCTGTACAACATTCGGAAATGATCTATTCACAAATGCTCAATTGTTGAACAGCCTCATGATATTTTCCAAAGCCCAAGTTTTTGTAAAGAAAGGTCTTGATGACTGAACGATTGACTGAAGTTAGCACCATTCATTATCAATGAATCCAGAGTGCAAATACTGTTAAGAATGGGATGAAGTGCATTGAAAGTTACTTTGAGAAACAATAAGCTCTGGGCAATTGAAGGTGCCTTATTCTTCTTCATGACAATGGTTGCCACAATATGTAGATAATGACTCTGCAGAAATGGAACAAATGGGGAATTAAGTTCTGCCAAATCCACCATATTACCTAGACCTATACCCTATAGATTTTCATTGGATCAAGCATTTTGCCACCTTCTGAACATTAAAAGAAATGCCTACAAAAAAACAGGCAGCTGTAAAACCACCTTTCACAGAGTTCACTAATCACAGAAATTCTTGATTTTAACACTAAGAGCATAAGCAGCATTATTACATGCTGTTAAAACCATGTAAAGTCAGGCCTTTGATTGAAGCATAGTTTATTATGTTGGTTTGTAAATTTTCAAATTCTGCTGTTAAAAAACAATGTTTATTTCTGGATAATCTAAAAAGTGATAATCAACGAGACTCCACAAAAATTTTTGCGGAGTAATTACACAGATATTGTTTGGAATTGAAAACAAAAGTCAAGAGATTGTTGATTTGCCAAATGAAATTATATTAAGGTCAATGGAAAGCTATGGAGTATAAGATTAACAGTTGTGAAAGATTTTTAAGTATGATTGGATAAATTTTATAAATCGTAATGTATTCTTGTCCTGATGGTACAGAATATAGCAGATAAGTTTTCATGTGAACCATAATGTCATAATCAATAAGTTTGAGCAAACATCCTGAAGTACTGACACGACCTACAAAAGCTTTAATTAGCTTTAGAAAAATTCAATTCTGATCATAAAAGTTCTTTGCATTGGGAAGCAATTACTTTTTAGTATGAGCATCCCAAGTGTAATCAAAACAAGAAATGCTAAAAAAGATGAAGAATTACTATCCCCTCTTCCATCAAATAAGGCATATAGAGAGGGGAGGGGTCAAGAGTTCTGACAAAAAATACAAAAATATTCCAAAATTTTGATTGATTTAAAATTGAACTAAAGACAATGAAAACATAGTTTGATGTATAAGCTATGCAAAACATATAAATAATCACTTAAGTAGAAGATGAAGATTCAGATAGAGAAGAGTAACATCTTTAAGATTGAGAAAGGAGAAAAAAAAATGAATGTGCTTAAATAACCAATAATATAACACTAAATTAAGAGTAAAAAGGTAGACAAAATACCAATTTATTTTAATGCAATGCCTTAATGAATCAAATAATAGATCAATTATAATTTATGGTTAACAAGGAATAAATATAGATGAATATAAGCTTACACTTGATACAGATGAAGTCATTTCCCTGATCTTATGAAATCAATAAAAAAAAATTCTAAAATGTTACCAACAAGAAATAATTTTAAAGTTAAAACTTACTTCTCATCTAAGACCTGCTTCTCTACTTTCTCATAAGCAGCCTTTATCCTATATAAATAAAAAGTCAGTTATAAAATATTTTTACTACCTTTTCCTATAAAAAAAAAAAATACATTTTGGTTTGCAAACACATGTGAATTTTACGTATAGCAAAATAAGATCTGGTAAATAATACAAAAGTAACAGTTCATTTCATTTAGATATAAACAGCCCAGCAAATAATATATCAAACTGTTTTAATATAAATCTATAGTATTTACAAATTCTGAAATATTTCAACAGTAAAATACATTCAAATGTCATTTTTGTAGTTTTTCCTCAGACATTGTAAGAACTTGGGCATTTTTATTTAGTCATTATATTGTTGATCAGAAGAGATTTAAAAATGGAGTCTTCGTAAGAAAGTGTCACAGATTAAAAACAATGAATAGATGAATTGAAAAACATTTAAAGTTACTGAATTTAAAACATAAAAACAACATTATATATATATATATATAATGCCAGAAGGCAAAATTCAGCTGGACCCATGAGTTTCGCAAAGCAAAGATTTCGATCAATTATATGCAATTTAGAATAGTATATAATAAAATTAACTTGCATTACTAAACTATATAAGGACAGTGATGTGGAATTTTGGGAAAAAAAAAGTATAAAAACAAAATCACAGTTTCTGTTTGTGCCACTGATTAAGTGAAGATAAATTAGCCATATCTTCACAGAAACAGTAATTAGTTTTCGTTTTGTTTCCAAAATTCTACATCACTGTCTGGCCTTATGTAATAAAAAAAAAAAAATCACATAGCCATTATACTGCACTGTTTGAATTGTTAAAATTACTGTATTTAAATGTAAAAATGAAAAACTGAAGAACATAAATTGAGATACTTTTGACGTTCAAAACCCTCACACGTTTTCACATTTTGGTGTTCAATATGTTACTAGAATGAACACTGAGAAATTTGAAGTTTACTTTCAGTTTTTGTTGAGTAAATGGCACAGTATATCATAGTTTCTCTGACAGAAAATTGAGTAAATGGCACAGTATATCATAGTTTCTCTGACAGAAAATTGAGTAAATGGCACAGTATATCAGAGTTTCTCTGACAGAAAATTGAGTAAATGGCACAGTATATCATAGTTTCTCGGACAGAAAATTAGTGTGTTCAGAGCTGCCAGAAAAGAGAGATAAATAAGCCAAAGTGAATCAACAAAAAAATAATAGTATTGAAAGATAAAGTTAGTGGAAGGTTATAAAGAAAGAATATTTGAATAAACAGAGAAAAAAATGGCAAGGACAGCAATTGCGAGAAGCTCAGAAGCATTGATAATTAGGCCTAAAGTAGCCCGCACACGAGGGAGCTTTTGGCCGAGTTGCATGTGCAACTTGATGCCTAGAGCGGTATTTTGAGTTGCATGGGCCAAGTTGCATGGAAAAAAAGCTTCACAGAACGGCGGTGCAACACGGAAAGTTGCCTGGAAGCTGCATGGAATTACCCAATCACAGTGCAGCGTTGGAATACGTCACTCGTGACGTCGGCCCAAGGAAGAAACATGGCGTCGAAACATTTTTCCTTCGCTTCAGATGGGCGAATCGCAAATACAGCAAAAATATCAGATTATTTCGAGTTTCTTTCACACATAAATACAGTTTATATGTAAATGCAGTAATTTAATGCGGTAGAATGTAGCATAGCGTTTGAAAAACCTAGATTTTTTGAATATTTCATATCGCAAGCGTAGTTTCACTCATTCACCATTTCCGGAAACTGCCACGTGACGTCATTGTTTCAGTGAGCAATGGATTATTATTGGCTGTTGGTCGTTGTTATTCGTGAATCGCATTATTGCCATCAACTGCGATTACATACCGGCTAATAATATTATAAAAATATTTCTCATATGTTTAAAATAAATCACAAATATTTAGTTTTGGAACGATATCACAGCAGTATCCTTGACGTCATGTTCAGTGACGTCATTCAAATTCGTAGTGTGCTTCGTTTGTTGTCCGCACGGCGGCGCTAACAATGTTGCATCGTTTGCGCCCTGACTGTCGCATGCAGCTTTTTCTGTGCACCTCAATTGCCTCGAGTTGCACAGCAAAAGCTCCCTCGTGTGCGGGTAGCTTTAAACTGGTGGCAAGAACGAAAAAAAGGGCAGTCTGAAAATCGAAGATGCATGATTTGCTAATTCTACATTGTCAGATTGAAAAAGTATCTCATCTATAAAAATTCTTTCAACAACTGCTAGTTTTTTCTTTTAGCACCAAAGTGACTGTGATTACAAAGGGCACAAACTGTTGGGTTGAAGCGGCCTCTAATATAGAGGAGCAGAATTTACTTCGTAATCACTTTGGGGCTTGCAGCTGAAAAGCTGTTGTTAATGTACAGTCTGTTTCAAAACATTTAAGAGACACCTCTGTAGGAGCAAAATGATGAATTATGGGAGAAAAGCAGCCATCATATTAAACAATGGTGGTAAGAATAATGAAAACAGTGCATCAAGTGTGATGATCACTACGTAATTCAGCTTGAAACTATCATTCTATCACCCTATGTAAAGCCACCCTTAGTTTAGTTTTTATTTAGGTCAGACTGGACCATTATCCCTTTAATGCAAATTAATTTTTATAAACAATCTTTATTTTGACTACGATAAGCCAACATCCAGCAACTACTTCTCATCTGTAGAATAATCCAAATTAGGCAGTTGCTTTCTATAGGATTATCCCAATAGGATTAAGGCAAGTCAAATTGTTGATTTCAGACAAACAAAAAACAAAGACCATTATACACAAGAGGGGACTGATTCAAATAATAGCTTTAAAATAGTGAAATTTCAGTTAAATATCATAAATGTTTCCATGCAAGTTGGAAATACACAAGATTTAATCATATTCTGTTCTTAAAAAGGGAAGATGGAGGAAACCCTTAGATAGAGAGAGATGATAGAAGCAATCATCATGCTCCGAGGCAATTTCCAAATTTAAAAAAAATCATTAAAATTTTAACTTCTTCCTCTTTTTTTTTTTTTTTTTTCCATTTTGGAATTTATCAGATCATAAAATTTTTGGAATTAGAATTATATAAGATTTAGATGCTAGATGTTAAAGAACAAAAAAGTAATGTAAAATATGTAAAAGAAAAATGTAAAGGAGCAAATTAAAGAAAATAAAAGGGGGGGGGGGGGAAGGACAATTGAGTCAAGCATTTACTTACCTTTCCTTTTCTAAAGTAAGATTTTGCATTTCACTTTTTAATCTTTTTATTTCTTCAAGACACTTGTTTTTTTCTTGCTGCCATTTAAGGTCATCATTTTCTTTTTGTTGTGACATTGATTCTATAACTTTCTGTAGATCCTAAACACAAAACAAACAAACAAAAAAAAATTGTTTGTTTATTTTATACTTCAATAAATACATGAAAATGTAAGAAAATTATTAAAACTCTGTTCCTAATGCTTCATTTTTCTCTGTGTAAGAAACAGAAAAACAGCTTTAAAGATAAATTAAGGTAATAATGATAAGACAACAATATTTATGAACAGAATGGATTCACATATTTCCACCTATGAATATCTCAATACTGAGTCCCATCTTGATTAATGATATGAAGATGATACTATCTTCATTGATACACAACTTTTGTTCATCTTTTCTTCTAGCTTTATTATTTACTTGAATAAAAAAAAAATACACACACACACAAAATTAGATTAATAGTTTAGACTGACATCTGTGGATTTGGCAATCATCATTTATTTGCCAATTGCATATTATTAAACAATAGTTTGGTAAACATGGTTTTTTTTTTTCCTACTATCTTTTGCTACTAATTCTCACTGACTGCTTCATGAAATTTTGGTCTTTCAATTTATTTCGTTTGTCTTTTTGATAATGAATGAAATACAATTAAAAGGATGTTGATAATTAAAGAGCTTGATAAGACAGAAGCAGATAATGCTTCTTTTTTTTATTTTCTTTTTCTTATCATGACATCATTATTCATCAAAAATCACATTTATAGTAAATGCAATGTCATGGTTTGACAGTCATTGGACGGAGGATATCACACATCTTAACAGGGATCAGAAATGTAGAGGCAACGTTCTTACTCATCCTGAACGGATGGAAAGCATGGTCAAAATAGGACAATTTTATTGTGTAGGATAAAAACCTGACAGAGCTCAATCAAACAATGTTTGAAAGTGAACAGCATCTATCACCTAGGACATAAAAAAGCTATCATGTTTTTTGTTTTTTTTAATCCACTTCAAACCCACACAGCAAACTTAGGATGCTCCATAAAAAAATTACCATGAAGTAAATTTCTCTTAAATTCTTTTTATTTTACATTGGTATAATAAAAAGAAGTAACAGAAAAGGCTCTTAACAATTAAATATGAACAGGCAATAACTGAACTTCAATAGCCATGGAAATCTCTCAGAATTCTACCAGCAAAAATGTGGAAAATATTAACAAGTACAAAAATATTGTGCAAATACAAATACGATTAACAGTAATGTTAAATAGTTACTTTTCCCTCTGCTGATGAAATTGTGATGATTCTCTAATACACCTCTCTCTTTAGTTAATGCAAAACTATCATATGATAGGGAATGGGTTAATATTGGTTAGTACAAAGCAATTCCTGCAGTTAATGAGAAATGACTATTTTGATTTGAGCCTAAAACAACTTAATTAGCAATCATTTTCTTGAAAAACAGTAATGAGTAAATCTTAAACTATCTTTCTTTATAATAATACCTCTTTTGTATTGCTGACATCTTCTAATTTTCTGTGAAGTGCCTGAGCCTCAGCTGAGGATTTCTTCAAAATCTGGATGCGTTTATCACACAATTGCTGAAGATTCTGTTTCAACATTGCATTTTCTTGCTGAAGTTTTTCAACTAAGTTGTCACAAGTATCTTCAGTCATTGTTCCACTACTTTTCTGAAAAAAAAAAAAAAAAAATGTAAAAGTTTACTAAATTATTTTACATAATGGTTAAAATGTATCAATAAAAATAAACTCCCTTGTATATATCTTTATTGTTGCAGGTTCTCACCTAGATTGTCATCATTTTTATATCGAAGAGTCATTTTATTTCTGTACATTAATTTTAAGACTTGTTAAATGTTGCTTTGACAGTTTTATTAAGTGACGTTACAGAAAACAAAAATTCTTAAGCAATTTGCTTGCATGCGTAACTTGCTTAAAATGGAATATACTTTCCATTACAAAAATCCCGTGGAAGCTTATATCTTGAAAAATCTTAATTATCTCTTAGGGCAAGTTTGTGAGCACATGGCTAATGCTTGCTTGAAAGAAATTGTCTGTGGTTATGTAAAACTTGCATCCTGAGTATTCTGCACACACACAAAAAATTACCAATGTAGAAACCATCTATCGTGTTTCTATTTAATGTGAATAAAACATAAATTTGAATTATCTTATCCAAACAACAAAATGAACGTATGGATTCTTTAAAGGCAAATATTAATTTAGTAAGGCTGCTGTCTCATGCTACTATAGTAAAATGTAACTTTTCATTTATAATAAACTTCACAAGTTCGAAGTTCAACTATAATGATAAACCTTTGAGGTTAAAAAAATAAAATGGATTATGATACCTCAATGACTGAAATTACTTACAGAAGGCAAATTAGTTTTACTCATAAATGATTTTTGCATAAATGTTTTCTCGTTGTTACTGGAATTCAACAACATTGGTTGAGATCAAGTGTTTACTAGTTGTCATAGCAGAATGGCTCACACTTTATTGGCAATCTTCACCAGTAAACAATGAGATCTCAATAAGAGGTCATTTGAATTAATGGTGAAAAAGAATATGGTATCTCCAAAAATTAAAAATAAAATAATAAATACACAAGATAAAATTCATGTGCTAGCAACTGCCTGTCTCAAATGAATTTCCTTAAATATAAAAAGAGCAACACAATCTGCCTAAAATTGTATAAAAAACAGTAATTGAGATAAATGTTTACAAGGTGACATCCCAGAATAGCTGTTTCATGCTTTATTGGGAATCACTAACAAAGTCACCAGTAAACAACACGGTCTCAATAAAAAAATCATTAGAATTAATGATGAAAAAGAATATGGTACCTCCAAAAATTAAAATTAAAACAATAAATCTATATTTCTAAAATCTTTTATTTCTCTGTCTGTCTGTCCGGCGCAATAGTTAATTTCCTGTGAAAAAATTACTACAATGAAACGTTCGCTACAGGAATCATACCTGCAACATTTGATCTGAAGTCAGACATCTCGTCCATTAGGCCACAGGGACTACATTCAACTTATTGTTTCTTATGTGTGGTGCAATGAGAGAAGAGCCAGAGTAAAAAGAAAATAACTCATTAATTTTAGCTATTAAATTAAAATTTCAATGTTCATTTTTTTTTTCCAGTGACCACCTGAAGAGCCGTTAAGAGACATATCTCGATATGAATGAAGAAATTACAAATGATTAGCATAAATACTCTATCTCAACTAAAAGTCGTCCCATTGTTATCCCGTCATTGCTGACAGGGCGTATATATTATCACTACTATACAATAAAAATAAAACAGGCCAATGATCAACAATAAAGCATGAAATGGACATTCTGGGATGTCACCCAGTAAATACAGTCGGACCTCTATTTAACGAAGTCGATAAATCCCGAAAAAGAGTTCGTTATATGGAAAATTCGTTAAATAGAGATTCACCTTTTAAAATTACTTTTCACTACATAAAACAGATTTAAAATACATAAACAATAAATATTATTAAAAAAAGTAATAATTTTAAAGACATAAAGCATACATTACCATATTCGTATTAAATTTTACTAATAAAGTCTGTTAATTTTGTCTGAGTTTTTTTTTGAAAAAGTGTTTTCGCTTGTAGTGCGTCTTGCATCTTTGCAATTCACCAAAAAAACCCTTCAGGCATGTTTTCTTCAAATCCACATCTTCATAGACACATGTTTTTAAACGTTTTGAAAAAGAATTCAATGAATCAAAAGTTTATACTATCTTATCATGATTTCTTATTATGATAAGCTGTTTGGAGGAATACCAAATAAAGCAATATCCTTTTTCTTCCCGCCTTTATCCACCTCATCAAGAATTATTTTTTTTTCTTTGATGCTCAAGCACTTTCACTTTGACATTTTCGAGCTACAAGAACCGAAATTACCAGCACGACTGATCAAGTTTAAAGCAGCCCGCACACGATGCAGCTTTGGGCCGAGTTGCATGTGCAACTTTTGGCTTAGAGCGTTTTTGGAGCTGCATGGCCAAAGTTGCAACCAGAGTTGCATGGAGAAAAAGCTGCAAAAACAAGGATATCTGCTCGGTGCAACTCCGCAAGCTGCAAGGAAGCTGCATGGAATTACCCAATCACAGTGCAGCGTTGGAATACGTCAGTCGTGACATCGGCCCGAAGGGGGAAACATGGCGTCGAAACAGATTTCCTTCGCTTGAGATGGGCAAATAGCGAATACTCAATAAATATCAGAGTATTGAGAGTTTCTTTCACACATAAATACAGTTTATATGTAAATGCAGTAATTTAATGCAGCAGAATGTATCAGAGCGTTTGAAAAACCTAGATTTTTTTGAATTTTTCACCTCAGAAGCTGTCTTCGCAATGAATTATGGGATTGCCCGCTGGTCCGAACGGCGGCGCAAAGAATGTTGCATCGTGTGCACCCTGACTATCGTTTGCAACCTTTTTTGTGCAACTTAAATGCAACGAGTTGCACAGCAAAAGCTGCATCGTGTGCGCCCTGCTTTACAATCTAGAAAATGCAGACTCTACTTCAAGGACACGGGATAGCTCCATTGAGGGTGAAAGAGGGATATGGGGTAACTGGGATTGCACTTCCTGGTTGAAATGCGAAGAATGACAGCAATTGGCGCCTTGTAAAAACATTTCGAGGAGGAAAAAAAAATAGATACCACGAAAAAGTTCGTTAAATAGAAAATGCACTTTGCTATTTGGAGGTTATTTTACGAAGAAATTAGCAAAATGTTCTTGGTTCCAAAGAAAAGTTTGTAAAATAGAGAAATTCGCAAAACAGAGGTTCGTTGAATAGAGGTCCGACTGTATTTGGTCTAAGCCATTGTTTTTTATGTAATTTTAGCCATTTTGTAGGTTTCTTTTTAAGCTTAAGGAAATTCATTTGAGACTGGCAGATGCCAGCACATGAATTTTCCTGTTTTATTTTTGTTGGTGTATTTATTGCTTTAATTTTTAATTTTTTGGAGTTACCATTTTCTTTTTCACCATGAATTCCATTATGACAAAAACTAAAGATCTCAACTGCAATAACTCAACTATTAAGTAACATCCAGGTGAGGCAGGGTGAATCAAGATTCCAAGATAAGCCTGCCTAATTCATACTGACAAAGAGAAACCACATAGTCTGAAACAAATGAAAATGCTATCTAAAACTGATAATTTATGCACTAAAATAATATTATCAAAGTGTAACGAAACTGCTACTGTAATAAATATCAGCCATTTAAAAATTAAGAAGTATCTGATATGGCAGAATTCAATTGGTCCTACGACTGTTACACAGACCTATGACATAACAATTTATTACTTATTAAAATGTCCGTTAAGTTTCTTATACTCTTGAAGATCCACTATCGTCAGTGTAGGTAATAAAGCATACTTGAACTATGCCAAATCGCTATTATTAGGACTTCTATAGGAAAAATATAAAAAGCTTCCTGTGATGAGATGGTAAAATTATCATAGCACCATATTGAAAAACCTAAATGAATCTTTCGTCCCAAAAAAAAAAAAAAAAAAAAAAAATCTTACCACCTTTTTTGTTTACCTTTAGCTCTGTCAGTCATACTATTATTTGCGAAGCATTTCCAATAAATATTCTGATCAATTTTGTCACAAAATGTTACAATAAGTTAAAATATAAAATTGAATAAAGATACAGTAGAGTCCCGCTATTTCAAACTAATTGGGACCGAACACTGTTTGATTTAGCGGGAATTCGGAATAGGCGGATTTCATGAATAATATCAATGTATTGACTTAAGGCGTAAATTAAGTGCGGGGCATTTGCTAGTGTCAGCTCTATATAGCGTTGATCGGCTCATACTTTGTATATTTTCTTTGTATAACAATAAATGTACGTTTTTTTCACGAACGTCTTTTTAATTTCTCCTGTATTTAAGTTAAAAAAATCGGTATTTTTTTCTGAACTCTGTTCGGAATAGGCGGATTTTCGAAATAGCAGAACTCTACTGTAGTTAAAAAAAAAAAAAAAATAAATAAATTAACAAGCTGCAGTACTGGAACATAAAAAATATGACACCAACTACTCAGTTAGTCACTAAAGCAAAGCAGCTGCATTCATATCCTCCGATTACAATAAATTCCATCCAAAACATATTCCCAAAAGATATTTGTTAATGAAAACTGTAATCCCCGATTACTTAAAGGTATTGTATTCAGAATCTATTAAAATTCTGTAGAATTCAAAACTTATAATTATTTCTTAAACTATTATGCTTGATGTAACATATAAAAATTAAATTGGCTAATATATTAAATAGATAATGAAAATTTCACAAATAACAAAGCTTCACTTAACCATCGTTTTCAGGATCATTCTATTTCAATTGTCAACGAAACCAACCCCATTCACTAAATTACAGTAACGGATGGAAGATTATGAATGTTATACTTCACTGATCTGCAAGGCAGTTACAACATCCGAGAATGGCTGTAGATTAAATTAAAAGAAAAATGTTCTCTTCCACTCCTTGATATCTGAATAGGAATTTACAAGGAAATTGTAGTGTTAATTTAATGGCCTCTGAGACTTAAAATGTATCGTCTTGTAGTTAATACGTTAATGTATACATTCAATGTATTGTCTCATTGAGCTTTACTTCAAAACAACATTATTAATGTTTTTCATTCTTAAAATTGCAACCCTTTTTTTTATCACTTTGTTTTTCATTATATTTTTGTTTATATAATTATTTTAAGATCATCAGATAGGCATCAAAAAATGTCTCGTAGGCTTTAACCTTTGATAGGCTTTCTAATCAATTTCATCTCATGGATGTAAATATTTAAAGAAAGTTAGCTAAAAGTATGCTTCATTAGGATGATCAAAACAACAGAAAATGACCATATAAATGTGATCAAACTTCAGTGATTCTAACTACAAAAAAAAATCACAGCTTATCAACCAAGTTTACTGACAAATAATTGTTATTCAGAACCTACCTTATTGATTTCTGAAGTCTGTGTTTCAGTATGCTTTACTGGATTACTGAGAGCATCAATAGCACATCGAATATTTTTCATTCTCGCTTCTTGGGATTCTTTTTTAACGTTCTGTACACCAAAGTATTTGATGTTATTCGAAAACCCTTCTCTTTCAATTGTTTTTAAAATGAGACAAAGGATTTCTTGCTTGCTCTTCGCAGTGAAATTAGGAACCATTTTCAAGAATCGAATTAGTGAGTCATTCTCTAATAACTTGGACTTTGCTTTTTCTTTCTTTGGATGTTCGTTTTTGCTGAAACTTCCAGCCTGCAAAAAGGTTTCCTGCACAGGCATATTTTCTGGCTGAGAACTTGCTGAAATGCTAGGTAAATTCACACTACTGAAATCATAGGTATCCATTTTACTATCAGCTACTTTAAAATCTGATGAGAAAAAAGGACTCTCGGTGTTCCTAACTTCTTGAAAATCAACAAAGTAATTTTCAGTATCTTTCTGTAGACCTATATCCGTATCATTCGTGCACTCGTATTTAATATCGTTATTCAGTTCACATAAAACATTAATTGCCGACTTACGAATTTCAACCGGCTGCGGAGGTGCAGAAAAAAAATAATTCGACGTGGTCGGTTCTTGCAACACATAAGGTTCAATAGTATCTAAGGAATCCAATTTTGACGTACAAAAATTCGTTTTAGATTGGAACGCCATACTACTATGTTCTGCAGAATAGATAGGGTCGTCTTTTTTATGTAAATCACGAGCTTTTAAGGCATCTTTCATAATACATACGTAATTTCCAACATTGCAAAACAACAGTGACTGCAATAAAAATTCTTTAATTCCTCCACTATTAGAAATAATCTCTTGTGCTTCAGTTGGAAAACTAGCAATTTCTTGAATCAATCTTGTATCGTCCATGGACAAAGGACCACTGGCCTTTAAAAATTCATTCATGTACCTAAAAATAAATAAGAAAAAAAATTTTTTAGGATTTAATCTATAACAAACTGCTTTATGTGGGATACTGCTAAACTGTCCTAAGCTTTTACATTGATCCAAGTATCAAACATTGTTTTGTTTATTTATTTATTTATACTTTTATTTAGTGAATGCATGTTTGTGTTCTGAAATTAACATCTGAAATTCTTCACCCACCTCTCCAAGAAAAAAAGATTCTTAAAATGACAAGAACAATTTAAATGGGTATCTATCTTAAGAAGAAGAGTGATAACGTATAAAAGACAACTGGTTTGATGTTTCTCTTCACAATGTATGTTTCAAAGTTGTTGTTGTTTTTTTTCTTCATGAAATCTAATCAGAGAATACATACATCTTACAAGGAGGATAAAGGTTATATATCACAGATTTAAATGCACTTTTGAGAGATGAAAGTACTCATCAAGTACTTCAAAAATATACCACGGTTTAGGGTCCAACAACCTATTGTTATAGAGATATTTGACATTTTTTGAAGTTTTTTTCACCACGTTAGTTTCATAGCTTCCTGTGTCAACTGAAAGAAGTAGTTCCAGTGGTGATTCAGAGTCTAAACTATGGATGCACAACCTTAGATAGTCCGAGGGCCAATATTTTTATAAAAGTTCTGATGGAGGGCCTCAGCATCCAATCCTCTAACTCCCTAACCAATACTATATCTTAATAATTAATGATTTGATAATGTAATTTATAATAATAATTATTAATAATACAAGTAATTTACATAAACTTCAAATTATCAAATAATGTGCTAGTTGTGTTTCATACCAACATTCCAATAGTAAAAGTCTGAGACAGTTGCTATTGCAAGTTGTGACATTTTTCAATGTATCTGTTAGTAGCAATTTGTAAAGGCTCAAATTTAATTTCAAGTTTGACACTACCGGGCCGCAGGTTGTGCACCTTGGGTCTAGACTACTCGCTTATGGAGCACAAGAACCCCAGTTTAAGTCTGCTTGCCTGACGACTCTCTTTATTTTTTTATTTTTGTTTCTTTTTTAACTACCTTTTCTTTTATGCTAATTCAGTTTCTTTTCTTTTATTTTTTTAAAATTCTTTTTTTTTTTTCTTAGGCAGAAATAAAAATACAATTAAAAATATGTAAATCTCTTAATTTTTTTAAATTAAAATTACTTTTAATTTAGAAAAATAAAACCATATATCAATATATTTATTTTTTATTTCTTGTATTCTCCTTTTCCAGTAATAATGGAGTTATCCCTTTTTATTATCATTAATATTGAAGTAATTGAAGAAAGAGTTAATCCTCAGCTTATTATTTGAAATTTACAATTAATTCAAATAATTTTTATAATAATAATGATGATTTTTATGTAAATGGTTCTTTTCATTATCAGTAGATTTGATGCATTGCTGTACTGATTTTAATCAAACAAAATTCCTGTCCTAAATTTTAAGATGCCTGGTAGGTTTAATTTAAATCCCTTAAATCCTTTCAGGCTGCTTTGAGGCTTGCATGCGTTCTCCCTTCTGTCTGCCATCTCTCAAAAGGCACCCATAGCCATTTCCGATTAACCCCCTTTCTTGTGTCTCCGTTCCTGGCTGTTTTCTTTTGGTCTTTTTGTTCTAAACTTTATAGCTGTCTTAATACCTTCCAGCATCCATTCCATTTCTCCCTCTTTTCTGTCTTTTGTATAATGATAATGAAAAGAACCACTGATATATACAAAATTATTTGCAGTAATTGTAAATTTCTAATAATAATCTTAGAATTCTTATCTCTATCTTCATTTACTTCCAATATTAACAATAGCAAAATAAAAAAAAAAAATAAAAGGAAAAAAAAAAGTTAAATATACAAGATATGTAGGTTTTATTTTTCTAAATTAAGTTATTTTCATTAAAAAAAATTAAAAGATATTTATATATTTTTAATTGTATTTTATTTCTACCTAAGAAAATAAAAAAAAAAAACGAAATTGAAATAAAGCAGCAGAAGCATAAAAATGAGCAAAAAAAGAAAAAGGTGAGAAGAGAATTTACAAAAAAAAAAGTAAAAGGCAGGAGACTTGAACTGGGGATCTTGTGCTCTGTAGGCAAATAGTATAGACACTGAACCACCACTGGAACAGGAAGCTATTAAGCTAACATGGAAAAAAACATCCAAAAAAACATCAAATATCTCAAAAATGGTAGGTTGTTGGATCCCACACCCTGGTATATTTTTGAAGTACTTCATGAGTACTTTCATCTTACAAAAGGGCATTAAAAATCCATGATGTACAACGTTTGTCTTTTCCTTGTTAGTTATATGAAAAAAATATAATATCAGTAACAACAGTATTAATATGTTAACTATCAGCTAAAGTATCTTAATATATGTAAGAATTAAGTTACAAAATACAATTTGTTACATTCTAATGAAAATGGCATTGCATAATTTTAGGCCTTTATTTTAGTCAATAACCGCAAAATAAAATTAGCAAACATACACAAAAACTTTGTTACTGTATTATAATGTAATAATTAATTTTAAAACTGATATTTACACTCAAAAATACAAATTTGAATTTGTACAATATCTTCAACATAGATTTATCTTTCACATTAAATAATTCATTACTTCATTAAAAACTGAGTTACTGTCATTACAATTACTGCAAAAGGAAACCTTATATTGCTCTCAACTAAAAGGTTCATCTATTTTTGTATCCAACTGAATAAATAAATTTTTATAAATTAAATCATAATGAAATCATAAATTTCAGAAAAGTAAATACTAACGAAAAAATATTTTCTCGTATGACATGGGTTTTTTCATCTCCATTGCTCCCATATCTGCGTAACATATTCTCCAGTTCTTCATAATTGTTACGTAGGTTTTCAGGAACATAAAAAGGTTTTGTTGGGTCCAACTGGGGTATTCTGTGGAATAAAAAAAAAAATAATTACAGTAATGAAGAGGTGCAAGGAAAAAAAAAATTGGCTTATCCTTTTGCTCACTATACATAGAAAAAACATAAGATAAAACAAAGCTGAAACTCATCATAGTGTTCTGGCTTTATAAATTAAACTGCTATAACTTACTTCCCTTTGTTTCGTAAAATCTGAAAATGTTCCAATTTGATTACAGGACAAAGATAATACAACAACTTATTTAATATCTACAGATCTTAAGTTCCTAATGACAAATGTTATTTATGTTGTCGTTGCGTCCAATTGTAAATATGGTACACAAAATTATACATTTACAGGAAGGTTCAGAAGCTTTACAGCACATATTGTTGCTCACTTCTGCACTGTTTGTTACATGGGCAATGTTCAAAATCCTCAATAAATACATATTATGTCTGAATTTGTGAATCACTATGAAGTCAAGCAAAAACTTGCAAGAGTCTAGTATTTCGTTACAATGTGACCTTCTTTATCTGTAGTTTCACAAATTTTGGAAAGATCAAGCTTTCTAGGTTTGAAGCCTTTTTAAGATCCAGATGTACAAGGATTATAAATTACAAATTTTGCATTCAGGCAAAATGCACATTTTTCTCTAAAGAACCTAAATAATCATACTTCATTATAATTCCTGAGTAACTCAAAACCTTAAAAGATATTGATACCCGAATCATTAAACCCTTTCCAAGTTTCAATCTATTTGAATTGAACTAAAGTTAAAGAGGTATATTTTTATCAACAAATGGTCTGAAAAGTAATTAAAATTAAAAATTCATCTTGCCATACTATTACGAAATATAAACTATTATTATAATTATCATTATTATGCTATTCATTTATTTAAACAGAATAAATTTGTATTTAAAATTTTTGAGGCCATTATTAGTTAAGGTTGCAATGAAATAATTATGCATCCATGCATGATTTTGCTAGGTGACATCCCAGAACAGATGTTTCGCACTCTGGCAATCACCAGGAAGTGCTTGTAATTACTTCCGCTTAGTTAACACTCACTGAAAAAAAAACAAAAAAAAAAACAATATTGCCTTCCACAAGTTACATATTTTTTTTTTTTTTAATTTGGATTTTTTTGTATACTATACATAAATCACTACAAAGTTTTTTGCTTTGCATAAAACTCATTCAAATAAAATGCATAAAAAATGGTATCTTATGATAAATTGTATGCATTACATGCACCAAAAAAAGTTACTTTAACAATACTGTTTTTGATGTTTAGTGGATGTTTTAAACACACATAAATACAATGCTGAACATTTAATACAGCTTTTAGAAAAGCTGTAATTTCAGTTTTATGATTATTAAGATATAATAACAACTATACAGTAATCAATGATAAGAAAGAAAAAAAAAAAAAGCCTTTCCATTGTAGTTATACCAAGTAGTTATATCTTTAAACCGATTATTTATTATTGTAGGCTTAGCAAAATTTTTGTAGCTTCAAATTAATTTAAATTACCTTCTAATAATAAAATTTATATCATCATCTCTCTCTTGTGATTTCAGTCTTTAAAGTAAAAAAATTAAATTTAAAAAAGCAAACATTGGATTTATGACAAATTTAGTGAACTAACAAAGTAAGTCATTAAGATTTCTTAGTTTATTGTCTTACATTTTTTTCAGTGATTTTTATTAAATAAGACTTGACTTTGAGTGAAGAAATTATTTTATCCTAGATAGTAGTCTAACACTGAAATTTATGCTTTGTTTTTGCTTTTAACACTATACATTTACTATTGTTTTATGGCTGTTTTAAGGACAATTACTTTATTTAAAATTAAATTGCATTTCTATTAGTAAGTGAAATAAAATATTGTAATTTAAAATTCCAAACAAATACAAACTTCTTCAACATGTCTTCAATATTTCGTCCTATTTTTCAAGGACTTTCTCAAGATCCATATGTTTAAAACTTAAATAACGAAAAATACAAAATATGAAACATAAAAGGAAAGAGAAAAATCCTTTTTCTCATTCCTAACATTACAAATTATAACAAACTCTCATATGCGAGATCTTACATTGTAAATTAAACAATTGAAATCAAATATAATCATAAACAATTGAAATCAAATATAATCATAAACAACTGAAAACAATACAATCATAAACAACTGAAAACAAATAAACAATTAATTTTAAAATAAATATTTGTGAATAAACATGTGAACTTTTAACTAATCTTTAAAATTCTTTTTAATCTTTTGTTTTTTATTAATGATTTTCTAAATATATTTAAGGATACCTTATTAACTCTAAGTGATTTGTTTTTATTTATACATATACAACAATTTATTAAGCAAGATTCCAAAGCGAATCTCTTAAATTCATCTGTGACGTAATAAATTAGATGAACTACAGGGTCTGGATTGTGATCATTATCCAGACAATGATCCGCCCAATCTGAAATTTTCCTAGTTCCGCTCCGGTAGGCACGGACGTGCTCATCCACTCGTTCCCTAACCGTCCTCCCTGTACTTCCTATGTAAATACCCCCACAATCCCTACACACCAAGGCGTATACTACACCCATGTTTTTTAAAGAATTTTCATCTTTTTCTTAGTATTCTTGAATAATTCATTATCCTTATAATAAATTAAATTTATACTGTTTTCTTTACAGGCTTCTTTTACATGTTTGTGGATATTCAAACCAATTGGTAAAGTAATACACTTCTTATACTCGTCTTTATTAGAGACTTTATTACTTTTGTGAGATCTTCTTTCTTTGAAAAATTCTTTGATAACTGAATCAATGAATTCTATTGGATACTCATTCATGATGAGCTTATCTTTTAGATCTTTAATCTTGTTTTTCCATAACTTTTTTTCTTCAGTGTAATCCGTTATTCTTCTTAGATATCCTTTTATAATGGCTTTCTTTGTTGAATTTTGATGATTCGACATAAAATTTAAAACGTGCACTTTGGTAAGGTTTTCTAAAATGTTCAAACGTCAAATTTGAATTTTCATTCCTAATAGTAATGTCCATAAAGTTTATTTTCCCTTCAACTTCTTCCTCCGTGATACTCATTTATATAATTTATATAATTTATACTCATTTATATAATGGATCTTGAGAAAGTCCTTGAAAAATAGGACGAAATATTGAAGACATGTTGAAGAAGTTTGTATTTGTTTGGAATTTTAAATGATAATGAAGATAAAGATATGGTTCCTTAAAATATTGTAATGATTTTTATATTCACATTTATTGTTTTATAATAGTTCTATTTATTCTCAATATTGTGGTGTGGACACTGGTTTGTGAAATAAGGTGATAGGCTATTAGACTGAATAAGATCTGGCAAGAACTCTTGAACTAACTAAATGTTTATTCGTATGCTGCAGGGGTTTAAACAGACTATTTACAAGGGCTGTGATTGGTTGGCGCGCTTTTACAATTGATTGGGGGATTTAATTTACACATGGGCTTTAACTGCGATGAACCAGGGGTGAAGCACGGTCAACGGAAAATTTGAATTGAATAACGGATTTAAACGATAAACAGTAAAAATTAGAATTTACAATTGATAATAGAATAAATGCTGATATAATTATAAATGTAAGACAACTCAGAATATACAAGAATAAATAGAACTATTATAAAAAGATAAATGTGAATATAAAAATCATTACAATATTTCTTTAAATTACAGATCTGGGACTGTCACTTCAGGCCAAAAGAAATTCAACAGACTACGTCAGCATTTGATGAAAAGCTTGGAAAGGAAATAGTTGTGAAGCTGAAGAATACCAACCTAACTGAAAATGCAGTGCCATCCCAAATGCCTAACTGTCGACATTACATGTCTTCAACAGTATCAAGACCAAATCCACAAGCTAAAAGAAATCAGCTGGAATAGAAGGATCTTAATGAAGCCATTGAAAAAAGCCTTCAGACAGTAACAGTTTGATGCGGAAGGAAAAATCAAGAACTGACAGACATTATTTCACACAAACATCTTCCATCTTTACTAGATTATTGGACTTTCTTGGAAAAAAAAATGTGAAAGTGTAAGAAATATTTAATAGGAATGTTGCTTCTCATACAACATGTCTGCTATTATGAATGCTAAATCCCTTTTTAAAAGTGTATGCCTTAATGATAAACTCAAAGCACAACTGATAAAATGACAATGCACATGAAAATGTGACATTTTTTAACAGTTTTTAGATTGGTTAGATTCATGGAAAGCAATGAATTGAATAACTGGAATGTTATCAAAGAAACACGTTGCAATAAAGTTGACTATTGAATCTATCTTACAAGTATATTACATAGGCGAGTTGACTATCGCCTATATATGTCCCAGAAACATGGAAGCTCATTTTAGGGTATATAGGCAACTTGCAGGAAAACATTTCCACAAAACAGATATCTGAAAGAGAAGAGAAAATTCAACCGAAGTCTCTTATGAGCCTCCAGATATAAAGCAAAAAGTTTTCATGATATGGAAGAGAAGACCAATGAAAGTAATAACTTTCCTATAAATACATCCATCAGCAGAATTTTAGCATTTTGATTGGGGGGTCAAAGTGAATAATGCTTGTCGACTTACATTTAGTTGATTTTTTTTTTTTCCCCTCAAAATATTGGGGGCAGTCGCCCCCTCCCAATTTTTGAGAAAAAACAAAAATAAATACAAGACAAAAAACATTATTCACCCTGACCCCCCCCCCCCCCCGAATCAAAATGCTGAAATTCTGTTGATGCTTATATTACATGAAGAACTTGAACTACAAGTGAAAAATTACAACTTACTTAAGAAATTGTGGAAAATTCTTTGTGCTCAAAATTAGATAATTAATGCTATCCTATATAATTACTGTAAGACAAAAAAACTATACTCTATGAAAGTGAATTTTCAAAAGTTAAAAATCAGAGGCAAACAGCATTTTCTTATAACATTCAACTTACTTGTTAGAAAAGAACTACTTGATTAGTTTGAAAGTTGTGAAGAAGGATATAGTCTTAAAACTTTTAAAAATGATTATTTATTGAATAATTATTGTAAATAAAAAAAATCACTTATCAGATGATATTTAAATGAAAAATTCAACTAAAGATATTGCAAGGAAGAGAAAATCAAAACTTTAATGAATCATTACATTTAATGCAACTGTAATTAGAAAATAAATATCATTAATTTAAATATCTTTCTTTTATCTAATAATAAGAATTACCTCATATTTAAAAATTCACTTTAATCTTTACATACTATTGTATCTAAAGTCTTTGAAGTTAATTTAGTTATTTCTTGACAGTCATGTAGATTTTCAACTATGAAGTTGTTTTAATTGATATATCACAAATGAGTTGATAAAGTATATTAATAATTCAATTATTTTCTCGTAAGTTGAATAAACTTTTGGAATTTCTATTTGTATTGAAGTGATGAGTATTTTTATTCTAAAGGTAACATTATTATGAATTTTTTTTTTTTTAACTTAACTTTTTCTAAGGTGCACAATGAAACAATAGTTTTATTTTAAAATATACAATATTTTTTATTCCTCCTACTTACTGATTCTGTTTATACTGAATTATGTTATTAAAAATTTGTAATTCTGGTTAAACCGGGGAATTCGGTATCCCGCATAAAGGTACAGATCCGCTGACTTGCTGCAGAGCAGCGACTGCCGCCCTCGGGCGACAACTTTGACTGCGACTCTTAGGCCCCTTCTATTTTTAATTCAAACGGTTCCATTCACTGCTGGCAGCAGATGACGTCTGAGCAGCAGAAGGGCACAGTCGAAAAGGGAAGCAAAAGGGAGCAATCAAAATTCCTGCTGCAGCAGCAAATAGTTAGGAGGAGGAGGAGGTTTATTATAAAAACAAATGCATTTAAAATATTTCACAATTTAAAAAATAACATTCAGTTAATGAATTTGAAATTTCTTTAATAACCAATATATTTTTTTTTTTTTTTATTTCAATCGATTACATTAAATAAAATAATAATTTATTATTTATGTATTCACATAAAATTAGAAAATGTTTCCTGATAAAAAAAAAAAAGAAGTTTATAATCAAGTTAAAAAAAGAAAATCAACATAATATTTTAATTCTGTAATTATTTATTTCTTTTCAAAAAATCCTTTCGTAATTTTCGAACCTTTTGTACCTCTCAAAGACAAAGGAATAAAATCAAAGAAAGACTTGTTCCTAAATCAGGGTGTCTACAAAATCTGAATAAAAAAATTCCCTGATTTTTCCCTGATGTCACGAACAATTTCTTTTAAAATTCCCTGATCATAAGAGAAAAATTCCATGATTTTAACTACTTGGTAAATATTTACTATTTTCTGTATGTATACTAAAGAAATAAGCAAAAAATTCTATTCTACTGAGAAAGTAATACAGGAACTCTGAAATAAATTCAAATTGCACATATTGACATTTCATGAATGATATATATTTTAATGAGCTATTACAAAATATGCTGCATATACTATATTACACACACACTGAAATTGAATTCAATATTTATTGCAACATACTACGTTTGATTAGTGTATTACTACAAAAACAGTACTTATGAAATACTTAAAAAAAGTATTTTACTTTATTATTATTAAATGGAGGGAAATCGCCAACCGGACAACAAATATGCCTTCGCCCATTGAGCCAACATCAACGAGAATTCTGTATAATTGTTTCGTCCTTATTGGGGACTCATCAGCAGAATCTACTCGTTGATGTTTGGCTCGCCGCGCGAAAGCTCTATCCAAAAGCAAACGCGATCCCGCGAATGACCCGCCGGGATAAACAACAATAAAATAAAAAATGATCCTGAAAGATCCAAAATATTAACCCCTTGTCCTCTCACTGAAAGGCACTAAGGAAATTAATCACAAATAGGCAAATTGAAAAATTCAATAGAAAGCAAGTTTAATGTCCGTAATCATTTATAAATGGAGGGAAATCGCCAATTATTTTACTTTATTTTCTTTCCGGAGGGAAAGAGGAGATCAATGTGACTCGTGACCTTGAATGCTCCCATAAGATAGGCGCTCGCGCTTGTCAAAATATAATAAATTTCCCTGATTTTAAGTAATAATTGAAAAATTCCCTGATTTTTCCCAGAATAACAAAATTCCCTGATAATTCCCGATTTTCTCTGATTTCCCGGTTCTGTAGACACCCTGTTAAATTATAAGGGAAAACATTCATCTTTATACAAGGAACTATAAACTCTGACAGATAGACTAAATCAACAAAACATATAATAACCAAAAAAATAAAAAATAATGACAAATTTTGTCCTTTGTTATTTTTGTATAAAAATCATTCACTTCAAATAAAGACATAACTATGATATTTCGCAATGGTAGCTCTTCCTTTGCTTCCTCAGGCTCCATTTTTTACAAAACTTTAAAAAATTAAAGTTTTATTATTAGAAAGCTTTTATATTATTACATAAGATTTTTCCAGCTTCCTTAAGTGATTGTGGTTTAAATAATTGGGTTTTCAAAGAAATGAAAATCAATTATCAGTAACAAAAATTTCCTTGCAAATGTGCTTAATGTATTTTCAATTACTAAAAAGATAAAATTGCAATTAAAAGAAAAATAAAGACTATGTTTCTTATCACAGAAATATTTATAATCGAATTTTTTTCCATTAACATCTAAGTACGATTACACAATTAAATACACTAATATTAGGCAATTAAAAAAAAATCATTGTTATTTCTCCAAAAATAAATACTGCCAAAGAAATTCAAATAAAACAATAATATTTCTCAATTAACTACATTAAAAAAAAATGTCTTTTGCAGCTTTTTATGAACTTAAATAAATTTTAAAAAAATGTTAAATCTAATTACGAAGAATATTTTCAATAGGAAATAAAAATGCCATGTTGTGGAATTAAAAGAAATTTGATTTCTACAATAAGTATGCTTCGATTATTATTTTTCATAATATATTTATGGAAGAATATTTTTGTTAATTTGTATTTGTTCTAAGGTAAAGTAACTTTATAGAAATTGTGTTACAAAAGTAATACTTATTTTTAATAATCACTTTACATTAAAATTCATTAATATTATTCAAATGTAATGCCATCGGAATATTAATATAAAATAATGAAAATAATATAACATTCAAATTAATACAAATTTAATGCGGTAATGACAATTAAGTTTAAAAAAAATGATAACCGAAAATTGAAATAATACCATACAGTCCAGCAAATAGAGACCAAAAAAGGGGGGTTACCTTACAAAAGATCCAGTAGTTCTAATTTTTTGCTATGTTGTATAGGATGGTTAGTAAGTTTTAAAATGCAAAATTCATCATCAGAATTTCCCGCCAAAACGCTAACTCGCAATTCTTACCTGAAATTTCTTATTTATTTAACTTTTAAATCTAAAACTATGAAGCTTTCATATTTCACAAATTAAAATATGCTTAATTATCTTAATGCTAAATTCTAGTTGAGAGATGCTAAATTTTTCTAGAATGCAAAATGCACAATCCCCCCCCCCCCATCTTAAGAAAACCAAAAAAAATTGATACTTTCTTTAGATTTTAGATTATAACTTCTGTTTGGTGCATTTTAGCTACAAACGAGTTCTACCCAATGTTGTAGAGAATACAATTTCCTACAATATGGTTTTTAAATTTTGTTTCTAGGACTGATAGTTACGGAGATATGCACTTTTTGACTAGAAAAATTGCTAAATTTATGCTAAATTCTAGGAAAGACAATATTTTTTTTTTTTCTTTCATAACTTTAAATTCTAAAATTAATCACAATTTTTTTTGGGGGAAAATATTGTCTTGTCACAATATATATGTTATCCTTTATTAAATCTATTATTCTTATTTTCCAAAACCAGTTATCTCACGTTCCGAATGCGTTTCGCTGTGGAAAGCGAGGTGTGTCTACGCCAAGAGCCTGATTAAGAGAAAGATTGATCAAAACCCTCCTAGACGGTCAAGCGCCCTCTTCAATCATTTTGCGTAAATCAAATTTTCCATCTATCACAGTTAATGATTGGCTCAAGCGTGAAACGGGTTCCTAAACGATCAATCATGCTTGACGAAACCGTTTGATCAAAATATTGACCGTATAGGGTCACCTTAAATTAAATATAAATTCCATACACACACTGTTACATTAGGAAAGCATTAAAAATGGCATAAATAACAATATAATCTTAATAGGCTAATTCTAATATCTTTGTTACAATCATTACTTTCCCGCGAGGAGAAATAAAAACAGTGAACTTAGTAAATTAAATTTTCTTTTTAATTGTTTAATAAAGAAATACAGTCAAACTTATTTGAAATACTGTAATTTATTAATAAAACTTAAAAATTATTTATAATTTATGGCATTTACTTTCAAGTAAATTTCTGTGTAAAAATTTCATTGTCTATGAAATATTTTTGATTTGTAGATGTTTAACATGTGAAGAAGCACGAATTATTTCCCAAAGATAATGTACTGTATTAATTTCTTAGGTAATTTCAGTATTTTTTTAAATTTCTAGAAAATTTCATTTAATTAATTTCTTAATTGAAAATATTATTTAAATTTACTGAAAGCTAATTTTTAAAACCTCATTTTAATTAATCATGTCGTATCCGTTCATTCTTAATTAAAATAGCGATTAATATCAAATATGTAATTTCAATAGATTTTTAATTTTATATTGGACAAACCTAGATTCTGATTTTCAATTCATGAAATAGGGCTATTTTTTTTTTTTTATAACAAAATCCAGAGAAATCGCTGAGAACAAAATTGGGGTGGTAACCGCGATATTCTAGCACTAACCCTCATGACATAGTTAGGCCTATTGTATGCATAGGCAAAATATATCAATTACAATAATTTTAAATATGTTAACTGAAATGTTATACCCACAAATTCAAAGACAAAAGAAGATACCAATTCTTCAAAGATAGAAACTTCGTCAAATCAACATTGTTCAGATGAATTTGCTTCGATAATTTTCTGTCACGTGTTGAAGTCGAATACTATCTCCTGTTTGTAAATTACTCCCTTGACATGTGCGTTCAAGACACACACTCTTTCAGTTTAGCGGGAAATTCAAATTTTTGCTTCGTTTCCGCCCAATTATAATGTTATTCATAGATTAAAATGCAATTTGATATGGACCCTTTTAATACTTAAATATTATTTTACGTATTGGTCTGTCCAACAGCCGGAGAAGTTACGGCGCTCTTGAAACAGAACATCGAGAAAGGAAATCTTCTATTATCCGGCTGTTTAAATTCACTCCCTCTTGTGTTCCAGTATGGGTCTTCGGCCAAACAGCCTTTCACTTTTTTTTTTTTTTTTTAATTATTTACCTTCCTTTAGTTGAAATAATTTAAATACTAATTATTAAAATAATTATACTTTCTTAATTGACTGTGAAGTCTTACTATTGCAGTTGTACAATGCTCTTCTTTCCCTGTCTGTTCGCGCATCACACCAAAACGATTTCATGGATTTTTCCATTGCATGTTTGTGGTCAGGAACGTAGACAGGCGAAGCGGGGGAAATATAAACAAAAGAAAAATCCCTCTTGAAATAAAAGTAACTAGTCATATCAACGGCAGACAGGAAATGATGATATTCTTACTATCGCCAACCACCACACGGCACTTTTTCTGGGAATGATCCCTCCCCGAAAGGAAATTACGGCTACCGGCTTGTTTATGGTCCAATATAAAAATATTGGACCTCCACTTCCCCTCGCCAAACCTCAAATTGACTACCTCTCAATCGTTACATGCAGTCTCCACTACGCGATGGATACTTGAGCGTATTCTTGCCAAGGTTACTGAAGAGCAGGTATTGCTTCTTAAAGGAGGTGCCTCGAAAGTAATAATAAGTCCCCTCTATGTTTCAATGTAAGAAAAAAGAATGATGTAAAATGCAGTCGCCGAATAAATTTAGTTATACTAGTGTTTAATGGAGTGGTTGAAAAAAAGCTTATTGAAAAGAAAACAGGGCAAGTCTAAATTTTTTTTAAACTGAAGGAGAAATTGATATATTGTTTTGGAAAAATAAGACGGATTTCATTCTCGAAACTTCCGTTAATAGGGAAAAAACAAACAAACAAAAAACTGTCAATAAAAGCTCTTCACTATCTATCTAATATAATAAAAGTTGAACTTTATTTTTCAATTTCGAAGTTAGAATTTCTGGATTTACGTGGTTTTTGCAATCAGTCTTTCAACAAGTGTCATAACAACTAGCCTACATAATCTCAAGCTTTTTGTTTTTTTATTTATTTTTAGATCTTACAATTACACAAGTTTTCTATTATATTAAATCTCTTCATAACAACAAATAACCAAAAGGAAAAAAATATTGTCAATTTTCGTCCCTTTTAACTTATTCTGATACAGATATTCACTTAAAGATGAAAATTTACGTATATAAATCCCAGTTTTCTTCTACTAATCTTGCATATATCAGCATTACAAACATAGGAAAGAAGTCTTTTCACGGACAATGACCCCATGAGCAGCTCAAGCAAATGATTGATACTGCACACACACTTGTGGTATTCTTACAATAGGCGTCAGCTCTCAGAGACAGCACTAGAACTGTTCACAACTATTATTCAAATTTAATACGGTTTGCCATATCACACAAGAAAAGAATCCTTAACACTTAGATCAATAAATGTTATCGTTTTTGCTAAGACTTTATACTGTTTGTAAAAGTATTGAAGAAATCATTGAATATACCCACCAATCTATATTCCATATTTGTTGACTTTGAAAAAACAAAAACTACAGATACCCTTAAAAGGAATGAAATGTGGAGTACTATGTTCCCAAACAAATTGTATGTAGTCTTTTGATGGATATATGCAGGGCTGGCTCGAGAGTAAGTGGGCTCATTATTTTTTATTTTAAATTGTTAAGCTATATAAATTTTACAAAAGGAATATGTCATAATAAAAAATATTTAATATACTATTTCTTTTCTTTTTTTTTTACGAGAGTGGCACCCCAAAGCCATTGCACCCCTAGGCTGTTGCCTTTTGTGCCTATGCCTAGAGCTGGCCATGGATATGTGTGTCAGGTTGTGGATGAAGGAAAATTGACAGACCCATAGCTGTTACTACAGAAATAAAACAAGGTTGTATATTATCACCAACACTAGGAAAAAGGCAAGGCATACTAGAACATCTGGAAGACTTGGATTTTGTAGATGTTTACTATCGTACACTTCTGACAATGGAGCGAAAACTAAAAAAACCTCGAAACATATGAAAGGGCAGTTGGATTAAAGATCAATAGTGAAAAGACTAAATCTGAGAATTAACACTAAAAAATAAAAACAATGAAATGAAAATGAAGAAGTAGAACGATTTTCACACGTACTTGGGTAGAATAGTAGCAGGCGTTTGCAGATCAGAAATAAAGAGAGGTCAAAATAAGAATAAAGAAAGCAAATGCAACCTTCATTATATCCAATATGGAAAGTGAGGGTATATCAGCAAAAACAAAGCTGAAAATATTTACTGTGAATGTTAAATCTGTTCTTCTTTTTAGTAGTGAAGGTTGGAAAGTTAAGAAAAAAGATTTTCAAGAACTTACTAACTATATTAATAGATATCTCAGGAAAATTTTTAAGATCTACTGGCCAAATACTGTATCAAATGAAAATCTATGGAATTTAGCAAATGAAGAAACTGTGGATATAACAATAAAAAGAAGAAAATGGAAATGGATTGGCCAAACACTGAGAAAAGAATATACTGCCATTTAAAGATAAGCTTTAAACTGGAATCCACAGGGACACTGAAAAAGAGAAACATCAAAAATTGGAAAGAAAAAATGAAAGATAGATTAGAATGGCGGGCAAAACATGGAATGAAGTGAAAGCAGACAGGAAACGGGATCAGATGGAGATACTTCTTGGAGACCATATGCTTCAATACAGAGTTAACGGAAATAAGTAAACTCAAAACTTTTATGTTGTGAATTTAATATTAATATCATTTTAACATCATTGTAAATTTATATTTATATAAGATATCAGTTTAGACAATGCCAGGAAGTAATTCATTAAGTGACTGAATACAGAGGGTTGATTGTTCTTTATCTGAAAAAACACGATGCTTTGTCAAGTGCCCTCATAAGAAGTACAAATCACGCATGCATGTACAGATAGTCTCGTGAGATCAATCGTTCTGTTACTGCAGTTAATATTTCATTTGATACAGAATGCCTTCTAAAAGTAACTGCTTTTGGGAACGATATGTAATGGCTGTTTTTCAAACAAAGTTTTCATGTTCTAAGATTATAAAAGCAGTTTAAAGAGCATGGATGTTTAACTAGTAAGTCAATAGTGACATCCATAATTCAGAAATATGACCTGCTGTGAAGGGTACAACCAGGCACCGTCACGAAAGACCATATGGCAATAAAGATGACACCAACCTCTTTGCAAAGTTTGCGAGTAAACACAGTAAACACAGACCACAGCGAGCAATGGCCAAGAAACTGCATGCGAGTCAGTCTCAGATTAGCACAAACCTATAGAAGCAATTGCGGATAAAGAAATTCCACAAAGCTTGTGTACATGTGCTGACCCAGCATCACAAAACTGAAAGGCAGACTAATTGTCATAGTCTCTACAAATTGTATCTGGTAGGTGACAGGTAGATGAGCCTTGGATTTACCTTACAGACTGCAGCTAAATTCAGGCCATAGTATATTGCCCAATGGACGAAAAATTGTTGATCTGAGTGAGTAACACAGGTTAAGGAAAGTTTCCCAAACGGATTCATGGTTGTGGCTGGATACTGCCATAAAGACAACTGACACTTCGAAAAATTCCAAAAAACACTAAAGTGAACTCTCCATACTTTCAACGACATGTGATGTTACCAATTTAAACAGAGAATATCCCTTGTCTCTAGATAGGATATGAACACAGTTTCCATTCACATGGACAAGCCTCCAGCCATATCTCCAAATTGTCTCATGCCTTCTATGCCCAGATGGAAAGAAGAATCGGCATTCCTTTCGAGGACATCCCTGTAAAGTCACCTGATGCAAGCCCTATAGACTTTTGTGGGTTTGGATTATTAAATAGACACTTGTAAAATGCTATCGACCATGTTAACTGGCTTCTGAAAAGCGTGTCAAAAGGCCTAGAGGGGCATATCGTTACCTGTGTTGCAAAGATCACCCTTACAGTGATGCAGGGCAATAGTCCAGATCAAGGGTGGTCATGTCATGGATTTCCTTAAACATTTGGGACAGCCAACTTCGTTTGAATACAGAGGAATCAACCCTCTATATAGATTTATATTCTGCTCAATTGTTTCGTCATCCCGTAAAGGATTTGCTTTTAAATAGCCATTTGAAACAAATTGTATTGAATGTATATTGCAAACTTCCAAACATCTTTCTAATTCAATTAGTATCATTGTTTTTACTGGAGCTAGCTCATCAATAGTTTTCATACTTCAGAAGAAAACTCACTTTTTCCTAACCACAGTCGGTCAAATGCCAGTACTCAATGGTCAAGGTTTCTTTAGTATGATATTTCTGATATATCTTCTATACGATGGAAGGTGCATGAGCTTTATTCCAACAATAAAACCACTACTGCTTCTAAAGTTCTTCAGATAATAAAGGATGATCTGCCAAATTTTACTTTCAGATCAATGTAATGATTGCTGAATGACACTGATTTTATTAGGGTCATACTGAAAGTCATGAGCAACAATTTTTTAAAAATCACAATATATTAATTATGAAAAAGCAAAAGCATTGCCATAATCTATAGACAGCACCATGAGCGAGTCATGACGTCATTAGCTTCCATCACGTGATCACAGACAGCTGATACAAAATGGCTGCTAGTGATAGTTTCATTTTGCCAGCGTTCTGCGATTCAATTTCTCGTTAAAGAGAGAATCTTCACTGCAGAAATTCATGAGGGACTTCAGCGTGCACGTACAGATGTGTGCCAGCAGTATCAACGATCGGTAAAACATTTTAAAGATGGCAAACTGTGGATGACATTGCAGCACAACTTGGAATTGGCCACAGTGCAGTTCAGATGACAAGAGTTTAGGCTATCGAAAAGGATGCACTTGCTGGGTTCCCTGTTTATTGACTCCCGATAACAAAATTCAGAGAAAAACCATTGCTCAAGAACTTTTTCAGCAATATGAAAATGAAGGAGATGTGTTTTTGACGAGTACTGTGATGGGTGATGAAAGCTGGCTCAATCATTATGCACCCGAAACAAAACGACAGAATATGGAATGGCATTACCTAAATTATTATCCAACAAAAAAGAAGGCAAAGATAGTGCCATTAGTTGGAAAAGTTATGGGCTCCATTTTCTGGGATGCAGATGGCGTGATTCTGGTGGAATTTCTTAAACCTGGGCATAGCAGTAATGCTATTTGGTACATTATGACACTTCATAAGCTCTGTTGTGCATGGTGTGATAAACGTCCTGGGAAGAAGATCATCCTGCAGCTAGGCAACTGCTCATTTTACCATGAAGGAAACTCGGAAAATGGGGTTGGTTCTCCCGCATCCTGCCTACATCCCGGACTTAGCATCATCCAATTATCATCTTTTTATTGCTGAGAGGAAGGCATGCAACCCTACAAATCGATGGAGGACATCACAAAAGCAGTGTGTCAGTTTTTTCACAGTGCTGGAACAGAGTTCTACCATAACTGAATTTTCAAGCTCCCACAACGGTGGGAAGAATGTATCCAAAAAGGAGATTATGTGGAAAAATAAGGAAAAGTCTGAAAAATAATGTATTTGTTTTATTAAAAATTTTTGCTCATAACTTTCAGTATGACCCTCGTAAACATTGCACATTACACCAGGATTCTGCATTGATTGATCAGATAAACATTTCCTTTTTTTTTTTTGTTTTGTCCGCGAATGGGCCCGAACGATCACGCGCTAGCCCCTCCTGACAACATCAGAACAAGGCTAGGAAATCAGAGACGAGAAAGAATGCACTTTCTTGTCAAGGATACACCTGAGAGTGAGTCCCAGGGGGAAATGGACGAAACACAGAAGACGAAAGAAATTATTGTTATTATCACTTTATAAAATATATATATCAAATTACTTACATTTGAATTGGAGAAAATAACCGTGCTCATGAACATGAAGTTCAACTATAAGAAATAAATGGTTCCAAATATAAAGAAATAAATGGTTCTAAATATAAAGAAATTGCATGGTTCCAAATATAAAGAAATTCCTTTCACACAAAAATGTGCAAGTGGAATAATAAGACTTTGCATGCAGTCAATAAATCATACAAAATAAACATCTTGAAAACTTGCTGATGGAGTAAGCAAAAAGGTTCATTTGCATTTCTATATAGAAGGACCGAGGGACTGTGGTTTCACCTCCCCCAAATGAAGTCTTAAAATGAATAGAAAGCCCTTTTTCTTCTTTTTGGATGGATGGTTGGTTGACAGGAACTTGTCCCATCCCCTCTGAAATCTTTCAAACTATTTTATTATTATTATTTTGGAAGTTATGGAGAACACCGAACTACTGAAATTAAGACAAATATTCATGATTTTGCAGCAAAACGATTCAGAAACATGTAGTTAAAATCAGTATTCATGGAAAACCATGTTTTTTCCCATAGTTTTTAAGAAAATTCTAGATTAAACTGGCACTCTTTCACTGGGCAGCAGAGTAGTGTGCTTCATTGTAAGGCAATATTTTTTTATGATCATTGAAAATGCCACTTTTAGTAGTGCCAGCCAATGCTCCAAAAATTTCCTAGTGTGCATGAATTGGCAACGCTTAATGCAATCACAAGAGAGCTAGCAATGTCACATTAGTTCAGCCTCTAGACATTCTTCTAAGTAGGGCTGATTACATGCAAAATGCATATTTGTTATTAAAAAGTATATCAACAAAATTGTAAGTTTTCTTTGCATATCTAATGTTTTTTGATAGAATGGCCTATTTTAATCAAAAAACATATGCATAGAAAACTTACAATTTTGTTGATATACCTCTTAATAACAAATATGCATTTTGCTTATAATCCGAGCCTTACTTATAAGGGTAAAATTAAGGAAAGTGCACCCTTAAGGGCTGAGAGTTGCTATCACTCACTAATGCCCCTGTAGATTGACCAACCTTGATAATGCATTCGAAGGTATTAGCAACACCAACCTAGTAGGAGTTGAAACGCTCAAAATATGAATAGATAGTGAGCTAGCATGATTTCATTTTTTAGTTGTTGGCCTTTACTGTTGTAGAGGGAATTAATTGTTATGGCTGAGAGGATCGATTTTCTGTTGTTTCGGTGGTAGTAGACCAGCTGGCTGCTCGGAAGTCCCACGATGTGACCTCTCTCAAAGTCTTGCAGTTGCTAGTAGAGTCTTTGAGTGCACTGTTGAGGCATTATCTGATAGTACACTGATGAGAATGCAACAGTTCCAAGAGGCAGAATGTGTCTAGGAAAATTCTGAAGGTCCTTATATGGACCACAAGGTGGACACTTTAATTAGGTCATGGAGGTGATGGTGATGTTTCTGACAATTTTAATCATTTGCATATCTAATCAAATCATACATATTGCTTACTTTATGATGCTTCGATTTTTTTTGTCAAAAAAATTTCATATTTTGTCCAGTGTATATTCATGGAAGGGATGGAGACAAAAATAAATATACCTAAAAATAAAGTATGTTTAGGATAAACACCCTCAATAATCAACACAACAGATTTCATGGAAATCTGTCCAGCCAATCTAACATGATCACATACAAGTAGACAAACACAAAAGAAAAATATTAAGTGGAATATTAAGAGTTTGTCTGCTCCCTAAATTAAATACCAGGTGCACTAATTAAAGTATCCCTATTGAAAGCCAGAGAACGCTAGTCGCTAAATGCAATACAGACAAAACTGCAGTAATAGTCATCAGAACACGCTGAAGCGATTTTTGTGAAAAGGTTAATTGCAACCAGGCTATAACCTGGAGCTGCAGTCAAAAGTACTACTGATCTTCCATTTGTAAAATAAATGTCAATAATGTAAAATAATAGTGATCTAAGTTGGAATAATAAAAAAAAATACTAGGAATAACACAAAAACGCAATATTAGAATCTGAACCATGTTATAACAAACAGTGGAGGCTATAACATGAATAGCTCAATGTGACCTTCATCACGGAGTTCCAGCAAGTGGATTTGTTGAACACTGTCCTCAGCAACAGATCGGTAGATATGCTTTTCACATGTACTGTCATTCTGTCTTTCAAAGCTGCCAAATTTGGAACTTATTCTTGAAAACCATACTTTTGAGATATTTCTACAAGCCAAATAAGGGCGAGATCAGATGAAGGCAGATGGTCATTGTGATGAAAAATAACTAATTTATTGTCAGTGAACCATTGTCGCAGTAACTAGTGAATAAATCATCAGATGTGAGTTGGTGTTCCCATGTTGAATTAAAATAGTCAAGACAATCTCTGCTGCAGTTATGGGACAATAAAACTGTTCAGCATGTTTAGTTACCCCTGCGCAGTTGCACAGTTTGACGATTTCTCTTAAAAATAATAAGAAAAAAGAAGATGGATCAATGATAAGCAAATATCAGTGAGTGTAAAGGGATTTCTTGAACTGCAAGGGAATTTTCTACAGTCCAAATACAGCGGTGGTAAGTGTTTCCAGTTCCATTGAGATGAAAATGGGTTCTTCTCTCCATAATCTCCTCCAAGTCAAACGTCATCGATTTCCATCGAAACAGGAAATGTCAATCTCCTGCTTCAGCAGACAGCAACTGTTTAATGTGGGTCATTTTATATAAATAAAACACAACAATTTACACAAAATTATTCCTAACATTTGTGTACAACACTTGTAATTGCCTTGACACTGTATTCGCACTGCTGGAATCACTGATGCATTATTCAACCAGACTGAATGACAGCGGTAGCATCATCTTCAGTCTACTAGAGAATATCAGTTTGAGACCTCTTCCCAGTCATACTTTCAGAAATCAGTTTACTCAAAAAGAGAAATTCTTTTAAGATGTTAGTGGAGGACTTCATAAACTTACATCAATGAAATTCCCAAGGTGCAAAAGCAGTTTAATTATTGTTTGATAATAGGGCTATATAAGCAAGTTCAGCATAGTTACAGTCATCATGTTATCACTATCATCTGCCATTAAATAGCGTAGAAGGTCACATGTCCTCCTTTGTACACTGCAGTTGCCTACAGATGTTACGATATTTTTTTTACACTGCCAATTATATTCTAGTGATGATTTTTTTAACTTTTTATAGTGAAGAAAATTATTATAATAACTTTGAAATTAATTATAAAAAAATATAAATCTTGGACAAAATAAGAACAAAAAAAAAAAAAAGAATATTAACTGGACTACCACCAAGTGATAAAGTTTATATATAAAAAGAAACTTTTGGTCAGGTATATTTCTGCTTCTTCTTTACAAATTTCTTAGGACATCAGGCCCTTGTTAATCCACTTTCCGTAATTCCCACAATCCAAAATTAGACTATTAATTTCTCTCATATTCTTTTCCCTCAAATCTATGTCTATCTTTCTTTCTTCTGTTCAAATTTTGTGAGAAATTGTATTGTTGCAATTTTTAGTTCGAACAGTACATTAAAAATAATCTTAGATATTAACATAGATTTTGCCCTTGTTGACTGGGTTTTTACTACAGTTTTAATATAGGTCGAGTTAACTACAATAAGTTATATCTTAAGTATCTTACAAGCCTACAGTAAATTTATTAAGTAGTTAAATCATTCTGTAAAAATGATAAGAGGAAATGTTTTTATTTCTTCAAACACGAAATGTTCAAACTAAATGCACCCACACATTGATTAAAAATAAGATGTATATATTTAACAAAATATACAAATGTTTTCAAACCAATCTATGATTCTTTTTCAAGTGAAAATTACAATGGAATCATGGAATCAAAAGCCAAGCGAAAGCATTCACCGAGACATGCAATTTGAAGCAGAAGAATCCATTAATGTAGCCATGGGAAACAAGAGTGGGAATGGCTTTGGGAAGATTCCAACAGTGACATCAGAGGAGGAAGGAACTATAAATACTTACAAAAACAAAATTAAAATATACAAGTATACTATCGTACTTAATCATTTAAATACAATAATGAACTGAAAAATATAAGAAATGCTACCTTATTTATTCAACACTGTAAATGAATTATAACATTTCTAAGAATTCTTGAGGAACCCAGAATGAGTAATGGTTTGTACAGACAGATTTTCATTGTAACAATTAGGATCCATCAAAATAAAATAGGATTCTTTAATTTCCAGAGAATATTGTTAGTTCCGATGGATTCTAATTGTTGACAATCTGTCTATACAAACCACTGCCCACTATGGGTTCCTCAAGAATTCTTAAAAATACTGTTATAATTTATTTATAGTGTTGAGTAAATAAGGTAGGATTTCTTATATTTTTCAGTTCATTATTATATTTAAATGATTAAGTACGATAGTATACCTGTATACTCTAAATTTTGTTTTTGTCTAAGTTTAGTACCATTCCTCCTCTGATGTCACTATTGGAATCTTCCTGAAGTCATTCCTGCTTCGGTTCACATTCCCCACTAGTCATGTAAAAATATGGTTTGACCATGAAAAAATTGTAACAAAAGCAAATTCAGTGTGAACAGACCCAGAACACTGATACTTAACACATATCCAAAATCCGACAAAATTCTTCCTCGGGAACATTGTGATACTTAACTATTTCCAATAGTTTGTATTTGGTTGAAATGGCAAAAATGTATTCCATTCTAAACCAGGCTTGTGATACATCTATTTATCATTATTTTTAATGCCGATTCCAAATTTGAAGTATTTTTTTACCAAAATTAATTTAAATTTGAAATGTTGTGTTTTTAATCAACCTTATTTTATATTGCAGGTGATGATTTATGACCTGTCAAAAAACCTGACTGATGCAGTAATTGGTGAACTATGGAAATCTGTGAAAAGATTTGAAAAGAGGACAATGTTTCTGGAGGTTTGGCAGTTTTGCAAGAAAAAGTTGCCACTGGAATAAATAATGTCAGCAAGCAACGTGGAGAATGTCTAACTGCAAGTGTTGGTGATAAAGTACACTCTACTTGTCGTAAGCGGTTTACGGACAAAAAAACATTGAACGTTTAAAATACGTCAGTGTAGATAGTGAACCCTTAACTTCGAAAAGAAAATGCAGATCAAGTGATGGCACATTCAACAGTAAAACTGATTGCTTTTTTTTTGAACAATTAATAGATGTCAGTAATAAGCATTATTCACGATCAGAATTCGTTACTGTCAGGACAGACACGTTCCCTAAAACAGTGCAAGGTAGATGTGATAGATGAAATGACATGTGGGCCTTAGATGTAAAAGGCCGGTTGGATTATTTTCAGAATGACCTACATGCTGCAGACTGTGTTTACCATCATTCCTGTAGTACAAATTTCTGTGTTGGTAAAGGTATTCCTTACCAAAAAAGACGATGAGAAGATGACTTACATAAGAAGCTGAAGGTCGGTAGGCCTGAAAATGAGTTGGTTACGGAAGCATTCCTGCAAGTGTGTTCTTATCTTGAAGAAAATGAAGATGAACAGATCTGACTTCAAAAATGGAATCATTTTTGGAAGGTTTGAGTAACAATGCTTATGACCAACAATATATGAAAAAAAAAAAAAAAAAAAAAAAACTGATGCAGCCCTTTGGCGATTTAATCTTCATATGTGAACATCAAGGAAAGCATGACATCGTTGTACTTAAAAGAACCTGTTAATTTCATTTTAAGGAATCATTATGGAAGGAAATCAGGCACTGATGAAAACACTGAAAAGAAGCATATAATTGAAACAGCTGCATGTTTAATCAAGAGTGAAATAAAGTGAAATTATAAATAATTTCTGCAGAATGCTGTGAACAAGACCAAGGTAATACATCTCATTGGTGATCATCTCAGTAGCAAAAGATGCCATATTATTTATGCTAATGGCGATGCCGATGTCGACATTGTGTGGGAAGCTGTTGCATTGTCTAAATGTATGAATATCGTTGTGTTGGGAGACGATACTGAAATGCTCATACTGCTGTTGTACCATTCTTTGGACAGTGGTTTCTCCTTACATTTTAGAAGTGATATTCAAGTATCCATGACATTTTCGCCAGTGTATGACATCGATACTATAAGAAATATTTTAGGACCTGATATGTGCAAGTATTTGCTTTTCCTACATGCTTTTACAGGGTGTGACAGCACATCACATATACATGGAATTGGAAAGACCACTGCAATTAAAAAACTTCTTACTAGTGATGACCTAAAACAAGCAGCAGACATCTTCTGCTAAGAGAACAAGTCTAAGAACGAAATTGAAGAAGCTGGTAAGAAATCAATGGCATTACTTTATGGAGGCAAGGAAAATGAAACATTAGACGTGCTAGGTCATCGCATCTTCAAAGAAAAGATCGTGTCATCAAATTACTTCGTTAAACCAGAGAGAATGCCATCTACTGCATCAGCAGTGAAATATCATTCATTTCGATGCTACTACCAAATATTGGAGTAGATAGGAAAGAAAGGGCTTTTGGGGATGGTTTGTGCTGAACAATCAGTATTTTCCAAAATTAAGTGATTTACCTCCAGCTCCACGGGATCTTCTAACTATTATCCGCTACAAGTGTACAAAGGAATGTGGAACAATGCGATGTAGCTGCAGAAAAAATGGTCTACTTTGTACAGATGCTTGTGGACAATGCCAAGAATCTAGTTGTGTTAACTTTGTACACAACCAATATGAGGTTGATTCAGAACACTCTGATATTGATGAATGAGTGTTCATATTTCAGACTTTACATCATATTTCTTTACTGCTCATTTCTTGGGTTTTCTCCCTTTTGTCATTTTGCAAAATAAAATTGAAAGTTTGGCTATCACAGATTTATAGTCATTCATCAGAAACATGCGTCACATTCACTTTTCACAATACTTAAAGTATATTTTAATTAATTTCCTGTGGATGGATTCCGGCGGATTTTGGATTTATTTTGTAGCACATATTATTGAGACTAACTATGAAAGATTTGCTTCTGTTACAATTTGTTCAAGGTTGACTCTTTTTTTTAATTTTGACCTGACTACACAGCAACATTAATCAATTCATCTGCTTTAAATCACATCTCTGCGAATGCTTTCGCTTGTATTTTTATTTCCCCGATTGCATTGTAATTTTCACTTGGGAAAGAACCACAGGTTGGTTCGAAAACATTTGTGTATTTTTTTTTTAAATATATTTCTCTTATTTTTAGTGAATGTGTGGGGGCCTTTTATTTTATTTATTTAATATGTTACACACATTAATTCACTGTACTAAAGAAAATCATATAGAGGAGATATCTATCAAACTTTGAGGAAACGAGTTAAGAAACAGAAATGGAAATGGACATGGCACATTTTCACAAAAATTAACTATACTTTAATATTTTATTTATATATATTTCTTAAATATTATTAACTGCACTTTCATTATTATTTAATATTATATTTTATAACAGTGAATTATAATTCTTGTATCTTGTTTAGATAAAGATAATTTTTTTATAGTGCTGAGGCAGGGTAATCACAGTTCATGTTTTGGTTATATTTCAACTGTTTACTTAAAAGTTCACAGCAGTTTATATAAGCCACTATATTATTATAAAAAATATTATGAATTAAATAAATGGAAGATCTTCCATTTATTTAATAAATAAATAAATAAATAAATAAATAAATAAATAAATAAATAAATAAATAAATAAATAAATAAATAAATAAATAAATAAGTAAGTAAATAAGTAAGTAAATTATATAAATAAATAATTAAATAAATAAATAAACAAACAAACTTACTGAAACTGTTCAGGAGTTGCGGTTTCGGGATTATTACCAGCCATGACATTATCACGATAATTTTGTAATCTCATGATTCTCTGCATATATTCATTGCTATAAAAAAAAAACTTTTTTAAAATAGAGCAAAATTTTATGGTAATTATTAAAATAAAATTGATTTACAATGACTCAAAATTCTAAGTTGTAATTTTAATTTAATAGATCATATAAGAATGCCTTTTTGAGTCGAGACGATACTCTGGGATGGTCGTTTCGAGCTTGTTGGGCTCTCCTCAGCCAGAGCTAATCAGCTAGTGCAAGACTCAAAAGGCGTATGAGGGGAGGTATTGATAATACAAGATGGAGACAGTGACC
>JAFIDM010012231.1:23655714-23671568 GCA_023159025.1 Thereuonema tuberculata
GGCCTTGGTAATCTGGCATTGACAGATCCCCGAGCATGCCGGATTATCAAGGTCCTACTGTATATCTCTACTAAATGAACCCCGACTTCATATCAAAAAAGTATCAAAAAGCAAAATCAAAAAATATAATATGAAAAACTGGAGGATACAAACACATTAGTAATGTATAATACTATTATAAATAGTGCAAAATAATAATATTGACAGTTACCTTATCATTTGTTTGTTCCAAATCTTCTTTAAGAAGCTTCCAACAATTAGGATGATACTGCAAACGACACTGCTCCTGACAAGTAATTGCAGTAAATCCCTTGAAGTCAGAGTCACTATAATAAATTTCTATCTTAAAATTATTAGCTTCACATTTTTCATAGCGACAGACGGCATCAGGTTTTGGTGGATTACGGCAAATGTACAGGGAACTCTCAAATGCCTCCTATAAGTTGAGTGGGAAAAAAAGAAAGAAAATTAGAATAACTTTTAAAGAATTATCCATACATGCAAATGATGATTCAGTAAAATATAAAAATTCAACTGCAATTACTTACAATAATAGCCATAATTCAAATGAGTAGAAAATGTTTCTTGTAATAGTTTTGGTACTGATAAATATCTGATTAACTTTTGATTTTGAGTTAGAAAAAAATATTTACTGTTATAACCATATTTCGTAAATCCCACATTATTTACTTTTTCGTATCAAAATATATAACATCGTGAGATTTCAAATCAATCCAATATGTTCTAATAATTTCTCTGAAAAAAATGCTGAGACTATCTGTTAAAAAGTAATGGAATGAAATAAAGAGCAAAGGGCTGGTTAACAAATTTTACAACATTTCCTATAAACAAAATTTGTTTTACTGATCAAATATAGTTGGACCTCTATTAAACGAAGTCGCTAAATCCCGAAAAAAAGTTCGTTATATGGAAAATTCGTTAAACAATAAATATTATTAAAAAAGTAATAATTTTAATGACTTAAAGCATATACTTAAATTTTACTAATAAAGTCTGTTAATTTTGTCTGAGTCTTTTTTTTTTTTTTTTGAGAAAGTGTTTTCGCTCATAGTATGTCTTGCCTCTTTGCAATGCACCAAAAACCCTTCAGTATTTTCTTCAAATTGTAATCCGCGTCGGATTGTTTCAAATGATTTTAATATTTCATCACACGAAGATTTTTTTTATTTCTTCATCATGATCATTTCCATTTTCATCATCTTTACCTTCAATCACTGTATTGTTTTTATTTTTCACACAGTCCAAAATATCCAATTCAGTTAGTGTTTCTGAGGTCTCAACTTCAAAATCGATTGAAAGATAATCATCAATCAGCACATCATCATTAATTTCTTCTTTTTCCCTCAGCTGTATCCTCGAAAAAGTTCGTTAAATAGAAAATGAACTTCGCTATTTGGAGGTTATTTTACAAAGAAATAAGCAAAATATTCTTGGTTCCAAAGAAAAGTTCGCAAAATAGAGGTTCGTTAAATAGAGGTCGGACTGTATGAGATTTGACATTATAGAATGAACTTCAGATATTTGTTGAATTATATCTTGAGTGATAAGCAGCAATAAAAGCCACCAAAAAAAAAAAAGATATGATTATACGAACCCTTAAATGTTCTGTTACAATTCAGGAAGGAAAATAATGGAGCTTGTCGTGAAGACACTCATCAGAACAACTGCAGCTATTAATAACAATGACATTGCAAATGGTTATGTTTCCTTTCAACAATTACTCTGCATTGCATGTTTTGAACACTGATTTCACCATTGTCAATTTCGTTGTTATCAACAGCTGTAATTGTGACTAAACAAGGAATGTTAGAGAAAAAAAGTTATAGTAAAGTTGTTTCTTTTCAAAAGATCTAACCAACGATGGCAACAGATATGGATTGGGATCCATGAGCTGAACAATTTTAGTGTTCACATACAAAATAAAGGGCATAGTTAAAACTTATAGAAAATTAAATAAAGAACTCAGATTTTCATGTTTTATAGTCCAGCTCTAAATTTGTTTAACAACAGGCACATACACTTAAACACTATTGACAACAACACTAAATTTGAATAGGAACTTCCAACAATAAGACAATCAACCTTTTTTTCCCCATTGATCTGTTACAACAATATACCTACCTCACTGTCTATGCAAAGTTATCTCATCTAACTGATTCATACACTTCAATTCTAATACCCTCTTTCTCATATAAAATCAACAAAGTGGACTATGCTCAGAGAAGCCTTTCTTGTTAGCTTTAAGCTCTCTAAATTTGAATTTAACACCATTAACAATCCCTTTACTTTCTTCAAGTTCCATACAAAATGCTTACAACACACCAAATTTCTCTTAACAAAAAACTATCAATCTTGATGTTAAATAAATTTCCTTTCCTACTAAACAAATATCCCAATAGTGACCCTTTTCCAAGAAAAAGATACATCTGCTATTTCATTCCATAACCCAGTAAGGATGTATGCACACCACATACAGGCTAGGTATTCAACAAAATCTGATTAAAAGCTTACACAACCCTGTCACTGGTAAGCAACATATCCACCATTATATCTAACCTATAAGCTTCAAAGGTTCCCATGTTTTGATTCAATGAAAATCTCTTCTGAAGATGGGCTTTACATAGAATTCCAAATCCTTCAGGACCTCACCACACTTCTTTGAATTAAGCAAAGTACACCATCTAGCCATAGTACTTTATTATCAAATCCCATGCAACAGTTATTAAGAGGCAGTCTATGAAATCTGCTCCAAAACAGCTAAGATTACTTATTATTTCTCAAAGACTATACGGCGACAGTATCCTTCTTTAGTGGAAAGTGTTTAATCAATTTCCTTAACTGGCAACTAATCTTTCTTCAAGTGAATCAACTAAATATAATGACATGAGATTTGGATTAAGCTAAAGGTCCTTACAAGAAATACAAGTAAGATTATTAAAGACAACTAATTCTATTTATATAAGACTGCGATCTTAAATGAAGCCTACATGGAGAAATTAAATTTTAAAAATAAATTATGTGAACATAAATAAGAAATGAAAGATATACTGCCTAGAAACAATGAAAGATAAGTTACATGCTATTTGCTTATTTTGTATATAGTATGGAGAAGAATTAAGTAATTCAAAGTTTTAGCTGGAACTAGCCTATTTCAATTTGGATGAAAACAAACTTTTGGCTTTGTTGAAAATAATATTATATTGGCAATATTAACTAAAAAGTCAATGTCAAGATGTGAACTTTCAATGTATTATTTATATTGAATTTACTATTATGAGGCATTTGTTAGTAGCTGTTAATTTTGGCTAGTAATCTGCTTGTGATATTCTAGCCATCGTTAACATATTTAAAATTTAAAAGTTATCTTTTCCTATACAACCCAAAAGAGAATTGCTACGTCTAATGTTATTGATCTAGTTTTTTTTAATATAAAATAAATAATCGTAGAAACCAATAAAATAAAGGATTGTCAATTTATTTCATTATTGCATTTGCTAACTTAAACAAAAGTCTTTACTTTGAAAATTCCTTTCGTTTTATTAACTACAGTGTCTCATTATGATTACTATTGCCCTAATGATTATAATCCATTTAACTTTTCAACTTTAAGTTAATTAAAATAAGTTTAACATCACGAAGCCTAACTCCATTGTTTGCAATTAGTCAGCCATGATAAATTGAAAGAGGTTGCAAATACCTATCAAAGTAAAACACTTGCAAACTTTGGCAGTAACTGAAGTCACATTTGTCAAAGTCTCTAATTCTGTTTGTATTATCTAAAGAAACATGAAATAAGAATTTCACTATAATAATTACAGAACAACCTGATTTTTTTTTAAATAAGTTTTACAACAGAAATAAAACAGAATAAAAAGAAAAGAATCCGACCTTTATTTTTTCTGAACGGGACTCTTCTATAATCTTTGCAGTTCCAGGCCAACAATGATCCACGAATTTAAAGCCATTTTCGATAATAGAAAGTCCTGCTTTTAAAGGTTCAACAGCATCCTTAAATCTGTAATGAATCAAACACATTTTAAAAACAAATTCCATAATACATAGTTAGTACTTATATACTGATGTACCAGAAAGACTGAGACAACCAACTAGAAGGGCATAGGTCCTCCTTTCAAAATCAGACTATTGCAGCAACACAATAGGGTATGGACTCCATCAGCTCTCTGAAATACTGTGAAATATTAAAGATTTCTAATATTCGCCGGTTCTGGAACCCTGGCACTGAAGGCATTTTAAACTGCATCCCACGTTCCATTGTTCCATGTTCCATTGGGTTCAAATCCAGAGAATAACTATGCCAACTCATGATGCCAAACTTACAGAAATGTTCCCCCAGCCATAATTTCGATGGCATATTGCCCTACTGAAAAAGCTTGCTCCCATTTGAGTGAATGCATATATAAATGAGTGTAAATCATCTGCAAGGATCACAGCATCAGCCAGTAAACGATGTCTGCAGATGCATCAGATGTCCTAATTTGTGCCAGCTGAACCCCCCCCCCCCCTACCACGCACACACACACACCATAACAGCCATTGCTGCCCTGTCCTTTGGTGGCATGCGGGACAAATGTCATATAGGGTTTTCTCCACATGCATAATCATCCATTTGCTCAAAACAAGATGGACCAGGCTATACATTTCCAGTCTTGCATTTCATGGTTGGTGTTGAAGAGCACAAGCTAGGCACAAAGCCCCATGGTGTCAGGTCAGCAAGGACCCAAGTGCGTCATCACCTCCTATACTCCAAAGAAGAATGATAATGCTGTCCTGTCTGAACTCTGTTACATGGCTCCAGCATTGAATTGTTTTGTTATCTGCAGCAATGTCGCATACTAGTCGAATGTTATAATGCATGTGAGACGACGCTGTCTGTGATCCTCCACCAGAGTTTTTTTGTCAGTGGCAGAGGTATCGCATGCTAGGTATCTTCCCTAATGTTGCATAGTCGCAACATTACCCTTGAAATGGTTAAACAAGAAATCCAAATTTGTTTTGATTTTGAAGATGGAGTGATATATCTCTCGGTTACCTATCATGCCTCATTCAAAGTTGTTTAAATTATGATTCGCTGCCATCCTCAATACAAATTATTACGACAATAGGTTGTAGAGATATCAGCCTTTATGTGTACTTCAATTACGGAAAATAACTTTAATGCGGGGGTGTAGTGGCATGCACTGAAATTGGAAGGGATTGTCACAGTATTTTTGGTACTTTCATGTATATATTGTAAAGACAGCAGAAAATGTTGATGGTTCTATATGGGTAGAATTTTCAGCCAATGCAAAAGAAAATCAGAATTCATGTGAACAATGAGTGAAACTTTCTTAATTTGAAAAGACAAATAATATCACAAAAATAGGTAAATTTTGTGTCGCCAATTTAATAATGAAGATGAAAAGAAAATAAGCACACAAGACTGGATGTTTCTTTAATGACCAGGCAAAAACTGTTACAGTTTGGCTGGGAAGTTCTGATTCATCAGCCGTATTCACTAGGCACTGCACCTTCGGATTTCCATTTATTTCAGTCTTAACAAAATTCTCTTTATGTAAAAAAATTCAATTCACTGGAAGACTCCATAGGCAACTGAATATTTTTTTTTGCTCAAAAAGATAAAAAATTGTGGGAAGATAGAATTATGAAGTTGCCTAAAAGATGGCAGAAGGTAGTGGAACAAACCGTTGAAGACGTTATTCAATAAAAGTATTGATGAAAATGAAAAATGCATCTTTTCTTTTTACTTAAAAAAACTAAATGAACTTTTTGGCCAACCCAATAGTTGTTCCAAATTTTGATAAAATAACCTTTTTTGCAGATTGTTTAACTTACAGAAGAATGCTTGGATACAGGGAAAAGTTAACACTGTATAAAAACAACAAAAATAATATTTAAATATAAAAACAGAACTTATATCATTAATGTAATAAACATTTTTTCTGAAATTAAAAAATTAAATTTTGAATCCTAAGAGTTATACAGACAAATTGTAAGTTAAGCAGCCAACACAAATGGCTCTGCTTGTTTAATAAGATTCTGAAGCCTATTAAAAATAACTGTATGAAATCATTAATGCCATAGACCAGATTAAGAAAAATTCAGGCCATTTTAGTTACAACTGATCTTTAAATTTCTAAGTGGAGTACATTGTGAGGATTCACTGCTGTACTGCACCTGGAATCTAATTACTCACCGATTTTGCTTCTGATAAGATCGTCCAAGTCCAAGATATGCCAATGGAAAATATATATTACTATGCTTTTTTAATATTTCTTGAAATATAGAAATTGACTTCAGTAATTTCTAGATATAAAAAAAAAAGAAAAAAAAGAAATACATGACAGTAATAATATACTGAAAAAATCTATTGCTGAATCATGATATGAAAGATTTGAATTCTGCAGTACTTTCATTCTCAAGTATATCACATTATGAGATATGTAATATGAGAAGTTACTAATCTTAAGTTATATGTTTCCACTAATATTCAATTTAAGAATGAGTCGTAACAACTTACTTCTTGAATTCCCGTTTCTACACAAGAAGCTCCATATGCATACTTCAGAATCACCTGGTCAGATTCTTTCACTGATATCTAAAAGAAAAGGAATTAGCTGTAATTAAAATTAATACATGTAGATACACACAACTGTAAAAAAAAGTTACGAAACTTTATTAACACCTGTTTTATCTTAAAGGTTTGTGATTTTCTGCCCAATGTGTGTATCACTATTAATAAGATGAATTTTAAAAATCAACTCATTCCTTCTATCAAAATACTGCATAAGGCAGACACAAGTATCATCGACTAATACTATTATACGTAATTTTAAAAAAAGAATTCAGTAGGTTTATTCCTATCTTCTAGTAAAGAATACTATCAAATGAGATAATTCAATATGTATAAAGAAGCAATAAATAAAACTACATCCATTAACTTAAAAATGAAAATCAACAAAAAAATATGACACATCCTGAAAATTCTGGGCCTAGTTATAATTTAATATTATAATTGTTTATTCTTATCATTAAACTTTCAAAATCAGCTGACAAGCCAATTACAGTTCCCTCTATTATGCTTATAATATTGAGATTAGAATTTAATACTTTTTTTTTTTTTTTCAACCAACAGAAGATTTATCAATTAATCAGCTGTAATTGACGTTTGTTTCATCGGAATACGAATAAAAAAAAACAAAAAAAACAACAACAGTTCATTCAATTTCAAGAAATAAAGAGAATATGTATAAAAATGAGTTTTAAAATTTTGTTTTTAAAAAAGATTATTAATAATATTTTCTTTATTTTCATCTGCTATCAGTAAGTAAATTTTGCAATGAGATTGATTCTGAACTGCACAAAAAATCATTACAATCTTACCCTGCTGAAGGAGGATATAAAACAGCAAAATGCAAATATTGATGGGCAGGGAAACAAAACCAATGTTCACTGAAGGCTAGTTATGCCTACTTCAAAACCTTTGGAAACAACTAGACCTTTTATTATTATTGTTATTTGTATATAAATTATCCTTAGGGTGGTGTGCACCAAGCTTTTGTTAACTTTGATGGTTGTAAAGTCTACCATCAACTGGCATTTTCCGTGCACCAACGTTCATTAGAGGTTTAACAGCTGTTACAATCTGATGACTCATCAGCGACTGTTAAACCCCTAATGAACGTTAGTGCACAGAAACTGCCAGTTGATGGTAGATCTGACAATCAAAGTTAACGAAAGCTTGGTGCACACCACCCTCAGAGTTTTCATATCATCTTAAGTTGTTTATTCAGTTTGAATGATAAAGAAAATAGTGTGTGTTTTTTGAAAAACGGTAACTAGCAGCCAGGGAATGAACGGTGGCTCTCATCTGGAGAATCATCCTTTATCCACACTATTCAAAATTTTTAAGCAACTATTTGTTCAAAAAAAAAAAAGAATAGTGAACTCTAAAATTTATTTTCTATATTCTAGTAGAACTATATCATCTGTTGTATGAACAGCAAGCCGAACTCAAATTCTGTACAACTAACAGAAAACTTCAAACTTTTTTCTTTCCTATTTTTTGATTCTATGCATTAAAATCTGTAAAATGAAAGCATTTTACAAAAAAATGTTTTCCCAAATGCAAATTTCCAGTTTTTGAAAATGTCTGATAGGATAGCTGGAAAAAATAAATAAAAACATAGTAATAATTGTCTACATACAGCAACTGCAAATTTTAATATTATTATTTTTTTATTTAAAAAAAAAAAAAGAAAAAAAGAAGTAGTTATCTTTTGTCCAAGCAGACATAAGCCAGAATATTATCTAATTTAAGAAGAAATGTTAATTTAAACTCTTAGTATCCAGAAAATGTCTACAATTTTTGAATGTTTTTAAAAACAATACACTGGATATTATATTGAATTTAACTAATATTAAAGAGATTTACAAAATCTAAAAGAAAATGCAATAAAAAGGAAATTTATCTGTTTTGGAGTTGCTTGGAAAATAAAATCATGGCAATTTAACTAAAACAAACCTTTTTAAACCACTTATTTTGCCAGAGAATTTTAAGAGATATTAATTTACATAAAATCATGAAATTAAAGGAATGTGATTTTAGTTCAATACTTACTAATGATACTCCCTTCAAAGTGTGTAAAATCTCTAGAGCTTTTTCAAACTGCTGACAAGCAACTGCTTTGCGTGAATCCAAGAAAGCTTCACTACCTTCTCTAATAGCTGTTAAATAATCACTGTGAAGTTTATCAGCCTGCTGTAAAAAAAAAAAAAAAGAGACAAATAAATGAATACATACTGAAGATAATTAACGTGCGGGGAAATAATAATAATGCGATCAATACAGTGCATAAACATTTAAAACATTAGATTTTGTTTTAGGTAGTTTCAAGGAGTCTAACGAATGCAGATACAAATCTACATATTATTTTTTTTTTTAAAAATATCTAAATATCTTTTTTTAAACATCTGATGATTGAATGATTTGCAATCTTAATACATTAATTAGTAAATAAGTTAGTTAAATACAGAATAGCAAATTTCCTGTAAGAAAATCTATTGAAATGTTTTACATGAGAAAATAAAATTTTTTCAGTAAAAATAAATTAATTCCTTTAATTTTGATGTAGTTTATGAATGAAATTATAATTTCATTTCACATTTTTTACCAAAGTTAAATGTAAATTATATTAACAGGAAACTAAACTACATCATATGAATTTACAATATGTATAAAGTTTCTGAAAGTATTTTTTTTTCCTTTTTTTTTTGTTACCTAATTTAAAATGAAACAGGTAGTAATAGTTAAGCTACGCGAACACCATGCAACTTTCCAGCAACTTTAGTGGGCTAACTTCGAGTTGGCCAACTTTTGTCAACCCCGAACACCATGCAACTCGACATGAAGTCGACAGTGTCAGCAGCAATCCCATAATCAATGCGTTTCCACCAGCAGTTGTGGAAAATCCGAAAAAATCGAGGTTTGAAACCTCTGATAAATTCTGTTGCATACAATTACTGCATTTGAGTATAAACTTTATTTATGCATGAAAGAAACTAGCAATACTCTTGATATTCATTGTTTATGTGTTTGTCTTCGAATCGAATTGGCGAACATCATTTTTGGACGCCATATCTTCCATGGGCGTGACTTCACGACTGACATGTGCCAACGCTGCCCTGTGATTGGGTAATTCGAAGCAACTTTCCAAGTTGCTGGTGTAGGAACAACTTGAGTCGGAGGACAAAAGTTGCTGTCAAGTTGCTGAAAAACGGGCTCAAGACTGTCTATATCAACTCGTGATGTCAAAATCGGCCAACTAAGAGGCTGGCTTTATATAACATTATTGCATTTTCTAAAAAAATTAAAACTAATAATTAATAGCAAATTATATGATAAATAAAAAAAGACAAACTTTTATGAAAACATTATTTTAAATTAAGCTTTAAAACATAAAATCAAAACCTTAAAAAATTCTAAATCAACTGAAACTTAAATCTTATTAAAAATCCTAAGGATATTTACCGCCTTTAACTCTGATGGGCGCAGTTTTTCTGAGTGCTGTTGAGGTGCTTTTTCTCGTACTGGTTTAGTTCTTTGTTCGCACACAACAGGTTCTACTTTACGTTTGGGAGGGGGCTGTACTGGTTTTGGCTACAAACAAAGAAACTCGGTTATTTCTTAAAATTTCTGTATGAACCGATCCAAAAATTAATAAACGAAAGAAGGAATTAAAAATTTAAAAAAAGGAGGGAAAAAAGAACTCTGCCTTCACCCCTTAAAAGAGTTTAAGTCATTTACTAAAAAACAAAACAAAAACAAGATATACAATCAATTCCTAATCACATTTCCTCGTTAATTTATCTATTTAAAGCAAATTATTATTTAAGAGGATAAAAATACGTGTGTGACATAACATTAAGTGAAAAATATTCTTAAACACACAATAATTAAGATTAAAAAATAATCAATACTTACCCACAATACAGGACTAGAAACTTTTAATACAAAACCAACATTCAATATGTAGTTAGATATAAACAAGGTAGAGAAAGCTATTAGTAAACCAATCACAATGCTTCGCAATGTCTTCTGATCATTGATATTGCTTTAATTTCCTTGTGTTTCTTTCCAATAAACAATCGCAACAATTGGCACCTTTTGACAATCACTATAAATGTGATTGTTGCGAATGCAAAAGACACAATTGTTGCGATTGTTATGATTGTTGTGCACTCATAACAATTTAATCAGATTTTAATGATACTTGTTCACAGACGGACAGACAGAATATTATTAGTCTGCTGATCTAGATCAGAAGACTAAAAGAAGTAGATTATGAACACATATAATGTAGGTGATTCAGTCCATTGTTTGTTGCTCTTGTTGTCTTTTACTACAGTATTAATTTAGATGATTATCCCATAGCTAAGGGTGAGGACAGCTTATGATCCACCCAACCTCCTGTGAATTTTCAATTTAAATAAAAGTTATGCAATTTCTTTCTCACTTGAGGTCACATATATTTTACAATGACAGTATATGGAATTTTGTCTCTTATGAAAAACATCTCTGTTAAATGCCTCCCACAGCTGTTTCTTTTTGCTCATTAGAAGGAAGCTTTATGTTGTCTGTGTAATTACATTTAGTCTATTAAGATATTGGTTTATAGGTTTTAAGATAAATGTTAAATAATATAGATTTATTTTAGATTCTAAAAATGACCTTCCACATTTGAAATACAATTTCTTTTCTCACATATCAAAAAAGAAAAAAAAAAAAAATATATGGTATAGAAATTCAGCATCAGTTACACCATAGCTAAGTTTTTCACAACAATGTTCATAATTACACATATATATTTTTAATTTTAATGAGAGATGGCAGATTGATTCCTAAATCTGGATGTTTTAAATTGAACATTGAATATTATATGAAAGGAACATGTGTTTTTTAATTAAAGTTTTACAACTCAATTACCATTGAAAACTTCGAAGTTCCAATTATGTTAAAAAAATTAGATATCAAACTGCAGCACTATAATTTAGACTAAAGAAAAAGGTTCAAACTTAACAAATTTGAAATTGTTATAATAACTATACTCTAATACAAATGTATGAATGTACACTGTGTTGAATGTTTCAGATTCGCTAAATAAAGGTTAAATTTAGATTGCATGACTGGTAATATATCACTCAGAAGTTCAGGATGACAGGAGCCATTTGCAACATGGATTAAGTTGATGAAAATGGATTTTAATGGAAATGCTTCAGAAGAGTAAAAGGATGGGAAAGGCCATCTACATGTTATTGTGTTGTCATTCCTGATATTTACATTCCAGCTGATTGATCAGATATTAAAACTTACAGCACAGCATATCATAATGTGGTGATGGTGCTCGTTTCAAGTTAATGTAGCCTATGACAGATCTCAGCTGCATCTAAGCAGAATCGGGATTCATTCAAGATATCTAAATGCAATTTTTCACCCAAGTCCACAGCATATATCCTGGCATCTTCAAGCAGCAATCTATCAAGAGATGGCAACTGATCAACAAGCCATTGATGAAATCTAATACTATTACAGTGGGCCTGCTGGTTCAGTGGTGAGGCATTAGGCTATTGATAGAGGAACTAAATTCAATTCCTAACAGAGGTCGGGGATTTTTCCCTTGGTGTTTCTCCTCAAGACGTGTCTTAGGGTTCATTCAGCAGTCTGTAAAATGGGGACAGTGTTTCTTTCTCATAAATTAAAGATGGGCAAGTTAGTCCTGATGGTTAGGAAATACAGACTAACAAAACCTACACAGACCAGTTGCAGGATACTTTAACTTAATACTATTATAAGTTATTGGATGATCCTTATAAGGACAAAGATATGTATTGCAGATATTCTTTTTTTTTAATCGAGAAGATGAAGCAGGAGCAATTGTTTTTATAGTGCATCACTGAACAAAATCAATGGTATTTTAACCAGTCTGTTACTGTAAAGATCATTACAAGTAAATGTGTAATACAAATGATCTGGATGGCTATTTCATATGATAATCAAGTACCCTCATGAAACTACACTTGGAATCCCTGTTCAATTTTCTGTAGTAGTAGAAAACTCAGTGGGTTTTCAGAGAGGGATGCCATTTTATCCTATACTGCAACATACATTGATATCTATTTTGCTGATGCCAGGGAAATCAAAAAGTTGTTTTTCATATCGTATATGGAGGAACATTTATTAAGGTTAATGTCACAAAACATTGTTTCTGCTACCTACTTTTCATTTGTATTACATTTTAATTAGATGTTTAATTTTTAAATATGTAACTTCATGTTTATCTTCTTCAGTATTAAAGATATCTGAAATAAAAAGGAAAAAGAACTACTTACTTTATAGACGGGTATGCGGGGTGGTTCAGGGTGTATTGCGATTTGATTCCCAAAGAAGTCATCATCCGATTCATCAGTTACAAGATCAGGAACTTCCTATAAAAAAAAGTGAAACATCTTCACTTCAAAAATCAATAAAAAGATTCTGTTTTGAAGTTTTCTTCCAAAAAACTAAAAAAGTAACAAAAGCAAAAATCCAATTACAATTCAAGATCGAATTATAATTTACAAACATCAGGGTTAAATATGTACATTTATGTTTCACATGGGAATAAAGATAAGGATTAGAGCCTGCTGAGAAAGGTGTATAAATAGGGAATTCGTCTTTTAATCCTTAAGGCTTCAAGAGAAAAAGAAAACAAAAATAAAATATAGTTGTGGTCAATAAGTTATAAAAAATTGTACAGTAGTCCCGAAAACTCTGCCTAATGGGGACCGAAGGGTGGCCGAGTTTGTGAAACTGCCGGGTTATCGGGAAAGGTGATAAAAAAAAAATAAGTATGATCTTTTCGTCATAAAAATACTTTTTATTTGTTGCTTGAGAATACAACAGTTTACAAAGAATGCTACAACTCAAACTTAAACTATCCAAATAAACTTAAGAAAATACCTAATACACGAACTGTACATAAATATAACTTACGAATACTGTATTTAAACTTACCCTTAAATCGAAGGAAAATTACTTTATGAAAGCATAGAGCCTTTACTAATGAAAATTAATGAATACAGTAATTTACCTGATAGGACAGACTTCAGAAAATTACTTTATGAAGGAATAAAGCTTTATCTAACGAAAATTAACTAGCCCACTATTAAAGGGCAAGTGCTTTTTCCACCCTGCCAGGGAATGGCCGAGTTTACGGGACTCTACTGTATTAATAATAAACAAATAAATAGGAACTTTATTATGTGTACCACTTGACAAGAGTATAACACTAAAAAGAGGATAATAAATTTAAATTGCAATAGAAGAAATGAGAATAAAGTTCTAAAAATGTACAGAAGATCAAATGTGAAACTGAAGTTTTTGAAGCCTAATGCATTTTAATGAAGTTTTGAAAGTGGATTCCTGCAGGAATTTTCTTTAACATATTAGTCGATAAGGCCAAATTATATTGGGAGGCAATATAATTCCAGTTTCAGCAGTAACCAGTCCTTTTTATATCTGACGTATTCATATGCAATACAGCTTAACACTTTCCGGTTTACCAAAACCACATGAGCAAAACGCACAATTTATAAGATTAAATTTCGCCAGATAGGTATTAAACTTTCTACGTTCAGTCAGATTATGAGGAAGCGTAAAAATAAGATCTAAGAAAGATGTAAGTAAATAGCATAGTTAGAAAGAAAATCTTTGTAGATCAATCCTTTGTTAAAAGCCAGCATGTCTTCCAATTTTCCAGTAGATAATTGTTACTCCACTAGTGTAATGTCTGCCTGCTTGATGTGTGTCATAGCCTTTATTTCTGACAATCCCTTTCTGTGCTTTTAATTTTATAAAATTTCACTTGATTCAAAATGAAGTTGATAAATACCTGAATTTCTTTGCATTTGCATTAATATATTTCCCATCTAACAATGCACATAGTACTGATTTAGAGTCAACATAAATATTAATACAAGATTTCTTACTTGGAAGTTTTGATGACTAGAGGACTGCCATATAGACATATTCTAATTCAACTTAAAATATACAGCAATGTAGCATGGAAAGGGAAATACATGTAGAAGTTTTTCAAATTCAATATTGATGAACATGCCAGCACCAAATCATTGGTAGTTGAAAACTGTGCCTTTCATTGTTAAAAACCCATAAACAGCTGACACATCTAGACAATTAATTTGCCATTTGTTTTGTTTAACTTTAACAAATACCCAGTCCATATGCTGTCTTTAGCTTAATCTTCTATTCTAATGTATTCCATTTCTAATACAGAATTTAAGGAATTTTTAGCAGCACAAGCAAATGCATCAACTTTATATAATAAGGATGTATTAAGTAACAAGCTTATCAATATATCAACAAAGTAAGCAAAAACATACATAAGAAGATAAGGCTTTGATAAATGGCATGTGGCCTTCTCACCTAATAATTTTACTACAACTTCGTAAAGTCGGTACTCAAGATAAGATTTTCATCACCTGACCTTAATTAATCCTGCAAGAATGCCTGTAGGATTGTCAAATACACCAGTAATATTAAGAAAAACAATGGCTTTCTCACCCAACAATTGTCTGTTTTTCTTTCTGTTAAGCTAAAACTTGCATCTTCTGTAGATTTACTTCTATGAAAGCCCAACTAATTTCTATAGTCAATGCTCCCAATTTAAGTGACAAGTTAATATCTTATCAAAACATTTTCAAAAACTTTATCATTTACAAATAAAAACCAACGGATCTAAATAAGCTGCTAGAATCAATTGCTACAATTAGATTCAGGGATTAAAATAATAAAGTCCTTCTAAATCTCAAAGGAAGAAAAGGTGGCTACAAGGCAAGCTGTATATTTTTTCAAAAGTTAAGGACAGATCTCACGATGCCAGACATGGTAATGGAAAAGGCAAATACTCTATTCAGAACAAATTAAAAAAGTACAGTCAAAACTGGTATGAACATGTAATCAGGATGGAAGATAATCGCCTCCCAAAATTAGATTTGCAATATAATTCTGTTGATGCAATGTAGGCCGTCCTCGCAAAAGATAGTCCGTTGATTTGGAACAGATTAGAAGACCTAATCCTTGAAGATAATGAATTGTCTACTATTTAACTTAATTGTTTATTACAGAACTTTAATTAGTAAATTTTAATCTTTAATGAGATTTTTTTCATTTATCATGATAAATTTTTATTATTTTTTTATCAACTTTTCAAAAACATAAAAATACTATTTTGAAAATTTATGGTAGAAATTCATTTAAG
>JAFIDM010012231.1:23671668-23708523 GCA_023159025.1 Thereuonema tuberculata
ATATAGTTTTCTTAATTGTTTATTACAGAACTTTAATTAGTAAATTTTAATCTTCAATGAGATTTTTTTCATTTATCATGATAAATTTTTATTATTTTCCATCAACTTTTCAAAAACATAAAAAATACTATTTTGAAAATTTATGGTAGAAATTCATTTAAGCATATTTAGTTACAGTCCATTTTAATGTCGTTAATTCTTTATCATCAGAAAACCTCCATTTTTAAATGGTGTTTTCAGGGTTAAATTTGATTAAATTAAAAGTGTTCAGTTGACAAGCTTAAATTTAACAACTTTTAACACATCCTAAAAGTATTTTATCACTGAATATATACTTGTTTGATTGGAAGTGTTTCAAATATTTAAGTTATAAAGTAAGTAGGAAGTAAGAAGGTTTAACGTGCATTAAATGTAATATGAAAACGGAAAAAACAAGGGAATGCACAAATGTCGATGATGGCTCAATGCGTGAAAGTAAACAAATTTACGAATTTGTGCATTCCCTTGTTTTTTCCGTTTTCATGTAATTCTTAAGCTTTGAATATTTTGCAATACATTTTGAATAAATAAATGAAAATTAAACATTATTTTACCAGGTTAGAAGAATCCGATGCAACCATTTCTTCACTTGAATTCTTCTTCACTATTCTGGGTGGGCTGCTAAAGAATGTTAATTTTGAGATAACAATTAGTTTTTATCATCTGCGAGAGTCCATTTCTCTAATGCTATTGACTGACATTTATTGTTTCTGCAGATGTTGAAGCCAACCTACAAATCCACAGGAGTATCCTTTCCTACTTTCTCTACACCAACTGTCTTGTTTTCCTAAAGCTCATGAGATAAGGGAAAAAGTAGAAAGAGGGCTTAGCCTGTATGTAATACCACATCAAGATTCACTTATTAAAAATACAATTTGTAAAAACTGACATCGTAGTGAATATTGGCAATGCAAGCATTAAAACAACTTGGAACAAAATATGAAAAGTTTTTAAAAGTACATTTATGAAACCGGCAATGGAAGTAACTGTAAAAGTATTCAGGAATTTCATTGACATTAATATTGGAAATGGAAGACTGAAAAAACCTTTTTTTTTTGTATAAAATGAAAGAACATTATTAAAGTGATTTCTGCCAAAGCAAGAAGGAAATAATGCAAAGCTGAAGATAACTTTAGTGCAGTAAAGGGATAAATTAGATGATGTTAAAAACAAAATTTAGTCCCTGATTTATGGACAGCGAGTCCATTTTTCCTGTAACATATCCTACTACTTTTAATAGTAGAACAATCGTAGTAGAACTTTCAATAGTAGTAGTCAAAATCCATTGAGAAAGAATTCTTTTAAATAAATGACATAAAACTTAAATTTCACCTAATGTTAATTGCTCTACTGAATTAATATTTTCCATTATAATGCAGTTAAATAATCACAATCCTTTATCTATCCAATCTAATTGTTTATTCATAGTAGCAAATTCTACAACAGTAACAATGTATTGATTTTGTTTTCAAAATGTACATTATTAATTTATTTTAATTTATTAATTTGTGTATGTCAAAAATAATGACTTAGTCTTGTCAATAATTTACCACCTATCCAATACAGATCTTTTCCATCTGTTTTGTATTTATACTGAACCTTCTTAAAGCTGTGATGATGTATTCCCTCAAACAGGATGACTAAGGATACAATCATAAATCGGAAATACCCATAATAATACCCATAATCATTTTATTGTTTTCCCCAAAATAAACTGATCATCAATAATTTTTAAAAAACTGTTTAATTTCATTATTAATTCTGCATCTTTATCTTTGCTGTCACATTATTTGAAATAAGATTGGCCCAGGTTGCCCCGCTTTTAATATAAAGCATGTCTTAACATGAAGAATTCATTGAAACCTCTTTTAACATAGTCTTGTCTTGCATTTTTGTTTTCAGGAAGATAACATTTTTTGTAAAGACATAAATAATTATGTAAATCACCTGAAGCGTTATCTGAGGAATAGAGTGGCTGCGACAAGAATTTCCAATAGAGATCCTGAACCACATATTTTTTAAGTAATAATTTATATAATCGTATATTGCAATTAATACAACAGACTTCTGTCAACAAGTACGGGGCATAAGACAAATAATTTATTGGAGGAGGAGGTCCTGCCAGACTCTTAAAAAAAAATTGAAGTTCCTGGAAGTAAAATCATGTATCCGATGTGTGTGTGTGTTTGTTTGCACATTTAAATACCAGGGTGTCAGAATAAACTAAAATGTGGTTTCAATAGCTCAGGAATGCTTTTCTAGAAATACCTGGAACAGTTAAGCAGGCCATTAAATATTGGATCATGTATATTGGCATGCTGAGAGAAGAGAGGTTGATAGGAATTGTAATTTCCACCCCCCCACCCCCATTGCATCGAAAATGGGAAAAAAAAATAGGAATTTGGATTTTTTTTTTTTTGGTTGGAAAATTTATCATTTTGTTTGTAATTTTCACCCTATTCCAGAAAAGTTTTTTTTTTTTTTAGGACTGTCATAACCCCTTTCATTCCTAAATCCTACAAACACTTATCCATGTAGCATTCCATCAGTGAAGAGTTAAACATGGCCCAAACAAGAGGATTGAAAGATCAAACAACTTTGTAACATTATTAGCCAGTTTAACAGAAAATGTAAATCAATGAAAAATTATAAGTTGTTGGGAATTCAGTTATCTATGATGAATCAAGGGTGTGAACTTCAATATATTACATGCAGCAAAGGTTCGGAAGGCCAAGATGAATGGGTCCATTTAAAAGAGAAATGTGCATCAGTTATCTAAAAGTTATCAATCAACTGAAAATTCTGAACTGTTAACCCAATTGTCAGGAACAACGAGACCTAAATGCAGAAGACTAGTGACCTATACACATCCTTGTTATTTTCTTAGTTAACATTAAAACTCAAAAAATAATCAACCAAGTTTGAACAAGCTTTCCTAGACTAATATAACTTCGGACATTTAACAATGATGACCGGAACTTTTTGAAAACCAATAAAGAGGCAGCAAAAAAAAAAAAAAAGAAAAAAGAAAACCACTGTAAAACTGATAGTGGAAAAGCAAAAAGAATAATACTGTGGAAATTATAGTAGGTTCAAAAAGGCTACAAAACTACAGTAAGAACTGGCATATCAGACAAAGCCTGTTATGAATTGAAATTATGGAAAACAACATTAACATTACTTCTAAACTTCAATATAATTTATTTATGTATTTGTTGTAATATTACAAGATTTACAATTATACAGTCTAAGAAACTACTAACTTTTTAACTTAATATGCATGAAGTACAATTATTAAATGACTTTTCAAGCAGTTTAATTATTATATGATTTAAGAAATATACATAAACCAAATAGATATTTTTGGAGATATTCCGAATAATTTTATCTCACTGTGGAATAATAATAATAATTACCTATCTTTCTTTGGTGATGAATCTGTAAAGAAAATATTTAAAAATAAATTATAAACTGAAAATTTAAATTAAGCAATTCTTAAATCAACATATTTTTGAATAATACATAACAGGAACGAACGCTGCAATCCATTCTTTCTCAAGTGTTTTATTATTATTATTACTGTTACAATAACTTATATGGAAGAAATTTCAAACAAGCCATCTCATGCTGAATAAGAAACACTGATATTACAGTTATTTGACTTCAAATGTTAGCAAGATTTTTCAATAAAAATTGAGCATTGAACAATACTCACTGGAATGTTCATTTATTTTCTGAATTAAAGAATTTAGTTCTTCCTTGGCTTTTTCACCAGACTTGCTGCATCTTTTTATTCCACGATTGGCCCAATATTTGGCTCTTTCGATATCTCCTTGTTTGTAAATAGCATCAGCATAACGATAATAATCCTGAAAAAAATAATAAAATCAATTGCACTTATTTAAGCATAATTGCATAAACTAAGTAATGATCAAATCTGCAATTCATTCAAAATCTTAAAAGTTAATTTATTACCTTGGTTGAATCGCATTTAAGAAAAAGTGCCTTTAAAGCATCATATTCCGCAGCTAAAAAATTATTAAGCCGTAATGACGTCTGTGAACGATTTCCATATAAAATGTAACTATAAGGACTAAACAGAAAAAAAAGTATATATAAAAATTATTAAAGGTAAATTTGAGAAGCTTTCTTTTTTTACTTTCTACTGTTAGTTTCACATGAATTTGACTTTAAATGAAATCCTATCAAATTTATGAAATGTCTTATAAGAATATAAATGTTGTTTATACAGAGTGGGCAAAATAAAACTGGCCCGCAAAATAAATTTACAGATATATTTCAAATACTGACAATAGGACTGACTCTTGTTAAGGAAATCACAGAAGATGCTGGAATTGACCACAGTTGACATCGATGCAGCACTGTGCTCGATTTATCAAACTGTGAGACATAGCAGCTCTGCCTGAGGGATAGCAGCAATAGTATATTCAATGTTCTGCTGTAGCTCTTCCAGTGTATGTGGATTATTAGAGTACATCTGACCCTTCAATTTGCCCCACAGGTAAAAATCACAGGGAGAGAGATCAGGTAATCGAGGTGACCAGTTGATTGCACTGCCTCTGCTGATTGTCCTCTCCTCACCTCTCCTGACATCCTCATAGACTATGTTAAACTAATTACAACCAACTGTTGAAGTGTCAACTGAAGATGTAATAAGATGCCCACAATTAATTACAATCGCTCATTCTACAACTAATTACACGCAAAGTTCCTTTCTTAAAGGAAATTTGTCAAAGTAAAGAAATTACTGAAGGAAGCAAATAAGCAATTAAGAATAAAACCTTGAGATGAAATGTCACAATTAGATTTAATAAGCAGATTATCAGTCAAAACAAAATGCTGCGAAAGGTCAAATATTTTTTTTTTTTTTGGCTATACCTACAGGAAACAAATCATTTCTTTGATGGCTTGATAACAGTGTTAACAGTTGACAAAGGCAAATGACTATCTGGATTTAGATGAAAAAAACAATAGATATAATCCTCTCATTTAATGAATTATGGGCCATAAATTGGTTCGAGAGAACCAATAAAACCAATAAAACTGATGGCAATTAATAATAGAGTTTATTTGTGCACGTAATCCACATAAAAAGAAAACATTGGGGTTTTTTCTGTCTGCTATTCTTCCGAAACGATAATACACCATAAATACAGATAAGGTGTCAAATGTTAGGTATACTATTGAGGATGCCTACATTTCATTTTTCTTTGACGTGGGTCAACTGTAAGTCACGTAAGGTAAGGTCGAAGGCTAAACTGCTTCTTTTAGGTCTGCTTTCCTGCCCCACACTCTCACCAAACACCCACACGATGGGCACCTTGTGACCTTGGATTCCAAGATCATTCCTCAAGCCAGGAGGAAAGCCAAGTGGGTGCCAGGGAAGCAACTAAAAATTGTGCAGATTGTTAGTTACAGTGGAAATGTAAAAACCAGAATTTGTAGATAAAGAAAACCAAACATATCTCTTTTACAAATAAATGGGTAATGAAGCAACTAAGAATCTAACAATCTTATGGCAAAAACTCCAACTTTCAGAGATTGGCATGAGAAACTTCAGCCTTTCTTAAAAGCTTCTAGTATGTGGCAATCTTAAAATGAGATGTTAATCAATCAGCTGATTTAACCAATGCCAAAATCTTGTGATTGGTGCCAGTAAGAAAAGAATCTCTCAGGCTGAACTAAGAAAGCCATATGAAAGAACCCAATGATGGTAAGCCAACCAATATTGTTGTAGCAATTAAATACGTAATAAAACGGCTGATGCAATGGGAAAATAAAGCAGTCATAAAGTCGCATCGGAATCTTGGACAAAGACTGTATAATAGTATTGAGAAAGAAAAAGGAACATTTAAAAGAATTATCAAATACAGGCTGTCCCTGCTTAATGAGTAATCTATGTCCTTGCAGTTACATGGTCAAATAATTGTAAAACATCACTTAAAATTCCTTGTACTTATGTAGTTTTGCTGGCCGTTTTGTCACACCACTTAACATATCAAAGCATTTGAATATGTCGTTGTCACTGACTCTGTCATTTAAATTTGGAAACCAAAGGAATTTTACTATTCGTCAATGTTTCTGTCATTGGATGACTTTTGTTAGCTTGTTCCGTAATGGGAAAAGTTTTGCCTCTAAACACTTCCTAGCTTATGGAACCAACGGTACAAGGAGTACTTAAGTGTTTTCAAGGCTCAATTAATTTGGTGACAAGCTGCTAAGCTTCCGGTTGAATGAATATGGAGGTAATAACACAGCTTTCTTTTTTGATGTCACATTTATATGAACTCTCATACCATTAATATTTGAAGTCAAATAATCTAAATAATAATTATTTCAAAAATAACTAATTAGGCCTAACACTTACTAGAAAAATTAGTTACGTAACTCATTTTCAATAATTAAATATGTAAATTATGAAAAATACATTAATTAAAGTCACTTACTGAAATGATAAGCCTTTTCTGTAATTGTTATAAGCTGATTCAAACTGAGATTCTTTAAAATCTAAATTCCCTTGTTCATGGTATGTTTTGCTCAACTGCAAAGAAAGTAAAAAGAATATGAAATATACTTTTCCGTCTCTGTGATATAATGACATCTTTTTACAGATAAAGGAGAATGGGCAAACTGTATGGGAAATTGCTTACCCTATATAGTGATAAGATATATACCTATAGAAAGATCTCCTTACATTGAACATATGTTACGACTTGTCTCAATTATTAGTCCGTTCGGAGTTATATACGTCTAGATACGACTTATCTTGTTGACATCTTACTTCTCGGATGTATTAATTGATTATCATTTAATAATTATTTTCAGTAACAGTAAATATTATTTTCATTTATTACATGTAAATAATTATTATTTACTTGAAATAAATGATAATATTAATTATTAATTACGTATAATACTTATTAACAGTGTGATTTGATTGACTGTGGTAAATGTGAGTGGCAGGGAAGCCAACCACCTACAATCAATCACTCAAACGTCATATTTAGACTTAGATAACTCCAAACGGACTAATAATTGAGACAAGTCATAATGATAAAAAACGTTCTATTGATGGAGATCTTTCCTTACATGTATATCTTACCACTATACAGTGGTGGGGCAGATATGCCCATTCTCCTTTATTCTTTTTAACTTAAATTTCACACCTTTAAAGAGAAAAAAAAATATCTTAACTACTTCAATTTTCAATATATCTAGAATTCACATTAAGTCAAAATAGTAATAATAAAGATTTCTATACTTACCTCTTCATTTTTTTTACAAAGACTTTTAAAATTAGCTATATAGTCATCTTTAAGATAATCTTCGTCTGTTAAAAAAAAAGTTGAAATGTAAAGATTTACTTAGAAATGTTTCGCATAGCATAAGAGTTTTCTATTTACAAAAGTTATGAGAAGAAATTTATTGCGAACTTAAAGGTCACAATAAATTATTAAAAGATTCTATGAATTATTTTTTTTGTTTAACTCTTTGAGCAATAAGTTAAAAAATACTTATATAATTCCCAGAGTAAGCTTTTTGTTATTTTACTTCTGCCAAAAATTAAATTAAAACGAAAAAAAATTACAGATATTTCGTTAATAAATTTACTCTTTAGACCCTTTAAACACGACGCGACCATGGTTGCATGGCCAATTCGTTCTATAGATTTCACTGGAGCCTTTCACATAAGACACGACTTTTGTTGCAGCCAGAAGGTCGTTTCTGTTTATTTTCATTTTGAGAAGTGCTGACAAACATGATTAAAATGAAACTACTTTAGAGAATGGGGAACTTTGACACTGAAAAACTCATACTAGAAGTTCGGTGAATATTTATAAACAAAGATGATGTCAATGTCAGGGTTGCAGAAAAAGATGAATTTGTTGGATATTTATAGGTAATTGAAATATGAAGATTTATTACATACGTATTTTGTAGTATATTGTAAAATTTATTTACATATGTTCATCAAGAGACATAAACTTGATCACTTTTGTCATTTTCATAACGAGATAACAGCACAATATCAACAGCTGCTTCTTCAAAATCCATGTTGCTGATGGAGTGTCTGGCTGAGCAACCATGGTCGCTTTGTGTGAAAGAGCGCTTACTATGCCAAAACAAGCACATTTTTCAAGTCACATTTGTTAAAAAAGCAACAACAATAATAATAATAATACGCCTTTATATATGTGAATACTGGAGAAGAGCATAGCGATGTATTCAGACATCTTTATACTCAATGGGTGAATATAAATGAAGGAAAGATAGTATCAAAATAAATAAATAAAAATAAAAATAAAAGTCTGTTTAGTTACATCTTCAAAGAGACACTTTTTGGAAGTGATGAAATTTGTATTATCTTTTAAATTTTTATTTTTATTTTTTTTGCAAAGATAAAGTTTCAATAATCAACATGTCAACATACAATTTTCGCTTACGGAACAAATGTTATCTAGTACAACTTATAAAATGGCACATCTAATATGTCAAAATGTGATAACATTCAAAGAAACTTTTTGAATACAAAAAAAAAAGGAATAATTGATATTCTTACAAAGTCACTGGACATTCCAAAAATGCTTAAAAGAAATGTTTTGATATTAAGTTTTTACTTATATGAAGTAAATATCTAGAGTTGAGATGAATACTGTTTGATAATCCTGCTGTTTAGGGTGAACAATCTGGATCAGTCCAAATATCCACTAAAGATATATTTTATTTCACCTAGTCTACTGAAAGTATTTACTCTCCAACAAACAAATTCACCTTAAAAAGGAAAGCAGTCAACAACTGAATTTACTTGACTCATTCATAACTTTCACCTATTTAAGTGGGTAGGTTAAAGGTATATTAGTCCAATAAGTTAATGCAACACAGGAAAAGAATTAGGAAGCGAGGCTGTATGTGACACAAGGCAATAAAATTATCATTTCCTTTTAATCAGATTACAATGATCTAGAACCTATCAAAAAAAAAAAAAAAAAAAAAGGCTTGTCTTAAAGAGCTTGCAAAAGTTTACTACCATGTAATTCAAATGGTGCAATCTCTCCAGTGAAGTGAAATAGTAGTGATTTGAATGTTTAAGAGTTGGAGAACAAAAAACCAACATCTTAAGCAGAGGATGAAATCTAAATCCTAACTAACAATAAAAAAGATAAGCTTCTAAGACAAATTTTGAAAACCATAAAACTTTTAAGTAGGTACCAAAGATATTATTAATTAAGAAAGTAAAATATTTACAGATAACCACAGAATGAACAATGCAAAAAAAAAAAAATTTATGATTTCCTTTCTTTGGAGCTATCTTAGTTGATAAATGAAAAATAACATCTTGAAAAGGTTTAAGAAAAAACTGTAATTAATGCTGAACGGAAAAGAATCACTGAGAATATTTGTCAGGATAAAAAGTAAGAGAACTATTTGAAGTTAGATCTATTTTTCTAATAAATACAGTAGTATTTACTTCAGAAGTTGGTAACAACAGTAAAATTAAGATTGAAAAAATATTCTCCCAAAATGAAATGTATTAAGAACATTACTTCATTTGTGGAGAGTTAAAGCATATAAATTACAAGTCATAATAAAAAAATAATGTGCAGTAAGAGTATTGCTGAAAGTAAATAAAACTAAATGATAGCGGAATGGTCAAGAGTCCCGAGAACTAATTTCATAATTTTTTAATAAACTCTTTATTTGCTCACTGTCAAACCTCTAATGTAGTCTCCCTTGTAAAATTCTAAATGACAGAATGGAAGAAAACCACGTTCTCTTATGTATTTTGATTTGTATAATAAAACAAATGGCAATCACCAGAAATATTTGCAATGTAATGATCCAACAATGTGTGCAAAAGACCCATCAAGCTTTAAAAAAACCCAAAGCAAAACATAGTATAATGATGAAGCACAGCTCAAAATCACTCATTGACAGAAAAAAAATGCATACTACGAAGGAAGCATTGGATTAAAATGAAATTTTATTAGTGCGATGGTAGAGACAAAGGATAGGGGGGATTACAATATCACACCAGCAGGATGATGTCCAGCAAAGCTGCACCTTTGCACCATTAGGTCACCTTTAGTATCTCGATGGACGGACCACCCCATGCCTGGATACATGCAATATTACGGTCGGACATAGAGTCAAACAGATACCATATGTTGTCTTGCGGCAGATTTGTCCACAGTTCTTGAAAAAAAAAAAATGCTCCAAATCATGAATACTGCTAAATCTGGTACCAGACATGCTTGATTGATGACAAATCAGGCAAGCAGGTAGGCCAAGAAAGTGTCACAACATGATGTAGACAGTCCTGTGAAACCCTAGCTGTGTGTATGAGCACTATCTTATTTGAAAATTGCTCCTGAGTTCAGTCAGGATAGGCAGCACATGGGGCCGCAGGAGCTCCTGAACATACCATTGGGCTATCAATGTCCCTCACGGCACTACATGTGATGAACAACTATCCTATATTTATGGAATGGCACCTCAGACCTCAGTATTGTAACGATGTAGGTTGTCACCTCCATAATAAGATAAACAGGCGAAATTTTTGATCTTACAGTGTAATTATGGATTTGAGATGTTTACTTTATTTACTATATTTCAGGGTGAATTTTATATTTCGTAAAAGAGTATTTATGGTGTTAAGATTATCTAAAGAAATGTTACTAATTTTAATGTTCTTATTTTATTTACTTGACTACTAAAATATTATTGTGTGAATATAATGTATTTTATTTAGAATCAGTGTTTTTGTGAAAGCCACTGCAATGGCAGACTGGCGTGGGATAATCATTTTTTCCACATTCCCATAAAACCTTAGTAATAAAGTTTCGGTTTTAAAAGGGAAATACGTCACGAAGTGCCGAGTGCAAAGCTTGGGGTCATGGGGTCACGTGAACTCTTTAAGAGCGCCCCATTGGATGAAAGTGAAAAAGGTCAATTCAGGGAGAAAATTATGATGTGAGAGAGCAGAATCGTATCTAGCAGTTGGACACTTCAATTCGTCTCGTCGAGGCGACCACATCGTCTCGCTGAGGCGACCGCTTCGGGATGCCCGAGCAGAGCCACGGCGCTCGGGGCAACGACGGGGTACGTCGGACTTGAAACCCCAGGTGTAAAGTGCCTTGTTTCGTCGTACGCAAGTTATGGGGTTCTAACTAGACGACGGAAGAGGTGATGTCCGAAGGATGTGCCTGAGGTTCGTGTGATGAACTTCGTTTCCACAAGTCGTTTCTGCAGGAAGACCAGCCCCGGAAGGCGACAGGAAGCAGCGGCGCTCATATCCACTGGAACGGCCGACGGAGGACAATCGACGGGACAGTCGTCACCTTGTAAGTAAAATTTTCATATAAGCTCCGGCAAGCTAGGGAAGATCGTATTTCCTGTGCCGCAAGCCATAGCCGACCGACCGCAAAGACTGGCGGGAAAAATAGAAGTTGCTTTGAACTTAAATTCTCATGTCTGTTTAGGCAGAGAAAAGAAAATGGAGAAGGAATTAAGAATCGCCCGATTCCGACCACTAGGCGAGAAGCCATTGTCGAACGTGAGTGTAAACTTTTTAAAAGTGCTTCGGTGTTCTAAACCCTGAAGGGAAAAGGAAAACTGACATTAATTAATCAGTTACGGTGACAAGAACTCACAAACTGTTAAACAAACTGTTGGAGGGAAAATTCGTCAGTTGTGAAAGAGAACTTTAATTTACAAAGTGTGACCAATTTTGGTTTTCGTAAAAATAATCACAGAACTTTGTGTGTTTTATTTGGTGCGGGTTAAAATAGAAGTATTATGTTTTGATTGATATCTTAAGTATTTAAGAAAATTTAATTATTTTGTATTTTATTCTTATTAAGGTGTTTAATATGCTAATCTTACTGTTGTACATTGTATTTTGCATGTTCGGGGTTTTGCTTAGGTAAGAGAGCTCTCGAGGAAGGGTCAATGATCTCACGTTAGAGAGAGAAGGGGGGGGGGAAGGTGGAGATCAACAGCTGATCGTTACAGAGACTAGGTCAATGGCGTTCGGCCATGATAAGGATTTTGTAAGGAAAGAGTTTGAGAAAGAATCTTAAGTGTAAAATTAGTTATAAGGTGTTTAATAAATATATCATTTACTTTATTATATTACATCTGATTTTTGTCTGTTTATCTACATTATTTCACTTAGACTAAACATTTAATGATTTTCTTTAATATATTTGCCTTATACATTCTGACAAAGTACTTGAATTCTAAGTTATTTTATTCTGGATCAGTTAATCCAGTGGAGACTATCTTTAGGGTTTAATTGCCTTTAATCATTAAGCGCATTATTTGGCGGAGGATTAAATAGTCTTAGGCATTCACAGGAACGATTTCGTTGGGGGATTTCCTTAGCTGTGGTTTGGATATGGGCCCGGGAACCACAGACCGGAATACAATTACTCCTCCATTCTGATTTCGGGTTGTCTAATCTAAAGGAGCTTCGGAATTTATATCTTTGTTATTTTTGTTTTAATTTATTATTTTATAGTTCACCGAGTTAGGATAGAGGAAAACTACTCGTGACAGTATGTGGCTGTAAAGTGAGGTTGGGATTGTAGCATTCACCTGTGGTCCTCCGAACTCTGACACAGTGGTCATCCGTTACAAACAAAAGCGGGATTTGTCGCTAGTCTGTGGCATTTCACGTTGCTCTCTGCTGACACCACTGCAAACGCAGCCGACGATGTTGAGGTGTTGAAGGCACAAAACGGAAAAGGCAGATTCTAGAATGCAGATTCACCTCTGCTAGGCATCTGGAAATGGTTCTAGCAGAGACAGGGTTCCCTTGTAATCCTTCCATGTGTTGCTTCTTTCCTGGTGCTCTGTCTGGGTCATCCAGAGCTGGTCCGCTGTGAAGAGGCGCCGTGTAGACATGTCCATTGCTCCCAACACGATCTGACTGTAAAGTCAGAACAGCCTAAATGGAAGACAGTTCACCATGCCGAGTCCCCCAGCCTACCTCTCACAGCCCAATGATATGGTATCTCTCAAAAGTCTGTGAATTGTTTATACTGACATGTAAGGAGTCTTTGCAGCATGTTGATCACTCACAGACCTCGCCTGATCACCTTACAGTGCCTATGGACGCCACTGTGTGTGCTATAAGGCTTACAATTGCAGCTTATGTGCAGTGGAGCTGTAGAACAAGCAGCCATGTGCAATCGCACCAAATGTTATTCAGTTGCTTATCTACCTTCGCCATAGCTATTTACTTACTTTCGCATTTACAGAATGACTTTCTTTGTGCACAAATTTTTGATAATGAGTGCATACATTAACTGAAAAACCAATGCTGGTATTATTGGAGATGCTCTATATCAGATAACAATGGATGACAAAATTAGACTGATCAATCTATACTGTGTCTGTTTTGTTCTTAAATAAATCGAACAATGTAATTAAATGTCACTTCTTAATCAACATTCATGGCTATTATATAAATTAGTTTTCTGCCATTTGTAATTATATATAACTACAGAAGGCAAAAAAAAAATTTAAAAAAATAGGAAAATGTGTATACTTACAGTGCACTAAGAATATTAGCAAAGCAGTTCCAGCTTGTTTCTGGTTACTAAAAGTACACTTTTCACTGAAATCAAAAATTAATCATTGTAAATAAAATACCAAATTGATGATATCAGCATATCTAAAGTCAAACATTATAAACAAAATATTTACACAAAACAATGGTACTAAATCATTAATAACCAATTTTTTAATATATTAATATTCATAATGTGTGGTATACATTGAAAGAAGGACCATATACACAAAACCTTCAAAATAAAGATATTTTTTTCTTCACATAACAATGCTTCGAGGTTCAACCTCATCCTCAGATGTAACAAATTTTGATTCCGTAAACCACCTAGAAAACAGACAACCTAGAAAAAATGGGGTGGTTTACGGAATCAAATGCAATAATGGTTTTGATAATTGCATGTATGTGGGAGAAACAAAAAGACAGGTCGTCACGTGCATGAAAGAGCACGAAAGGGCCCTAAAACAGCGAAATTTGCAATATCTGACAGCTGAACATTTTCAAAAAAAACAGAACACTTGATAATGACTGATAAACCAATTTTTTTGCTTTGGAGCAAGATTGTTATCTTAGAAAGTTTCATGAATCACTAATTATTAGATCGCAAAAATGTTATAACACGGTCGTATCTATACAAAATGCATTAGTTTATGATCTAAAGTAAATTGCTTATTATTGATGTATACTTTATTGTAATAATGTTTTGATAATACTAAATTATGATATTCCTTGTATTGTTGTTAATTCCTGGTCGTAAGTAGGTTAATGGCCGTTTAGCCATTTAAGTTAATATGTTTTTCATTTATGTTACATCTGAGGACGAGGTCAAACCTCGAAACATGTTATGTGAAGAAGAATATATCTTTATTTTGAAGGTTTTGTGTATATGGTCCTTCTTTCAACAATTTTTTTAGTCATTTAATTCATTCAGTAACAAAAACAAAATAAATAGATACCAGTAATAAATTAGTAATTCAGATTTCAGTAATCAATGAAAGAAAAAAAAAAATTCTTAAAAAGATTTGAAAGTTCTAGACATGTAAAAATGATTCAAAAAACGTAATATCAGAGCATTATTTTACATACAAAACAGAAAATTTATCTATTTGGGTTGATAAAAAAAAAAAAAAAAAATTAAATGAAGCAGGAATAATTTTAGAGATGTTATTATTTGACTATGCAATTTCCAAGTTTTAAAATTCTCAGAAATTTTGTAAGTATTTATGTTTTTGCAAAGATCAGTTGGCTATGAAAAATAGTTGACAGGGACTGAAATAAATGATCATCAGGATGTGCCAAATTCCAAGCTTATTGGTCAAGTTCTATTAATTTTCACAATTTTATTAGTTAATAAAAAATAATAGCTGAGGGTGGTAAAATGCCAGGTTATTCCCCGTTGAATTTTATAATAATTATAATTTTTCTTATAATTGTTCAACTGTTCAGATATGATTGATCAAACCATACAAAAGCAGGTGATTACTAATATATGGGGTTCAGAAGCTTCCTAACAGAACCACATTAACAGAAGTGCACTGTGAATGCTGGCCAACAATTTGGGAAAGAAGCTTCTCCCAAGCAATTAATTCTTCATTACAAAAAACAAGTTATTCATTTATGGGTCACCAAGTACACCAAGATGAGCTGATATAAATGCTATTTGATTATGTGCACAAGGTTTCTTTGTTGGTCCAGTTAATCATCTGATGGCCATGCTGAATGATTAGTTCCTTCCTCACTTAAAGGGCCTTGGCATCAAGGATGATGTCCGATTTCAACACAATGAAAACAGCCCATTGTGCATTGACCGTCATGAAAAAAAAAAAAACCTTTGAAAAATGTTTTGTGGATCAGTCAAAGATCATTTGTGCTGCCTGCTCTGTTCAAATGGACACCTCAGAATCAAGATCTGTTCACATACGACAACAGTCTTTGTGGCTTCATAAAAGAAACATGAATGGTGTCAAAGCACAAATTACCTCAAAGAATCTGTAAAAAATAAAATTTGGGTGCGAAGGGAAAATGGATGAATGATGAGGAAACGTGATGAGGAGTGCTATGCACGCTCCATCTTCAGGGAAGCAGTAGGGGGTCGCAAATAAGAAGAATGAAAAAAAAAAACAAGGGGACAGGAGGGGGGTGATTTAACAGCTTACAAATGAATACATATTTAAAAACCTAGCTCAGAATATGGTTTTAATTTTCAGCCTGCAAAGGATTTCTAAAACTTCAATATTCAAATTAAAATTGGAGAAATAAAATAATAACGAACAGTGGGTGATAGCACTACAGCAAACCATGTCTTGATATCTGCAGGGCAACAGCAAGCATCTTAGGCAAGTTGCCAAAAGTTAAAGAGCGGTGCACAAAGTATTGATTATTCTTTTGTAGCAAAGGTAAATAGTTATCATAATGCAAGAAATGATACTGGATACTGAATAGGATCATTATACTATGATTCTTGTGATAAATTAAAAATAATGACTAATGATAATTACTACAAAATGCAGTTTTTAACCCTCTGAAGCCTGCTATTGCACTCAACACTCTGGTGGATTGTTCTGATTTATGGCTAATCTATTGTAAAATCCTCATGGAATCCAGTAAACAAACACTCAGTATTTTAGGAAATGTACAGAATGAAGTCCAAGGTTAACATGATTCTTTTTCTTTCTTTTATTCTTTATTTTTTTTTTTTTTTTTGGGGGGGGGGGGGCTGTAAAATAATTTTATTTAATTTTTCTGAATTTTTTTTGAATGAGCATGTAATATACGAGTCCATAACTTCAATATGAACAAAAATATATGCATGCTTGCACTGAAAGTTAAAAAAATAACACTACATCAAAATTATAAAAACAAAGAGTAACATTTCTTTTCAAGAAAAACTTATTACATACCAAATATTTGTAAACCAAGATGCCTGTCTTCCTAATTGAAGTGCTGCATCTAAATCCTCTACGATACGAACATTTTCTGCCAACTGAAGAAATTTATCTTTGAGCTTCGGATTCTATAAATCAAAACAGAAAACTATATAAGAAAACAAAGAAATAAAAGACTGCTACAACTTTTTAGTCACAGTAACACTCAAGAATGGATTTCCAGGTGCTACATGAACATGTTTAATGATTTCAAGTACCAACAGTGCTTCATTAGAATTTGAAGTTTTCTCAGAAACTAGAGGAGCCAAGAGTTAGAAAGAAATGATGCCTAAAAGTTTTTAGGATGACACTTGTTTTATTATTATAAAAATCCTTTCACTGTCAATTAGATGTAAAGACTGATCATATTTTGGGTGTCTGGAAATTTGTTCGAGGTAATTTGTTCGAACGGTAACTTGTTCGAATTGAACATTTCCTAGTGGGTGTTCGAAAAATATTCTCTTAACAATTTTGAATATTTATCTAAAGAAAATACATTTATCATCGCGTAAACAATTCTGAAATTAATTCATTAAGTTAATTAATGAAAATCGTTTGTAAGCGAAATCTATTATAAAAATATTTTCAATAATATAGAAGTTTTATAAGCAAATCAATTGTAAAAAAAAGTTTTGCAATTATTATAAACAATGTTGTTAACAGTATATAAGTTGTACATATTCCAAAGAGTTTTCCTGTATTGTTACCAGATTCTTTATTATATTTTACGAAGAGTTTTTGTCATGTATATAAGAAAGCCTGAAGAAGCTGTAAAAAGAAATAAAACGGTGAAATATAGCGTTGATAAGAAGAGGATGTATGTTGTATCATTTTTAGTAATTACTTGCATATTATGTTTGAATATTAGAGCATCAATTCGTTAGTTACGTGCAAGGAAAGTATTTCATTAGTGATCCCTGGTTTAAATGATTACTTAACAACATTTCCAAAATAATCTTTTAAGACGCTGCTTGGAATGTAACTAACCATAATTAAGGTGAGGATCATTATTATAATAATCCGATCCCCATTATCTAAGGGTTACCAAATGTGATTCCATGATAAATAAAAGTTCTGTTCCATTATATACATGGAAAAAACTCTTCGTAAAATATAATAAAGAATCTGGTAACAATATAGGAAAACTCTTGGGAATATGTACAACTTATATACTGTTAACAACATTGTTTATAATAATTGCAAAACTTTTTATTACAATTGATTTGCTTATAAAACTTCCATATTATTGAAAATATTTCTACAATTGATTTCGCTTACAAACGATTTTCATTAATTAACTTAATTTAATGAATTAATTTCAGAATTGTCTACGCGATGATAAATGTATTTTCTTTAGATAAATATTCAAAATTGTTAGAGAATATTTTTCGAACACCCACTAGGAAATGTTCGATTCGAAAAAATTTCCGTTCGAACAAATTCCCTATCGAATATTTTTCCGTTCAAACAAATTACCGTTCGAACAAATTACCGTCGAACAAATTTCTTTCGAACAAATTTCCGGGAGCCCATATTTTGAATTTACACCAGCTCAGGTTATACCCACGAATCCAGGAACTAATGAGATATCTTTTTTGAATTTGCAATGATCCTAATAAAGTAGCAAATTGTAACTGTTCAATTGTAAATATGTCAATTTCAATATTATCCAAATGTTTCTTAAGGATCTGGGAATGGCAGTATGTACACCAATTACAATAGGGATGATCTTACAAAGACTATGGTAAAAGTAGTATAGTTCAATTTCTAGATTATTTTTTTTTACATATTTTTGTTTTTAAGTTCCTTTTCTTCTTTTACTATCTCCAGATTACTGCTACTCTATCAATATAAATTATTATTATTCTATTTGGTACTTAAAATAATGTGATTTTGATGAGTATTATATAGAGAACTGGGGAACTAAAATAAAAATACAAAACTTTCAAACAACCTTCAAATTATTATTATTATTTTAATTCAATTAGCTGAATAGATATTGTCACTCAGTCAAATAAAATTGATGGAATACAAACGAAATTTATTATTTCTTCTATATTCTTAAAACAAACAATTTTGTGATGATACCAAGGCAATATTTTAGGAGCTTTATTTTCCTTGGAATCAAAATTTGTCTTTCTTAATGATCATCCTAAACATTCCATTTAAATTCAATTGGCACTGTAAAAAATAAAAGTTTATACGCCGTTCTGGCATGGCCGAGCAGTCTAGACGGTGGTCTGCCGTATGGCCATTGTGCCCGGCGTTGGAATGGTTGTTTCTTTCTTCTTCTGTGTTTCGTCCGTTTCTGCCTGGGACTTACTCTCTCAGGGTCATTCTGGACGGGATGTAAATCTCGTCCCCCTTCCCAAATTTACTAGCTTCACCCTGACGTTGTCAGGTTGGGCTAGCCCGTGGTCCATAGTTGGCCAAAGTCGATGAAAGGAAGGAAAAGTTTATACTTTGAACTGATATTAAGTTATAATATATTGAACATTAAGACTATGCTGCACAAATAAGACAAAACAAAATTTGCTTTTATATACTAAGAAAAAGCTTAATCTACTTTCAAACATTAAATTTTTTATATGCAAAGAAAAAAAAAATACTTACTTTTGCCTCCTGATTTAACAGAAAGTTACAAAGATAGCAAAAATGACTAGCCATTTCAAAATAATACTTTTCATCAATTTCATTTATTGCATCTGACGATCTAGAGAGGAATAAAAAGAAAAGATCCTTCAATGAAAATAAAGACTAACATTATAATCATTATATATAATCAAACAGGCAAAACTCAAACCCTATTGGTTTTTAAGATTTAAATAATTTTTCTCGAATTTTTTTGAATAAGAAGGAGCAACGTCTTGAAATATTGCGTTTTTGTTTTCAAAATTGTTTCTAAATTTTGCCGCTGATGACATGGTTGATAAATTGGTTTTTATCACCATAGAAACAGTGATTTGATCTTTGTATTGACATTTACAAATTTCATATCACTGTCCAGCTATATATACATATTTATTTATATGAGTGTAATATTAACTTATCAACAGCAAATGAAGGTTGCAAGACTTTCAAGCTAAACTCTTTCTTCAGCAGCATTCTTTCAATTACACTATTTCTTCTATATCAATATTTCACAGACAAACTGTTAAAGACATCCCTACGTGTGTCCTCAGCTCTCTTGGTTAATGGTGCTTTTGAGTTGGTATAGAGATAACTAATTACTTGATGCTCACTTATGATTAACTCCTGCTGGAGCTCATTTCTAAATGCTCCAGTTCATTTCTGATTGTCTCTGGCTAACAAACACTTTGAATGGTTTAAGCTAAACCTGATCAGCAAATTGTGGAACATGTGGTCAACAACCCAAATTAAATTGAAAACACTGAGGGGTGGGGGGGGGGGGGGAGGGAGCACTTTACTAAAACCCAAATCTGAACTGGGAAGCCAAGGAAATTAATTGGGATATCGTATGCATGTCAGTGATACCACAAAGACTGCAGAGATGCTTTCAGGTTTTGAAATCTGAACTAACCAGTTGTGATTTTCTGCTGAAATCAAAAGAGCAAGCACCAGCTGAAGCTAATTAACAGAAGCCTTTCAAACCAATGAGAAATAAGATTAAGTCAAAAATATGATAACAGGGTAGCTTAGCAGCACATCTAGAAGATATTCTGAAAATATTAGCTACAGCAGTCAGAGAAATTATTAATGATGAAAATAAAATAATTTGCCTAACTTGAGAGAATGCAATTAATGAGTTATCAATAACAAGTTACAAGTGAATGAAATTAAAGCGTTCATCTATTCCTTTTCTTGTTTTTATTATATATAACATTTATACTATGAAATTATAATAGCTCAAATATTCAATTTTTGCTGATCTTTAAGCTTAATTTTAATTTAGGCTATGAATTATTTTAATTATAATTTTAATTAAACATTTAGACTATGAAATTACAGCAGCTCAAATATTCAACTTTTGGCCGATCGTTAGCTTAATTTTAATTTTGTTTTAGAAAAATAAAAAAAAAGTTTCTACTTACTTAGGAGCTATTTTAATTTCTCTAACCCAATTATCAAGTCGAGAATTCACATAACGTTGATTGAATATGAGCGGCGAGACAAGGTGAATCTTCAATATGTGAATTTTTAAATCATCTTCCTGGGTGAGGACTGTCATGTTTGCTATTACTTTAATAAAACAAAAATGAATTAAACAAATTGCATTTGTGCTACATGAATTAATGAAAAACCTGCTGATTATAGTTCAATTAAGTTCTTGATAAATTTTTGTAACCTACAAATGTTACTGGATAGTGAAATCAAACCTAAATTATATAAAATAAAAGAAATTCCAATATAATTCTTAAAACAACGTAAACCTAATTTTCACGAAAAACAATTCAAAATAATATTTTTTAAAAAAAGACAAAGAAAATATATGGGAGATAATATTTTTATCGTTATGTACATGCAAGCATAATCTGCGTTTATAATATGTTAGGTTTCAGATCACTATCATAACTCAAAGCAGTGTCTACGTTTGCATGCTAGACTTGCTTTTTCTTTTCACTGCAGAATTTGGTGTAACAAACGTAATCCCTTACAAGTTTAACACTGAAATCTGATGACAGTGATTACAAGTGGAAGGCTGATGTAAGGCATGGAGTCATGTCGTTGAAGTGTTGGAACTGCAAACAAGTGCCTCAAATCATAGCAAAGTAAGCCTTATCATTATGCAACCATCACAATTTAGTGAAGTCTAAACAAACACGCCTATACTTTTATTGATGCATATGGAATTTAATAAACATAACTACATTACTAATTGAGCTATAAAATGACACAACATTTGGATTGGATTCCTAATTGAAACAGCCTTAAAATGGATCAAAATCTAAAATCACTTTAAACAATATGACTTAACAGTTATATTAGTCAGAATTAGGGCATTGTTTTAATTCTTTATAAAAAAAAATAAAAATGGTTTGATGCTGATATAAAGTAGTTGTAAATAGGACTACAAACACTAATATACTATGGGTATGTGTTCCTAATAAATGAACTGCTAAACAAAAGAGCACAGATTAAAGATTCATTATATACTAGTGAATAGTATTGGTAACCAAAAGCATAAATATATTTATATCGGTTATATAATTTAAAAATGTAATAAAGGTTACTGAATACATTATCATCAATAATACTTTACTTAGTGTGAGGTACCAGGCTGTGGATTCTCCTTCTAAATTTGTTTCTTTGTTTTTCTTCCAATTAACTATTACTGTCGAGAGCCATCCTTAAACTCTTTAACACGCCACAATTTTCAATTAAGAGGAAAATTAACCAAACTACTCCTCCCTGCTTGACTGTTGGCTCTTCCCTAAAGTGAGTTTTGTCTTTGAATAAATAGCAACCGCAGAATAAAAAGTTGCATATACAGTATTACCTTGAGATACGAGCATAATCCGTTCCAGGACCAAGCTTGTAACTCGAGGAGCTCGTATCTCAAAAAAAATTTTCCCGTAAGAAATAACAGAAAAAAAATTAATCCGTTCCGGCCCTCTAAAAAACTCCCTTATTAGTGCTAATAATAATGGAAAAACATGTTTTTAATTGCTTTAGAGACATACACACACACAAAGAATTATAGTATATAAGGAATCCTCTGATATCAAATAAAATGTGGTTTTAATTATGAGTTCTTACTGACAGACGATACAGTAGAGGCTAATGGCGGCATGGGCGGAGGAGGAGGAAGGGAGGGAAGAGAGTTGGCCCGTATGTAGACACTTGATTCCATATCTTACACTTACACTATGTAACTTACATAAACTTTGAATTAACTTAGAATTACCACTCCCTTTCTTAGGACTCATCACTATTATGAAGAATAATGCACAAAATAGAGATAAAATCACATAGATAACGCAAACCCAATACGGAAGACTCGCAGGAGATGCGTACGGAACTCGACTTACACATGAAGTGAACGAGAGGCGCCGTAGGCTGCTCCAAGTGCTTGGCCACCTAGCGTCGGCATCTATAAGCATGCTCATATATCAAATCTTTACTCGTATCTCAAAGCAAAAATTTGCTCGAAGGCTTACTCGTATCTCGGAATACTCATATGTCGGGATGCTCGTATCTCAAGGTATTACTGTAAAAGGAATGTATATTCACAGTAATAGCTCTAACTTTAACTGAAAACGATAAAGAGTGCGTCATCCTAATTAATGGAGCTAATCCAGGATGAGAAATCTTCTTATAATTTTGAGCTATTTTTGATGTAAGAAAGAGCCACAGTTCAGAGAAGAGACAAAATGAATGCATCCGGTTATTGATCACTGAACTTAAGGATGTTCAATTGGCTTCTTACTGTATCTAAAAAAAAATTGAGTAAATCGGAGTAAATATTCGAATATCAACTGAACCACAGATTGACATCACTGAGATTTGGGAATAATTTTATTTTCAATTGTTGATGTGAAACTTGATGACTGGAACAACTAACTAAAAAGAAAATGACTGTGTCAAGTTGAATGATGCAAGAAAAAAAAAAAGTAAGGGGGAATTCAACAATTAAGAATTATTTATTTACAGTTTACTTGACTTAAACTGAATGAACTTAAAAAGAAAATGGTATTTTTTTTTTTACGTGAATTAGGCCTAAATTTTAATATTTACATATTATAATTCATCACAAATTACTATTTTGCACTGGTCTTCTGTTATCAATGCAGTAGATGTTAAAATTCCTTTCCTTTTTGCCTTTCTGGTTAAAAAGAAGGCAACTTTTATTTGATCATCAATGTATTAGATCTGTGTCACAAATAATTGTCGTTAATACTGGATTGATTACGATAAGTCAAAGAAAATGTCAAAACATTTATAACTCTTAGTTTCTTTACCACAATTACCATATCATGAATTACACTAGCCTGCGAAAAAAAAAAATTTTTCTCCGGCAAAAGGTTGAAGAGGTGATTTACCCTAATTTAGGTGTGGTGAGTTCAATTATGTAAACCGTTTTTGTCTATCACGTACAGTTTTTTTGCTATTTGAAATCCAAATGTTACACATTGCTGTAATTTCGATAGAAAACACCATAATAGAAAATATATGTAATTTTAATGGGACATGATCAAATTGCAATGAATATACAAAAAAGTAACATGTTCATTGCTAGAATGTATGAATCTCACTTCAAGAACACTATTGTTTGCTGCACTTTGATGTGAATGAACGCTGTGTTGATTTGCGTTTGTGTTCCTCAGTAGTGACAGAGGTACAGAAAGCAGGGACTACTTCTATCAAAACTCTTCACGTACTGCTTCATAATTCCCAATTTAATATGTAAAGGGGGCATTAACACACTTTGAGGATCAATTAATGGACGATTTACAATGTTTTTTTTTTCTCCAGACACGAACTGTTTCCTCTTGGGCCACTCAGACACTAACCAGTGACGATCCCTGTCCCGAGTGTCCCACTCACACAGAAAACACGGAACTTTGTATATCCTCCTTGCTGCCCTAATATGATACCGCACACTTTTAAATCACAGCACAGTAACCATCTGTGTTCACTGTAGTTCAGTTTCTGCAACACCATAGATAAATTTTGATAGTTTTCACGAAGAGATGTTGAATGGGCGACTGGCACTGAAGCAAGTTTATTTCCATTGTGCAGAAGAACACCTTTGAGACTTCTTTTACTGGCATCAATAAATAGACGCCAGTCCTTTGCTTGGTAAATAGTTCCAAGACGACGAATTAAGCCAGGATATCACAGCAAAACACAAGTTCGTCTTCGTGAACAAAAGACTGCCGGAATTCTTCCTCCCGATTTCTGTAACAATATGAATTTGTCCCAGGAAGTAAAGGATTTCTCTCTTTAAATCTTGATCCTAAAAGTTCTCTCTTTTCTTTTGTGAAGCCTAGGTCATGCACCAGATCATTTTGTCACATTGATTATAAAGATGTGGAGTTTTATCCTCAACATCCGGTAGAAAGGTATCATCATCACCATCCTCCGCACTTGAAGATGACGAAGACACACTCTCTGGTAACTGTTTTGGTGGTTTTGGTCCATGTGGTACGGGGGTTATGGCAGATGGAAGGCAGGGATACACAATGTGCTTTTTGTTTTTCATATTTAATTCGGACACTTTACATACACAAAAATAACAGTCGTCAAAGTGATTTGTTTGTTCCAGCCAAACCATTGGGATTCCGAATGGCATTGATGGTACCATTGCCGCAGGTTTTCTACACACGTTTCACACACAATATGGGGTGCGAAATTCTTGTCCTGATCACCTAACTTCATGTTAAAATATCCCAAGTACAGGCTTTTTATAAATGGTGTTATATTTCGCTTCTGGCCTTTACTTGTATATTGGTCATATATATATAACAGAAAGAGTTGGGATTGTTCACACATTTTCGCCTCCCAACATCTTTGCCACTTGCCATTTTAACACAAACTACCTCACTTATTCACTCAATCGACTTCAAGTGCACGTTGAAACATATAGACAAAGGCATGCCACACGTTCTCAGACTCTCCTCTCAGACTACGGAGGAACGCGATCTTCGCGTTTTTACCTTGTCTGACACTGCGCATGCGCGAACTACAACTGTTCTATTTGTTGTTCCGGTAATCCTGTATGATTACCTACTTCCCTCCAAAACACAGCTCATACAATATTTTCTCTCAGACATGTCCGTACCTGCATTCCATACAATCAAGCCAAACCTCATTTACAATAACGAAGCTCAATTAGCATACACATGAGACGGATTCATGACAAATCTGTACGTGATACGAAACAACTGGTATTTTTTTTTACATAAGGACACTAAATGTAACGTATATCACATACAATTACTTTTGCCGGAAAATCTTCGCAGGCCAGTGTTATCATTCAGCAAAAAAAAAATAATAAAGCAAAATGATTTTACTTAAAGAACGATAACTTAAAGAAAAAAATCACTGTCATTATTTGAAGCTAGAGGAAACAAAATTGCAAGAAATGGTCGTAAATGAGTTTTCTGCATAAATTCTGAGCATAAACGAGAAGACAAGTAGTGAAAGTTATTTTTGGAGGAATTAAACAGATATTAATAAAATGAATAGTTGATGTGCAGAAGAAATACTTACCATCATTTGATTTCAAAGATTCTTTTGTATCAAATGAATAACTATCATCATCGGATCCCTAAAATGTAACAATAGTAAGGCTTAGTACAAATGTACAAATATATAATCTGTTAGTACTAACTGCAATTTAAATAGTAAGACTATAATAAAATTCGGAAAACATCAGCTCTAAAATAGAATTTCTGAAAAAGTGAAAAACAGTACAGAAGGTAAACTGGAACTTGGAGGGGAAAAAAAAAAGTTAAGACACAACTAAAGAAAAAAAAAAGAATAATTTAATTAGTCTGATAAGCTAGTAAACAAAAAATAAGGTAGATTGTTGCACATGCAAAAGAAGCAATTGTTGCAAATGATAATTTGATGATATTTTAATGATACTTGTCCACAGACGGACGGACAAAGTGGGGTTATAAGGCTTCTGATACTTGTATATAAAAATTTAGTTTTACAAAAATTTCACAGTAGTCAAATGTAGAGAATATTATATATCTCATCTTGTCTTTTACCCCTTCTTAATTTGGACAGCATCAATATTTTCCCATTATTACGATTTCATTCATCATTATTTTCTATTCTTTGAAGCTCAGTTCTTTTTTTCTTTTTTGGACATAAGAGTAAGAATGCTTACATTTATGAAATAATACATGCGTTATTAATGAGAATACATTAATATCCGAGTACCAGGAATGTACAGATTATGCTTGATAAGTTTAGCTTTCGGCAAAATTATACGGAAATGTAAAATAAATAAATAAGTAAATACCTCCGATGATGGCGTAGATGAGCAGCCGGATGAAGAGGAGGAAACTAAATCGGGTACATCTTCCATCATCTGTCGTTAATTGGTAAACTTTACATATACTATAAAAGATATTCTTCTTATACTAATAAATAAATAAAATAAATAAAGAGATAAGTAAAACATTTATCGTTCAAGAAACATTCAAGAACAGAATCATTCACAAGAATGATGTTTTAAACAACATTTTTGCTTTATGTCACTAAAAAATAATACGAAAACAGAAAAAGGTATTGGGCAGTTTAACAGCCAACACACAGTAATGGGTCTATTTCAAAACCATGATGAAATGAGATTAACTAAAGTCAAATGATTACTGCTTATAAAACACGGCTTACAACATTGTTCATGTGAATGATTCAATTAAACAAATCCATCTTTATACGATAATGAAACTTAAAACTAAGTCAAATATTATACATTGGATGAAATGAATCAAGAAATGTGAAAAAGACAATCAAAATACTAACTACATCTACACAGAACAACAGCAAAACAATATAGAAAAATTATTTTTCTTTATTTACTGCAGCCTGTTATTTATCTAATCTGGATGACAATGATAAGATATTATTTATCTATTAAGCTATCACAAATAAACAGCTGTTTGGAAAGGAAAAAAAAAAAACTAAAGCTGGCATTTATTCAAATTTTCTATTCTTATTTTTAAAGTTAGCAATTATTAATTAATTTAGAAATAAGTTTAAATTAAACATCCAAATCCGTCCGATCAAAAAGGGTAAAAAAAAAAAATAATAATATTCCCAAAAGACAACCTTGGATTAATCTATTATAGTTCCCATCTCCAAAATTTAGTCTCTCTTTTTATTATTATAACGGTATATTTTCAAGATTATTATTTCTCATCAGCAGCGGTACCCAATGGTTGAAAGAAATAGGGTTACTAAACAAATGCAACCAAAAGACAAACAAACAATGTGTTTACGCAATAGAGCAGGATGCATATCTCAGGAAATCTCATGAATCCCTTATTATCAGATCACATAAATGTTCCAATACGGAGGTCTCTATTCAAAATGCTTTAGATTACGACCTAAAATAATTATGCTGCTTACTTTGTATCACTGTCTAACAATTATGTAATTCTAGTATTAATGATATTCCTTGTATTGTTGATTTCCTGGTCATAAAAAAAAAAAAAAAGGTTTATGGCCATTTTTTCAACTTATGTTTTAATATGTTTTATTTTATATATATCTGATGATAAGGTCACACCTCGAAACATGTAATGTGAAGTTTATTATATCTTGGTTTATGAAGATTTTGTGTGCATGGTCCTTATTTCTACTTATTCCACACAATATGAATGATTATTAAACAATGTGTTATTTCATTAATAAAAAGTAAATTACTAAAAGTAATTATTTTAATTATTAAAAGCCTTGCATTTTGTAAAGGAATTTACTGCAGAAATATTTAAAAAAAAAAAAATCAAGAAAACATTAATATTTAAATTCCTAGCCAAAAAATTTAATTTCTACCATTTGTTTTTCCTTCCTTTACTAAACTTGAAATAGAAAAATGCTAACTATTTAGATAAATGTTTGTTGATATTCAAATTATTTTTTAACTTATCTCTTAAAACCTAATCTAAACTTATGCCTTTATCTAAATTATATATTTTTTTATATATACAGTAGAACCTCATTATAACGGACCCTATTATAACGGACGTCGCTTATAATGGACAGTTTTTAAAAAAAAATATAGTAATAATAAAGGATGCTTATTTTTATCTGACGAGTTTTACATTTCCAAGCAAGCGATTAAACATCAAACGTTGTGTTGTTTTGTGTAAACATGTATGCGCTGCATGACTCTGAAGAAGCAGAATCTTCGGAGGACGAGGAAGAAGAGGTAGGAGACACTACTCAGCCTTCAATGAAGGTGACCGAAGTAAAAGATCATTTAAATTTTGTTATTCAATATGTTGAACAATCGGCAAATGAAAATGTGTTTGCATATTATGAACACCTCCGTCAGTTATTAACTGAAGAAATAAGCAGCAAACAAACCCAGCAGAAAATAAATTATTTTTTTCAAACCAATGAATGTAAGCAATCAACATGAACCAGGACTTTCTTGTTCTAAAGATTAAAGCAGTGTATACGTACACATCTTTTTCAATTGAACCTACTATGTTGAAGGCTGTTTTTTATTTGATATAAATAAAAACACTTTTTTTTACCTAACTATTGAACTTTCATTGATGTACACCCTTCTGCATTACACCCCTATAAGAATTATTTGTTATAAACCGGACTTTCATTAAAACGGACAACCTTCAGCCCCTATTAGTCCGTTATAATGAGGTTCTACTGTATATATATATATATAAACCCAAATTCCAAAGCAAAATGATTTAGTAGTCAAACAAACATTAATTTACATTAATAAACTTTACTTAACTTCATCAAAAATCTCTCTCCATTATAATATTTCGAATGGCCTCATCGGCCTTTTTTCCTCAGGTAATTTACGTAATAAATGAGAGAAGAAAATTTACCAAAACTTCTTTCCAAAACTAAACAATAAACAATCGTGAATTAATAATTCCAAATTTACAACAAACATAAAAAGCGTTATATGCTCTCTGTATCATATGATACACGAAGTATTATTGCATTTCAATAATATTAAAATCTTTGAAATAAATGTCCAAATCCAAAATAAATTCTTTGAAATAAATGTCCAAATCCAAATAAATTCGTGAAATAAATGTCCAATTCCAAAATAAATTATCTTTGAAGAATCTCCAATTCGTCTGAAATCAATTATCTTTTAAGAATCTCCAAATCGTCTGAAATTTTTTTGTATCCAAAATAAATTTTCTTTTAAATGTCCAAATCGTCCGAAATTTTTCATCATTAGTTATCCATATCTTTGACGAAATTTTTAATTCATCATTAGTTATCCATATTAAAAATCGTTCATTAAAGATTTTTAGTGAAGTTAAGTAAAGTTTATTAATATAATATTACTTGTATCATGTGATGCTTTGAAACATTAATTTGTTTTAAAAATAACATTTTAAGCATTATTTTTATGAATGTGCATAAATATCTGAAAATATATGAATCTATTCATATGGTTTCATCTATCACAAATTCAATAAATTGTAATAAATGTCCTAGAAGTCCCTTTGAATGAAAGGATGTGAATGGACTTAATCTAAATATGGAATTTGGTTCTTTTCTTTTTTTACTTAATAGTAAATTTGTGACTTTACAGGCAAATCACATGCATCTGTTAAACTTTTAAACCATTAATCACTGATGAAGGACAACAATAATTTACTATATAACCATAAGCGTAAGAGGAGAAAAAACAGCTATTATAAATCTCTAAAAAGGTATCCTAGACAAATCAGGGCCACAAAAGTCAGTGGTAAAAAGCTTTGTTCTGCTCAGTTAAAAATTGTTATATTAATATAAAGCAACAAAAAAAATTGATGGAAAATGCAGTACAAGGAAATTCGAGATATTCAACTCCCATGAGTATCTACGATGGTCAAAACAATTAGAAAATATTGTGAAAATAATTAGAAGGGATAATTATTACCACAATTTTTAACATTTAATCAAAGAACAATATAGGATAAGCATATACAAGTCACTGGGAAATGCAAATTATCTGGAAAACTCAATGCAGTGCAATATGGCTAGAAATATTGGATTTACGGGATGATTGTTGTTCAGCAAAAAGTTGCAACACTATTAGAAAATGCAATATGATTTGTCTGAACAAACCGCTTGGAAAGCAATAGGACGACTGGATGCTGGACAAACACATACAACAGTGATAGTGACTTTTGGAGCTGTTATAAGCCAGCTGTGGACAACAGACCGGGACAGTGAAGAGAAGAGCAGTGGCAGCCCTCATCCACAATAGCACAAGATGATTGGTATTTGCATATCTTCGTACGTAGGAACTGCTGATCCAATGCAATGCAGGATAATTTGCTACGATCACAGGATGATAGGAGTGCACCTAAACTATATAAAAAAAAAGGCTTCACCATGGTGTATTGTATTTCCGACAGCCAATAGTGTGATGCCTCTATCTGCAGAACAGCAGAGCCAGCAGTAGGTGGGATGAAGATCATCGTCATTGGACTCGTGGTCCTCTGTTCTCTTCTGATATGTCGTGCTTCAGCCTACAGCCAGACAAATCATGGTCTCCTGATCTGTATGAACAAGGAACATCAGAGAATCTGGCTTTTGTGCATGAAAGAGAATCTATTGATAGTGAAGGAGTTCATGATATGGGAGGGCATTAGTGTTAGAGGTAGCACTGACCATCTGAAATGGAACCCAACAGCTATAAAATACAGGGATGAGATTCTGTGAGCTGCAATTATACCCTATGCGGAAGCAGTCAGGGGAAAACTTTGTTTCGTACGTGATAATGCACGCTCAAACTGTGCACATAGTGATCAACTTTCATAAGATGCTCCAAGATGCAAAAATCAAGTGCATGGACTGACCTATATTTTCACAAGATCTGAACCCATTGAACATGCTTGGGATATCCTTAGAAGAGACACTGCTCAACACCAACCACCAACCATACATTTCATCAGCTGGATTTGGTCCTCATCCAGAATGGCACAGAATCCCACAAGAACTGCTGGACAATTTGCTCTTGTCAATGCTGTCAAATTGTATTAGTGGTTTTGGGTGAGCATATACCCTATTGAAGAGGTAATGTGTAACTCTTTTCTATGTAGACCAATGAACTTTTACTCCAACTTGTTGTTGCATAGTGATCCCATGTGCAAGGTATTACATTGTCACTTGTTTGCAAAGTATTTAAAAAACAGCTTCTAGTCAAAATTGTGGAAATAAATATCACCTATTTTTTTTCCCTTCAACTGAAGACTACTTATGAAGATTGAAGATATCAATTTTTTGATGTCCTTGAGCATCAAATTGCAGCAAATATCGGTTTAAGAAATTTAAATGTCTTATTTATTATCAGTACTGACTGTAAAATTGCAGCAATTAAAAACATAAAAATTGTTAAAATTTGTTCACATGTTTGAGTATTTTTTGCAAAACAATCCGTAATAGATAAAAATTCCTTGTCTTCCTGCTAGACACAAGAACAAATCTCTGCATTCATGTGTTATTAAATTAATAATTTGATCAGCAATATATATAGCTTCCAAGATTTCGCATTACTTTTAGAATTTTTAAATGTTGCTTTCCTTAAAAAAGGTATTTTTATATTTCTTTCGTTACTATTAATTGTAAACACTTAATTTATAATTCTGTCATGTCTTTTACTAAGAATATTAGTGGTATGTTAATTTCTTGCCATTATAGTTTTAAAAATACAGGAGATTGGCATCAATCATAAAAGGAACAATTACAGCATTTTAGTCTTTCTTGATTGTTTAAAAATGACAATTGCCATCTATAACACTTTAAAGACCTACAAAATGAAGTTGTCAGGTCTCAATGGCAAATTCTGTAGATGAAAAAATGCTTCTGTGACATTCAAATAATTTATTTTGTAGAAATTTCCTACTCACTCTTTTAGAGGTGTATACTTTTATATTATCAACACAAGAAAACATGTTGAAGTATTCAAAATATTCAACTGAAACTTGTATGTTCGACTGAACTCGTATTCAGTTACACATTCAAATAACTGGCTCTTTTTAAACTTGATAATAGTTTACTATTTTATTATTTTATAGAATTTTACTAGCAATGGAGTCATAGGACAGTTATAGCATTGATAAGAAGGTGTTTGTAAATCTTCCTCTTGTTAAGTTTATTATTTGTGAAAGATTTAATTCATTCACTATTACTTTAATTCAAGTCAGGAATATTACAATTTCCTATTATGTTTAATATACTAAAGGAAAATTGTATTATTAATGCTCTAGTACTTTTTCAGACTTTGAAATCTAGTAGTGAAGCAAAATAAGATAATAACTACAAACATTTGGCAGGTGTGGAATTCACAGATAAATAAAACAAGTTCCACATTCAATAAAAAGCCAATTTAGACAATAACCAAAGTGCAGAAATATCACAAGAAAAAAGTAACTTTTAAAGTTCCAAATTTGTAATACAGAATCAACTTTGCATCAGGTATTTAAGTAATATTAAGCAGTGGAAATTATTTTGATTAAACGTTCCATACTATTTTCTAAAATGCAATGTTCTTCAAAAAAAATATGGATAAATGATATTTTCTTGCCGATTATACATTTGCCAACCCTGTAGTATTAAAAAAATATATATGTCAAATTTATAACTGTAAAAAAATTGCAATTTGATCTCAAATTCCCACTAAAGAAAGAAATGTTCTCCTTTCAAAGCAAACAGCATCTTAATAAAATTAAGCATAATTATTTTTTACAGATTTAAAGAAAGGAGAATTTATTTTACTTTAGTTTCTAATAATAATATTAGGATGGCATACTGAATTTATTCCAATCAAGATAATCCATGGGCATATGTAGGGGAAAGAGGGAGGGTCCAAATCTCAAAACATACAGATTGGACTTATTTTCTTTCAGGTTTTTCGGCTCAATAGTTGAAGGGGATCTTGGTTACCCCCCTCCCTTACCCCTCAGAATAAAATCCCATATATGTCCTTGAGATAATCATTTGATTAATTTAAGGAAATTTTGAGAACCTTCAGAAATGTGTTAATAATTTCTATTACAAAATTTTTTATTGATAGAGTAAAAATAATACAGATCCTAAAGCATCATTATTTAAAATTTACTTTTCAAGAGCTAAGAAAATTATTAATATAACTACTGTTTAGTTCACAAATTTAGTAAGAGTGGTTTCTGCAAAGTCTCCACTATTTTTTAAAGATTATTTTGGAATGTTATGTATGTGAGCTAGGAGACACCATTAAAACTTCAGGCTATTTTAAAAGAATGGTTTCAGAGACAGGAGAGAAACAGACATTTTTTTTTTTTTTTTTTTATTTTCACAAAAATTCTAAAGAGGAATTTTTTTGTTTTTTTGACATGAATATTATGTTAATTAAGCAACACCAACGATATTCTTTTTTTTACAAGATTTTCTAATAAGATCAAATAAAAAATAACAAATTTCTGATACTTTCAAATTTTAACAGTTTCTTTTATTCTATGTATAATCAGAATCTAAAATGGTTGTATGCAAAAATGAAATTGCTATAGTATTTAAATATTAATTATTAATATTTAAATATTATTATTAAATAGTAATTAAATATTTAAAATATTGGTTCCATCTTAAACAGCTTTTGATCACTGAAATTTGAAAAAAATGCACAAAAAATTCAATTTTCAATCAGACACTACACAATTATTACTTATTTTTCATAAAACAGAATACTAGTCAACTTTTTATTACGTAAAGTTTTGTTTTCAGTTTTCAATCTAATTTAGAATGAATTTTAAATTCTTGAAGTTCAGATTCATTAATATTTTCTTTGACATTTGCTATTTGTTATTTGTCTACCATTTTTTTTCCCCCCAAAGAAATCCCTAGTCTTTCAATGACCATCCTATCTTTTTAAATAAGAATCCACTAAATTCATTACTGAACAAATTGAAAAAGGCAAAGAACTGAAATTAGGGGAAATGAGATCTTATTTATACCCAAGCTTCCGAAACCTACCCCAATTTGAAAGAAATAATTAAATTCATAAAAGATTTAATCTTACTGCATTATCTTATAATTCTCATCATGATTAAAATCAATGAATCAAACAGATCGGAACAATCACAGTAGAAGACTTAAGCTTTTTTCCTCATTAAATCTAACTTCCAGAAATATAATACAGTATACTCTCGATATCTCGAAGTCGAAGGGATGAAAAAAATTTGAGATAGCGAGTTTAGCGACAACAAAAATTCACGTAAAAACACAAGATACGGAATAATATTCTAAAAATTAGAGTCTTGATAAATGAGAATAAGTATAAATATGTAATGATAAATATGTAATGTAATCATAATGTATAATGATAGTTGACATTAGGTCTAAATACAGCAATGATAATTTTAATTTTCAAAAGTAGTCAAAAATAATTACATTAATTTGAAAAGAATCGCCCCTGACCCCTCAAAGAGATAATGAAGGATGTGAGAGATTCTTGGGAAAATACCTCTATTTGCTTCGACACAACTGAACGGCGATTTTATTTTTTACTTCGAAAAATATTTGACATAACAAGGTTTTGAGTGAAAACTCATCGACATAAGAATTAAAATTAACATTAGATGAATATGTAATATCAAGGGGAAAAATAATTTTTCGAGATATTGAAGTTTGAGATAGCGAGTGTATACTGTAAATAAGTTTTAGTTTTCTTAATGAATTGATTAACAAATCAAAAGTTTAAACAACCAGATATACAAGGTGGCCATAATTAAAGAGGGTTTGTTTAGAACCCTGTAGCAAAATATTGAGTGGACAAAATTCAACCATTCGGTATAAATATTACCTGGGGTTTTGATTTGGAAAAAAAAATAGTACACAATTTTGCCACAAGGTAAATTTTGAGCTAGAAGTGCTTGATTGGAGATTATTGAAAAGTGTTAGCTAAAAGACAGACTACAAATCAATTTTCATGTTCATTTAAATTACAGATGTGGTTTTATATATCCTCCATTCAGATGTTCTAAAAGCTGTATTCTGTGAATATTTTGCATAATTTGGCACAATTTCATCGTTTTGTAAAAAGTTTTGCCACCAGGGAACATTTAAACACTAGAAGTATGTGAAATTGGCGTATAGTCTGTTGTCACTGAGAAGTTGGTGGATGTAAGGAAACTGGTGGATGTAACACTTACTTTACCTGAACATACTCGTTAAATTTTATTATCATCAACACAGTAATACAATGGTTCAAGAATTCCAATGACTGAAGCATAGAGAAAAAGTTCAATGACATTAACAAAGCTTAGAAAAATGATTTGAAAATAGCAGATCTTTAGCAGTGAAGTCAGGACAAGGAAGCAAACCGACTATTCCTCAATAATTTGAAGATGCAACTGTCATCATGGAAAAACGGAATGAATAACGCATAATGAATAACTCCAGCAGTGCTGCTAATATCAAGACAAATGGATATACCATCTCAGCTGTGTTGAAAATCCTGCGTCAAATGCTAAAGTTTTGCCCCTAAAAGATCTCCTATATTCAAGCTTTGCTTCATGAAGCTCTGACATTCTTACTTCAAATGGAAGTGGATGATGCATGGCCTTGGAAGGAGTGATGACACACATTTTTATCTGAACAACAATATTAACATGTACAATTGCCACTTTTGGGCTGCGGAATAAGCCTCCTGTGCTCCATAACACACCTTTACACTTAGCAAAAGATCATTGGTCTTTAATTTTTTGAAGAAATCTGTTGACAGGATCAGTGACGTGCATCATCTCTGCTGTTAGGTATCGGGAGATGCTGCTCAATTTTGTTGATCCACAACTTGCAGCAGCAAAGATGCCTCAGGTCAACCATGCAGAATAGAGCACAACCTCACCCTGGATTGCCGGTACAGCAAGTGTTATGACAACAATTACAGAAAACGAGTGATTAGTCGTGCATTTCTCACGGCATGGCGATCTCTTTTGACTGATCACAACTCCTGTGACTTTTGGTTATGGAATCTCAAATGTAACCTCAATAGTCTGGTGTGTCAAGGAAACATTGATGATTTAGTAAACTTGAAAGACAGAATAATGAGCATGCGAAGCAAATCAATGCAGATTTGTTGCATTCCGCTATAGTAAACATCATTCACAGAATGCAATTCTTATAGTATTTTGCAAAAAAAAAAACAGGGTTTGCCATATGATCATTACGTAGCGATCGATTTTGTCTGGAACAAACGTCACCAGTCATAACGTCATCAAAACGTCTCTGACGCTTGATGACAGAACTCCGAGCAGTCAGTCCAAGATGGCGTCGTTTTGTGATCGCATAAGCGTGACCAAGAAAGGACAAACTTTGCATAGCCAAGCAAGGGGAATAGTGTGGAACATTTTTAATCATTTCAATTTTAATTATTATTATGTATTCGTAACTGTAGAAAATACAAAAACCAGACTGTTTTCGTAATGTTTATAAGATTCAGTTACGGATTTTAGCAATAGATGGCGCTGTTACGTCCTGGAAACATCAATCTTTAAGGAAATTACATCATCAACAGCTCTTCTTTCATGAACTGAACTGTAGAGCATCTGTACAGTGGACATGTTGAACCATACCTATAACAACAGGAACATGTAAATTGATTTGTAGTCTCTCTTCTACACATTACTCTTTAAATAATCC
>JAFIDM010012231.1:23713523-23734712 GCA_023159025.1 Thereuonema tuberculata
TGATTCTCATTATATGTTTCTTGTCTTTCTTAAATGGATTTCAAAAAGTCTTTTTCAGAAATTCAAATGGGAATAACAATATTTTTTCGTGATGGAAGCAAATTGTACTCAGTTCAGTCAAGAAACTAACTCCAATTCCTGGTCTTAATTGCACAACTTCTTCGTCAGAGATGTTGACATAGTTATGGAATTCAGTGCTTCTACAATATGATCTCAACTAGCATTTACCAGCAATGCATTTTTCAAGTCATCATGAACAACCGACTTGCAGTCAAAATGAAAGTTTCACTTTCACTTCAAAAGTTTTACTCACAGTTCTATTATTATTTTTACTTTTATCTTAAGTAAACTAACCTTCTTTACTTTAAATTTTTCATAAGAAAAATTAGATGGAAACTAAACAGTTTTTATCCATTTTAGTGAATATGTTTTATCATAAAGTTAAAAAAAAAATTGTAGAAAACCTACATATACAATACAAAAATTTTCACAATCACATGATTGGCAAAAACGTATTAAGCATATTGGTGGTCGAGTGGTGCAAAATAACCTTCCAACTGGGTCATTTAACGTGAAATAAAAGAACATTTAGAAAAGAATGATATCAATACGGCCAAAGATAGCCTCGTGACTGAAGGGAGGTCCAGAGGAAGACCTCAGAAGAAGGAAGGCTTTCAGAGGATGGCAGACAACCATATCTAATCCACAAACATTAAAAAAAGATTTTTCACTCCTCCTTTTCTCTCAAATTTAGAAGAAACAAAAGTAACAACAATTGCAATGCACATCTGATCAAATCAGAAGATGGTTAATTACAATGAAATTAATCACAAACACTTATAATAACAACGTAGATGATCAATAAGTGAACTTCTGAATTCTGTAATTAATCAAGAAACTGCAGTTAAAAACTTTGTATTAATTCTTGCAAGAATGATTGGAAATGGAATCAAAAATACAGGCCTAAATGCCTTGTTTTGGATCCTACCAAGCTCAAAAGCACTTTAGGAAAGGATCAAAAATCCAATTATATATCTTTATGTATAATTTATACCATTAAATACATATATGCAATAAATACAAGATCATAGATTACCAACTTAAAACTTAGAAAAAAATTGTTTTGAACAATATTCTGATTTTTTGATGTAAACAAAAGTATAACTCCAATTAAAACACTTTTGTTTTGGAGAATAACATTTCTCAAATGAAAATGATCTGAACATGAACATCTTTTGAATAATTCTAGGATTAATTACTAACATTTCTATTTATAAATCATATGATTAAAAATAAATAAATTGAGCCAAAGTAGAGTCCCAAACAGACTATTTTCACAGCATTTAGTTTCTAATCATCAACATTATTCATATATTGTGAATTTAGAGGCATTAATATTCATTTAAATCATCAGAAAGCTGAACATAATCTTTTGAGTAGCTGATTTCAGATGTCTTAGACATTATTATTAGTTCAAGGACAACAAGCACTTTTTTTTTAATTCGTAAGCGAGTTATAGACAGCATAAAAATTTACATTTTAAAATAAAAATAATTAAAACTGAAACTATAATTAGCCAACTAAACCAAATTGCTTACATTCTAAAAAATAAATGAGATAAACTATGAAAATGAATATTTAATTCCTCTGTCAATGTTACAGCAGGAGTTTACAAATATAATTGATCCAATTCAAATATCACATTTCTTGCTATCGGGCAAATATTTATTAAGAAATATGGAAGCTTAGAATATTACAATGCAATTGTAATATGCATTTTGTATTCCAACATTTGTTAATTAGTTTTTTTTTTTAATTTCTTCAAATTTTTAAGCAAGCCATTGCGTTTAATTCCATTTTTACAGTTAGACGGATCTTTGCAATAAGAATGCAGTTCAAACTATCAAGTGTCGTGTAAATTTCTGCTAGTTTTATTTGTATAGCCTATATATTATATAAAATCCAAAGAAATCGGTTTTTTTCAAATCAACAAAATATATGCTTCCAATTTACATGAGTTAATTATATATTATCAAAAACAAACGTTGAGTTCTTGAACTTTTACTATTAAACCAAACGAAACATGCATTAGATCAATTGTTACTATGCAACAAAAACCTAAACTATAATGAGATCAAGTTAGTAACGTATCCAGCCCAAATTTGGGGGGCTACAAACCAAATTATCCTTCCAATTATCAAAAAATTTAAATAAAATAAAAGTTTTCATAAGATCAAGCCATGGTTCCTTCAACTAATTACCTACAATAACAAGCAAATTTGATCGAAGCAGGTGTATGTTTTTCGTCAACTTATCGCTCAACTGGGGGCAAAACAAAAAAAAAAAAAAAAACACAAACACCAGCGGCTGGGTCAAACTGAGGTTACGCTTAAATTCCAAATGCATTTCTCTAAAAATTAACTAAGAAAACAATATCTGAAAAGCTTTATATAAAAACGTAATTCGATTTTTATGAAAATAGGATGTATATTGGACTGCAATTCGTACTTAAAACTTTGAAGACTGGCCATGAAGTACAGGAATCATCACAATATTAACTTTCAATTTTAAGTTGATTCAAATGTCTTAAGTGAAACTAACTGAATCCGTAAACTTACATTAAGTTTCAGTGTTCTTCCATTGTGTTCAGTATATTAAACACGTTGCTTCCTGTACTTGTAAAAGAAAAACGGATCTTCGAATCAGTCCATTTTTAAACAGTCCTTTTGTTGATCACAGAAACGTAATAATTTGTTAAAAAGGAAATGACAATTAGGAATTAGATTGGACACTAATTTCAAATCTTTTTCCAAAATTAAAGGTCATTACAGAAACGCCCTAAAGCAAAAACTAACTAAATAAAGCAAACAAAAGCATTAAAGCATACTTTTCATTCAGAGACTCGAATCGTTATTTGTAAATAAATTAAAATAAATAGTCTATTTCTTACAAGTAAATGGGTTTAAAATAGGGGTAAAAAATAAAATCCTAACATCTACAGGTCGTTGTAATATTATTTTGTTAAATTTACCTTATTTTAATTTGAATATTTATGAATGCATTAAAATTAAGAAAGTTAAAAACTAATGTTTAAAAATCTGTTATTTACTCTCACGTAAATTTCGCTTGAAATATGTTAGTGCCAGAGTTGAAGTATCCAAACACAGAACGCCAACTGACTACATAGAAGACCGGAAGTCAGGTTTCAGATCAGCTAAGAGATGTCACTGGTTTCCATTTCCGGTTCAAAAATTGAGCTATTACTAGACTGCTGAGTCAAGGCTTGTTGAAACTGGCCTTGGAGAAGCCATAAGAGTTTCTCAACAGGTGCGCCGTGAGGATGCCCTTGGTGTGTCTTAAGAAGATTTCGAGAGTACATCTGAAATAAACGATTAGCTTCACACATACCACAATGTGATGTCTGAAGTGCAGCCATCAAATGATCTGCTCAAACAGAAATTTAAATTACATTCTGTCTTTCAAACAACGAAGGTAAATAAAATAGTAATTGAAATTCAAGACCGCTTAAAAATAGTATTTTTTAGTCTTTTCAGGATTATTTTTAAATGTTTCAAATCGACTGTTATTCATGTGCAAATCATGGTGAGGTTTTAAAAGGATTTTTTTGAAAATAAAGCAAGAAAAGGTTGATGTGGCTTGGGATATTAAGAACAGCGTTTGGTATGCCACGGAATTTTACCAAACGTGCTTCTCTAGGTTGAGAAGGAGTGAATTACTATTCGCATAAAATTACAAAGCAGTAAAATGAGATATAAAAAATATATCTATCTAAGATATTCTGAAAATTTAAATATTTACAGTATTAACTAACTAAGGTCCCGCGAACAGGCCATGCAGGTCGAAGATCTGATGCTCCAATGATTCGAATCTTTTTATTATTAATACGTTTTTATTAGCTTTCTTCGATGTCTGTTTGTTCGGTACAAATTTTGCAATTGATTTTAAACTAACTTCCCGATGAGCTAGCGACTTGAAACTTTAAACATAGCTCAGAAATGGATGACAATGCAACATTAACTCGCTTTCTTTTCTATCTATTCCTTAGGAACCCTAATTCTTCGGATAACAGGTCGGCGCCGAACGCGTCGTCTGCTGTCAATGTTTCTGCAAATGGCCGCATGACGCTGAGTTGCCGTGCATTGCAAGGCAGCAACTTTTTTTTTTTCCTTTTAACATCAACACGTTTTTTATTGTGTTTAAAATTTAAATTCGTGTTAAATGTTTATAATCGATTGAAAAATTTCTTACATACAAGACTAAAAAGCAGAAAATAATTATTTAAAAAAAATATATTTTTTAAAATATAACTCGTTTTTAAGACGGACTAAAAAGTATAAAATAATTGGTATAAAAAGTATAGGGAAAAACGCGTGGCGCAAGATAATATACACTCCATCCATACCATCTCAATTATCTACTACATGCGCTCCACACTTTTCGTTACACTTTTTATACTTTTCATACTAATTATTTTATACTTTTTAATCCGTCTTAAAAACGTGATATATTAAAAAAAAAAATTAATAATTATTTGGAACTAAGTTGAGATTAGTATTTCAGTCCGATTCTTGCCTGCCTTAAGTCTTGGTAAAGAAGCACGGTACCTATTTTACAAAGGGCTGCGTGAATTCTAGCGTCCGTCTTGAGGAGAATGAACCTGGGAAAAAAATCTTGATCTTCGCCGACGGCTGAACTATACTTAAAGCACTGGTCCCTCCTAACAATATTATTAAAGATAATATTTATTATTGGGCAAACGAATTCTATTTTTGAAACTGTACATAGCCACATAGATTTGGATTTACAATGAAGGCGCATATTTCGTATGAGTTGTACCTGTCATAGCCTAATTATACAAAACTTTAAAAATTGTGATTGTTTGTCAGCCGAATGCAGTTAAGAAACTTTCTGCCGTAATTTTTAGTTTATCCGGTGTTCCTCAATTTTAAAATCGGTCTCGTAATGGCTTACGAAAACATAATAGTGGTTAGTTATTTAATTTTGTGGGCCCGGTAGCCGAGTGGGTAAGGGCGCTTGGCTGCGGGTTGGAGGTGCCGGGTTCGATTCCCGGCCTCGGCGGAGGACGGGAATTTTTCCACGCTTATTTCTCCTCCAAACGGGCCCTAGGGTCTACCCAGCCCTCTATAGAATGGGTACCGGGTTTCTTTCCCGGGAGTTAAAGGCGGGCGAGCGACGGGCCGACCCCCCGTCCTCAACTTTGTCCCGTAGGTTCTGATCTCTGGAGCCCACCCTCCAGCAGCATTGCGCGATCCTCTGGGCCTGATCGCAACTTTAACTTTAACTTTTAGTTATTTAATTTTATCATCGCGAATTGCAAAAATATAAGTTTATTTACGATAATTTTCTCCTCATTTATTTTGTACCGGATGTATCATGTATGACAGGAAAAATACATTAGGTTACTATTGTCGTGGATAGAGCGACTTAAAAGCTGACAATCAAAGACATTTATAATGCGTAGACAACAGACACGCAGTAGAACGTTGAAGAGAATTTAGTGAAGAGAATTTAGTGTACAATAGGTTATAACTTTTTCTATTGCATTTGTAAAAATATGAAAAAAAAAAAAAAGAAAAAGAAGGATAAGAAGCAAGGAAGAATCTCAGATTTCTTGAGTTTACCGCAAAGATGACTCTTCACTAAAAATAGCCCTACTTGATTCTATAGGTTTGTTTTTCACTTCGATCTACCTGCTCTTAACTACCCTTAAGGCCACTTTACATGTACCATTTCACAGGCAATTTGCGCGCCATCATCGCGCCATGGCGGGATGGAAAGCACATTGCCCTTTTTTAGAACGTGTTCTATTTTCAAAGAGATGGCATGCCATCTCTAAGGAGCCCTCTGACACTAGCGCTCCTGGTGGCGAATTGTAGAAGTTGAAGTCCAATCGATTTGTATAAATTTATTCGAAATTACCGATTACAAAAATGATATGCACGAACGGAGGTCATCTTTTCCTTATGTTTTCGTGGATGCTTCCAGAAAACGCTACATTATTAACCAAAATCATTACAAAATTTCGGCCCGAAAATTTGAATCGACGAGCGATTGGAATTTTGAAAACATATCGTTGTTGGTCGAGATTTAATGAGAAATATCGAAACTGAAAACAAAGAGATACAAAAAGATGAAAAAAATTAGGATTCCTATTTTAATTAATTAAAAACATTCTTTATCCTATTCGACGCACGCCGCTTTAGACTTGTCATTTGAGTAGGCTATATCGATGGCAGTGTCATGATAGATTGCCAGTCAATAAAAAGCTTTAAAACTCTGTCTTACATATTCCATATCGCCTTCCATCAGACGGAAAATTTACCCTTCTCAATTGTTACCATACCTACGTTTTATTTACGAAACAAATAGCATTGATTTATATAAAAATCTTTTATTCAATGCATCGAATAGGCGAAAGAATATTTTAATTAATTAAAATAGAAAGTATTCAATTTTTCATCTTTTTGTACTAGCCTATTTCATTGTTCTCAGCTTCGATATTACAACGATATGTTTTAATTCCAATCGCTCGTTGATTCAAATTTTCAGACCGAAATTCTGTAATGATTTTGGTTAATAATGTAGCGTTTTCTGGAATCATCCACGAAAACATAAGGAAAAGATGACCTCCGTTCGTGAAAATCATTTTTGTAATCGGTAATTTCGAATAAATATATACAAATCGATTGAACTTCAAGTTCTACAATTCGCCGCCAGGAGTGCTAGTGTCAGATGGCTCCTTAGAGATGGCATGCCATCTCTTTGAAAACAGAACACGTTCTAAAAGGGGCAATGTGCTTTCCATCCCGCCATGGCGTGATGATGGCGCGCAGATTGCCTATGAAATGTGGCAAAAAAATATCACTGATAGCGTTGAGGCTTTTGAATGAATTGCAACTATCTCTGTAAAATTTCGATTACTTGAACTTGTATTCAGGTATATTAGTTTTGACAAAGAAGGAAGAAAAATCTGTGGGAAAATCTTTTGTTTTAAGTTCAGCCAAACCAATTGCTTCAGAATACTTTTGCTTTACTGTCACTTTGTGATTGAGGGTTAGCTTCAAAAATAGAAAATATATACAGTAGAACCTCATTACAACGGACCCTATTATAACAGACGTTGCTTATAACGGACAGTTTTAAAAAAAATTGTAATAATAATAAAGGATGCTAATTTTTATCTGACGAGTTTTACATTTCCAAGCAAGTGATTAAACATCGATCGAACAAACCCAGCAGAAAATAAATTATTTTTTCACACCAATGAATGTAAGCAATCAACATGAACCAGGACCTTCTTGTTCTAAAGATTAATACAGTGTACAGATCTTTTTCAATTCAACCTATTATATTGAAGGCTGTTTTTTATTTGATATATAATAAACACTTTTTTTAGCTAACTATCGTACTTTCATTGATGTGCACCCTGCTGCATTACACTCCTATAAGAATTATTTGTTATAAACCGGACTTTCATTGAAACGGATAATCTTCAGCCCCTATTAGTTCGTTGTAATGAGGTTCTACTGTATATATAAAAGTAATAAAAGAAAACATTGGTTTTTTTTTTCTGCCCGCTATTCCTCCGAAATCATAAGACACTGAAATACAAATAAGATGTCAATTGTAGGTAAATTATTGAGGATGCCTATATTTCATTCTTCATCGATGTGGGTCAATCTTAAGTCATGTGAATTAAGAGCAACTGCTGAACCGTTCATTTCGAAGACCAAATGATCGACTCTTACCATATCACACGAAGGTCACGTGACTGAAAAAATGACCTCAGAATTCAATCACGTGATTACTTAAAGTTTTGCGGGTTGCTAGTCATTCAAGAGCACATAACATTGATTTATTAATAGTTTAATTCAGTGTTGTAAACTATGTATGATTTCAGTTCTTGTGTCACGACAATAGTCTGTAAATAAGGAAATGCATTGGTGAAGCATGAAGCTAATACATTTACCCTGTCATATCTTAAATTGTCATCAATGGTAGTTTGGACAACTGCTTCATACATTATTAAAGTTCAATATCCAGATTTACTTATTGAAGAGTTCTAATAAGGAGAAACAGCTGACCCAGATTCCCATTGACGACACTGCAGTTATGATTAGGAAACTTCATTCTTATCAGTTATTCATGTTTTACCACTGTGGATTAAATTTCCTTATTTATGTCTTATTTATTCCTTATTTAAATAATGCTGCTATTAAATTCCTTTTGTGCTTTGCGAGTTGCAGGCCAAGGAAATATTGTATTTTTTAACTTTATTAATTTTTATTTTGGATTTCTTTGGGGAGAAGTCCCGCTCTTGGGAGCAAGAGCCAGGATGGGTAACCTTTCGCACCTTCTGAGCTTGTTATCGGTGGAGTTTGGCTGGCTGATGAGCCCTAATAAGGGCGAAACGGTCCGTTCTAGTCTATTCACGATGACAGCTCGGGGGTGCGAATCCTTTGCGTAGTTTGTGCGTGTTCATTGTGTTTCTTGATTAGTTCACTCCGCACGTTAAAGAACGTTTAATAATTTATTTAGAGCCAAGCAGATAACTTAACAAGGCTCTGGTTGTAATAGATTTTCTTATTGTTGTCAATTTTTTTTGGCCCCACTGGCGGGAGCATAAGAGATATCCATGACCTTTTACGTTCAGGGTTGTTGATCAAATGGATAAATATAGCTGGTGAGTCTAATAACGACGAAACAGCTATCCTAGATTGCTATTGATGACAACCCAACGTGGGATTGAGAAAATGTGCATTGTCACTTTATTTACAAAATCTGGAAAAAAAATTGCTTTAGATTTATATTTAAATTGCGCCCGTAAACTTCAACAACGTCTTGTGGTTGATTCATAAAAAAAAAAAAAGAAGATAAGAAAGATAAGATTTTCAGAAGATAAGAAAGCAAAAAAGAAAAGAAAAATGTCCTAAAAGCATAAAATATTAAAATGATTCAGGCTAAAATAGATATCAGCGATTTCAAAGAGAGGTAATTTCGTAAATACATGACGTGGTAAATCAAGAACTTCAAGGTTATCACATTCTAATGAGTCAGACCAATCATTACTAAGAATTTTAAAACTGAATGTGAATCATTGCATTTTTGATGATGTCAATGCTTATTTATTGATTTTAAAATGCTATTTTTAATTAAAAGATACTATAAAATTGTGAAATTTCATTTCAGCGATGTTTTTTAGAAATATCATGCATTACATAATTTGCGAATGTGGTCTGATAAGTAACAGTTGGACAGATGTTATCTATCGAACTCCAGCAAGGTCATCTATTAGGATCTGGATATCCATAGTAATAAAAGCGTCCAAAAAACATTAACTGAACATTTTGAAAATTATCATAAGTAATTATTATTATTATTGTTATTATTATCAGGGCTTTTTTTCTAGAATAAAAGGTACAGGAACTCTGATGATTTTAGCTTACTCATAGTCACTTTTGTTAGTCATTTTACTAACAACGCACAAAGCTATTAAATTACATCAACAAAAACTTTAGAAATACTAAAATACTTTCGTAGATTTCTATAAAACCGTATCGTATTATTTTATTGTCAAAAAAGGTACCGGAACGCCGTTCCAGGTGCGTTCGGGCCGAAAAAAAGCCCCGATTATTATTACACAAACAATCAATTTAAGAGACAAACTTGAGAAAATAATTCATTCTTTATTATCTCCATGATTAAGCTTATCCTGATTAAAAAATTTTAAAGAAAAAAGAAAGAAAAAAACGCGAAGGTAAACTATTCGTAGTCAGCAATAATGTGGATTTTGCGAGTTCAAGGAAAAATATTAAATTCCTTTAATAGAACTTAACCACACGTACGCTTTATTTTGTTTTTGTTTTTTTCTTTCTTGTGGAATTTCAATATGTATGTAAAATCTAAACCAGCTGCTTTCAGATACATCGTGGCTAAAAAAAAAAATGCCTATTGTTTTTTTATCATTTTCGAATAAAAGAGCATTTGTAGTTTGGAGACAAAAATTAAACTATAACTGACCATAACTGACAAAGCAAAAAAAAAATTAAATGTTTAATATAAAATATATTAACGCAATATTTATGGTATTCAAGTTATTTATCCTAATAAATTATGTTGATGTCAAAATAAAGACATTCACGTCTCTGAATTCAAATTAGAGTGGACAAAACAAGAGGTTAACCTCTACACCAGGGGTGGGCAATTGTTTTGGCTCGGGGGCCACTTTGAGGAAGCGGAGGTTTATGGAGGGCCGCACTTTTTAAAATGATTGCATTCATTAGTTAACTTTGCATTTCAGAAAAGGTATAAATTGTACCATAAAAAATCAATAAATATAAATTAAATAAAATAATGGCAGTTTATTTAAAGTAGTGGCAAACTTATAGATTTACTGTTGCAAAGACAAAATTGAAATTAACCAGATCAACAGGTAAAGCGCTTATCTACACTGCGCATGCGTATTGACGTGGCCGTCCACAAGTGGAAAATACGAGACGAATCTTCCGTCGTGTACGAGAAGGAAATCTCGGTTCAAGGCGGAGTTTTCTGACTGTCTTGGCGGGCCGCTATTTGCCCACCCCTGCTCTACACAAAGAAACCCCCATACGACATTTTTATACATTTCTTTTCCATTTTAGAGGAATTTTTTTCTTTCTTTTCTTTTCTTTCTTTACTTCAACGATAATAAAATGCTTCTTATTTAAAAAAAAATAGTTCCATGCAGTGGCGCACCCAGCAGGATTGGGTTGTAAAAAGTCCATTCAGATGTAGGCCTATTTTAAAAATAAATTGCTTCAAAGATCACTTTCCAAAATAATAAGATATAGACACGTCAGGGCTTTAATAAAGGTTTTCTTCTCGACTTTTCTTTATTTATTTATGTTGGAGGGGGGGGGGGGGCGTTCCCCCATGGGTGCGCCACTGGTTCCATGGTCATCAAAATCTGAGTCTACGTATGAAGTTCAGTCTTCTACGAATTGTTTTTGTTGTTTTCATATCCGGCAGTTGGTCTCTTCACCAAATTTTTCCCTACCGTATATTTAATATTAATAAAAAAAATAAAATCTTTGTAATCTGCAATGATAGGAACAGTGTTTTATTTTTCTATTTTCAAAGCTATGTGTTGATTAAATAAAATACAGAAGCATAAATACGAAGTTAACTATTTTTCAAAATTCAAATACATAAATACATCTATCAAGCTCTTTAATAAATTAAAACGATTGCTGGCGCCATCTAGCGAATAAAGAGTTAATGACTGTTTTGTTTTTTTTTGTCGCTAAATTGATAGTTTCAATTTCGGATTTTTTTTTTATTTTAGTTTACTTTTTTTACCATCCATTGTTACGAGACTGGATATGTGGTAGTAATTATAGAATTAATTGTGTATGATAAATAGATAAGATTAAAATGAGCATATGAATCAGGTCGGATCCATCAAACGCAAGGGCCCCAAAAAATAGTGGTACGCAAAACCATATTTACTGTCATTTTCGGATTCGACTGGAGGGGAAGGGGGCGAAGACGCTTATTTTCCTTAAAAACTCTGTATGCAAATATTGATCAAAGAATATAAGAAAAGAAAAGGAGAAACAGCACCTGAACAAAGAGGAAATTGCCTTTCTGATTTTAGATTTCGGGAAGGAGTTGGGGACGGCCGTTTCGTCCTTCTTCGGACTCATCAGCCCAACCCTCGCCTTCCCTAAACCAAATCAGAAAGGCAAGCCCTAGTTAGTGGAAGCCACTCCCAACTCGGAAGTGACCCCAGAAACAACAAAAGACAAGAAAATAAATAGCTGCGTCTCTCGACGCCAGCCAAATCCTTCTCCTACGAACCAGTAGGCAGAAAGGAATTAAATTAGAACATAAGGTTCAAAAATGATACATAACAGTAAAGAAAAATTTAACGTGCTGTGAAAAAATTTAACGTGCAGATATTGATCGTTCACAAATGGTGGGAATATGAAAAGGGTTAAATATGCGGATCAAATGAGGTGTGGATATTAAGATATAATTTATTCCTTTACAATTTTTCTTCTAAAAAAATACCCGTTTCAATTCATTTAGTATTTCTTATCGCATTTCCACTTAAATACTTTCTGTCCCATTCTCTTGCTCTCTTTGGTTCAGACATTTTAACGAATCTCATAAATACACACATAAAAAAACACCATGCACAGAAAAAAATGTAAGTCAATAATAATGTTCTTCCGCAGTCTTACGGAAGAAATTTAAGGCAAGACATTTTGTAATAATTTTCCCATTTACACAGAACCTGTGTAGCGAGAGGCCTGATAGGGCGAGATCTGAATGATTCAGCAGGATATGGAAAAACTTCCGGGTATGTTGTTCGCAGTAGAAGCTTCTCTGAACTGACTAAAGTTAATTAAAGAGTATTTTATTATTTGCAATTTGGTTCATTAATTGCGCCTGGCGATAAAGAAAAACGGGCATCTTTTACCTTCGTGATTCTTTTGTTAAGCTTCTGTGGATAGGTTCTTGTCGTACAGAGAAGTAACAAGCAAGAAAGTGAGATTGTGGAATACAATTTACAGTATAAATAAATAGCCCAGGATATGCACCGGCAAGTTTGAGTTTTCTAGGTCTCTTGGTCTTGCAGATAAAGCAAGAAGACCAAACAGTATTTCACCCAAATTTCAAACATGGTTATTACTGTTTAATTATTTTAAGTGAAGTACTGTATTGGGAAATCCAAAGGAAAAATACAACAAGGTAGCGATAGCGATTAGTAAATAAATCACAATGCTTCGCAACAGCTTCTGATACATGAATGAAGAAAATTATTCAAAAGTTGTAATAACGTAACAAGCTGTTTTTATTGAAAACTTTACAATTCGAAATCCACCACAATAGGCTCATGAACACTGAAGAAAGATGAGTAGAGTACAGATTGAGTCACCTTTACGTGAGAATAGACTGCGTTGAGACATGTTCCATACCTGGTGGAACGCTATCGCTACCTTGGAGCCCGACCAGCTAGAGACACAAACTCTGCGGCTCTGAACTACTCTTGGCAAGATCTTTTCAACGACACCCTAATCAATTCTCTAGCCCTCGTGGTTGCTGAGTTGATACTTGTCCACACAGGGCCGTCGCGTGGTTTGTTGGCGCCCGGGGCAAGATTTCGTCAGGCGCCCTACACTTGATATTTGCGCCCCCCCCCATCCCAAAAATCTACAAACAAAAAAAAAACGGGAATTTCCAATTTTTTTTTATTTTTGCCGTTGCCGCGGCGCCCCCCTGGCCGCGACGGCTCTGTATCCACAGACAGACAGACAAACCGGGAATATAAGGCTTCTAAAAGCCTAAAAAGCAGTTTTGAAATACAGACATTTCTGCATTTGCCTCGTAGGCAGCGTAGGCCAATTTGGCATGAAAATATATTTTTCTTTTTATACCTTTTTTGAATAAGTTCAACGAGTTTTATGTCTATAAAATGATAGGATATTATCCTTGAAAGCTACCGAGCATTTTCCCATTAATAATGGTCTATAGCTAAGAAATGAAAGGAATATATAAAATCCTATAACAAATGGATCATCTATTTTCATAGTGATTAGGAAGACTTCTAATAGGGCCAAATGACCGTGACTCAAGCTAACAAACTTTGCAAGCAGCAAAATTTTTGAGGAAAAAGTTACCGATAGTAGAAAACAAATTATCAGAATTCCATTTCTATAACTTAACAAACCATTTCTTTAATCATCACAATATTTCATTCCTCTAAGCGAAGAACTTCATCAGCTGTAAAATGAGGAAAAGAATTAATCTTTCTCCACTACATGTATAGAATACCAAATTTGAACTAATTATATAAATTATAATTGAATGGGTGAGTTGAAAAAGGTACATATTCCATAAATTTGACAAACTAAACTGAGATAGCCATTTTCTTCTTTGCACGTATATACATCCATTAAACAGAAAAAGAAACATATTTCTCAATTTTAAGTCTGCTTTCCAGAACCATGTAAAAATGATTGAGTTGAAGAAGGGACATATTCCAGGAATATGTTGTTTTGTCAACTCAAAGCCGCACTAGCATTGAGTTGAAAAAGGAACATATTCCTCAAGGCATTTACATTGTTTTATGCTATAAAAATTTATATATCTAAATATTTACAAAGCACAATACATGGTATGATATAATATTACATTACGTAACATAAAATAAACAAAAATAAAATTTTATGAGGTTTTTTTGTTTTTTTTTAAAAAACATTGAGTTGAAAAAGGAACATATTCCTCAACATATTTACATAGTTTTATGCTATAAAAAGCTATACATCTACATATTTACAAAGCACAATGAGTTCGCTTCACTTAAAGGTATAAATCGATAATAGAAAATCTTTTTGTAAAAAAATTAGTTTTCTTAAAAAACAGTTTTTTTTAGTTTTCCAAAAGTTTACATATGTGGAATATGTACCTTTTTCAACTCACACATTCAATTATCATTTTGTATAAATTCGATTAATGATAATTTGAAATTTATTGTAGAAAGAGAGAAAGATAATAAGTTAGCATATTTGGACGTATTATAAATAAATGAAGGAAACAAAGTTTCTTCTGAGCATTATGAAAAAACGTTAAAAAGTAACCATGTTCTAAACTTTAACTCCAAACACAATATTAGTACTAAAAAAGCAAAGATTATGAATTATTTAAAAAGGATAATAAATATATCGAGAATATAAAATTATGGAAAACAAAAATTATGAATATGAAAGAAACGATTGAAAGGAATGAATATCCTTGCGCTTTCATGACAAAAATCAGAAATGAATTCTATAGAAAAAACAATAGGGATAGTGATTTGTAAACCAATCACAGTGCTTCGCAACGGTTTCTGAGTCACCTTTACTTTAGAATAGACTGCGCCGGGGGCATAGGCGTAACTAGGGGGGAGCCAGGCCCGCCCCCCAGAATGGCCATGGCCCCTCCTAGAAAAATACAAATTAGTGTAATTATTTTACATTTTAAATATAAAAATAAATTAAATAAAATGTTAATTAAATTAAATAAAATAACTTATTGCCATTGTATGCATTATTTGCAACAATAAGATTGCAATTATTCGAAGGTACAAGTTTAAATTTTAAATTTCTCCGCTTTTTTTCCCAAACACAAAGGGCCTTGCCCCCCCACCCGAAAAATTCTCTAATTACGCTTCTGGCCGGGGTGGTCTAGAAAATGGTCGCGCGAGTCTGTTTGCGACCCCATGCTATCTTGCCCACCCCTATTTATATGGAATAAGCGTCATTCTTAACTCAAACCTTGTTAATACACTGAATTACTAATAATAATTTAAAAAAAAACAACTTAAAAATTGCCCGTGAGGGGACCTAACCCACGATCTTCGCGTTATTAGCACGACGCTCTAACCAACTGAGCTATCAGGCCACCTACAACATTCAACATTCAACAACTGAGCTAACAGAAGCCGTTGCGAAGCATTGTGGGATATGTGTCAGACAGACAAAACGGGGATATAAGGCGTCTTTCAGAAGCCTAAAAAAGAAAGAAATTAACGGCAGTTTCAATAAAGTGATGAGATTGCCGTTAGGTTTGCGAGGGAGTAAAATGCTTTTTTTTTGCTTTTAGTATTTACACTATTGGCCTCAACAAGAGGTGAGAAATGTGAGCATTTAGCCGAAGAAAGGTTGCCCAGGATACGCCATAGGAGGCAACTCACACTATACACGCAGAAACAGACGAAACAGAAGAAGAAAGAAACATCCTTGCTTAAAATGTAAAATGCTAGAGACACTTGTAAAGTAACTAATATTAAGATTGGTTTTTTACAAAGGAAATAATTAAAAGAACAAATTAGAAAATGAATGTATGTTAACAAACTGGGAATGATGTATAGTCTCAAATGTAGAGATTGTGGGGGAGTTTATTATAAAAGCACAGGTAGGAAAAGGAAAGAGTAACAGAACACATCAACTTATATAATTTCCTAATTTCGTCTGTCTGTCTGTCTGTAACTCGATATAATTAAGCTATTAAGATAGATCCAAGGTTCTCAATGGTACCATTGAGTCAAGGGTACTCAAATTGGATAAAATATTAGTTCATTTTGTCATTCCATGTTGTTTCCCTGAAATTTTAACTGAAATTCTAACAAAACATACGTTCAAAACCAAGTAATTTTGTTACCACTGCACCGATTTTAATGAAATTTGGCATACTTACTCAGTTTTTTTTACGCTGATTTTCAAACTCAAAACCATTTTTGCCGTAAGAAGCTTCGTTCACAAGTTAGCGCAGTATTTAGATTATACAAAGGTGAGTTTTAAATGCCTTTCGGCGTTATGAGTCAAAAATAATAATTATTCTTTAGATAAATTAAACTTTAGATTTGGTTGGTATTTCGTTTTTCTTTTTGGGTGAAAAATGATCCTTTAGATCAGCGGTCGGCAACCCGCGGCCCATGAAGCGTCTTGGTGCGGCCCTCGAGGCGTGTTGGAAGATTTTTTTTTTTTTTTTTTGGTTGTTAAATAAAGATTTTCCTTTTTTTTTTTTTTTGGTTGTTAAATTAAGATTTTCCGTTTTGGCCCAAGTGCGGCCCACAGTAATCCCCACATAACATATTTGGCCCTTTTACAACAAAAGGTTGCCGACCACTGCTTTAGATTAAACTCTCAGAACCTATATTACAGGTGTACAGGTAAGAAGTACACCTAAATAGGTCTGATACCCATTAAAAAAAAAAAAAAAATTTAAATCAAATCATCAATCGAATCAAAAATATATATATACTTATAAATTGGCTAAGTTCGTCTGTCTGTCTGTCTGTAACTCGATATAATTAACCTATTAAGAGAGATCCAACGGTTCTCAATGGTACCATTGAATCAAGGGTACTCAAATTGGATGAAAATATTAGTTCATTGTGTCATCCTTGTTGTTTCCATGAAAATTTATTCTTGGGAACTGACCTCGACAACTGAAATTCTAACAAAACATACATTCAAAACCAAATAATTTTGTTACCACTGCACCCATTTTAATAAAATTTGGCATACTTACTCAGTTGTTTACGCTGATTTCGAAACTCAAAACCATTTTTGCCGTAGAAGCATCGTTCACAAGTTAGCACAGTATTTAGATTACATTTACTTTATATTTGATAATTGATAATAAAATGATTTTTCAGATTGTTTTATGCCTGTCAGCCGACAGGCTTTGCTGCTAGTTAGGGCATAAAGGAATGGAAAAAGTAGAATAACGGACTGGGCAGATCAATGCGAAGAGGAAAAAAAACAATCGGATCCCGTGGTCAACATCATACATGAAATTCAAGAAGAAAACGAAAGACTTATGATTGAGTCATGTCTAATCAATTGGAAACTCTGAATTAATACAGTGAGTAATTGTATCTTTCGGATACATAAAGCAATTTGTGAAAAAGAAAGAAAAATATTTGTAAATTGTAAGTCTATGAAAAATAAAACATTTTGTAAATTATAAGTCTATGAAAGAGAAAGAAAATGTATTTTTGAAAGAGAAAAAAAAATTGTAAAATATTTTTGAAAATTGTCAATAATTTTTAGCATAATAATGAATTAAAATGAATGTTTTGCATAATGACGGATTGTAATGAAGTAATGAGAGAAATTTGTTTATTTTAGTTCTATTATGGTATAATAATGAATTGTAATGAAGTATACAACAAATTAATTTATTTGTATTGTAAAGAATACGAGAAAAATTTGTTTAATTTAGTTCAAAGGTATTCATTTCGTTTCTTTGGCAAGTGCTGTCGTGGTGCAGTGTGTTAGAGCGTTGTTCTGTAAATATAACGATCATGCGTTCGATTCGTAGGGGACAATTATCTGTCTTTTTCTTCATTTTTAATGATGGTTATTTATTTAATTTTTTTATTCAATTTTTTTCCAATTTTTTAAAATTTTTTTATTCAATCTTTTCCCCCTGTTGCTTTCTTTTTTCTTTAATATAATATAGGTTTTTTGTTTTCCTTCCTGATTATATTAGGAATATTAGGTGGAAAAGTAATATACGATAATAAATAAAATAAATAATATTTTCCCTAACTTATTTTTTATTAGAAATATTTTTATTTTATTAAGTACTAGCTGAACCCGGCATGCATTGCAATGCCACTCAAAGAAAGGCCGGGCCCGCTGTCGGTCGGGGATAGGATACTTAGGTCCTTGTATCGCCTTCCACCCACCCAAGTGTGGTGTCCCTGCCCCGCATAGGAGAGCAAATTTTTTACTTTTTTGCATTAGACTTGGGGGGCCCGAGAAGAGGCCCTAAATATAAGGTTCCGGTGTCGGTCGAGGATGGGACACTTATGTCCTTGTGTTGCTTTCCCTCCACCCAAGTGTGATGTCCCTGCCCCCCATAGGAGAGCGAATTTTTCCCTTTTTGCAATTGACTTGGAGGGCCCGAGAGGGTGCCCTAAATGTAAGGGCCCGGTGTCGGTGGATGGTGGGACACTTACGCCCTTGTGTCGCCTTCCCCCCACCCAAGTATGGTGTCCCTGCCCCCCATAGGGGAGCGAATTTTTCCCTTCTTGCAATTGACTCGGAGGGCCTGAGAAGGTGCCCTAAATATAAGGGCCCGGTGTCGGTCGATGGTGGGACACTTAGGTCCTTGAGTCGCCTTCCCCCCAGCCCAAGTGTGGTGTCCCTGCCCCTTAGAGGAGTGAGAATTTTTCCCTTTTTGCAAATGACTTGAGGGCCCAAGAAGATGCCCTAAATATAAGGGCCCGGTGTCGTTCGATGTTGAGACACTTAGATCCTTGTATCACCGTCCCCTCACCCAAGTGTGATGTCCCTGTCCCCCGTAGTATAGCGAATTTTTCACTTATTGCAATTGACTTGCGGGGCCCGAGAAGGTGCCCTAAATATTAGGGCCCGGTGTCGGACGATGGTGGGACGCTTAGGCTCTTGTGTCGCCTTTTCCCCACCCAAGTATGGTGCTCCTGCCCCTTAAAGGAGAGCGAATTTTTCCCTTTTTTGCAATTGATTTGGAGGGCCCGATAAGGTGCGCTAAATATAAGGGCCCGGTGTCGGTCGATGGTGGGACACTTAGGCCCTTGTGTCGTCTTCCACTCACCCAAGTGTGGTGTCCCTACCGCCCATAGGAGAGCGAATTTTTCACTTTACACAATATTTGTGTAGTTCTCATTGTCACCACCAGGTGGATATTTGGCTATTTCAGGGATTTTATCCCTTTTCAACCACTTGGGGGGGGGGTTCAGGTTCTAAGGTAGGCTATCTTTTCCGCAGGGTCCTAAAGAGTAATTCTGCAAAGTTTGGTCCAGATAGGTCAAAGGGCCTAGGAGTGTATAAAGGACAAAGAAAGAAAGAAAGAAAGAAAGAAGAAAGAAAGATTCATTTTTATATATTTATATATATATATATATATATATATATATATATAGATAGATAGATAGATAAAAAAAGACAAATATAAATATTGGCAACTTAATTATTTTTTATTTTTTTATCTTTTCTTTCTCTATACTAATGCACTTTTTTCCTGATATTTTGTTATTACAGTGCAACTTGGATAATTCGAAGCTGAAGGGACCACTACAAAACTTCGAATTATCCAAGACTTCGAATTAAACAAGTTACATCTTTTAACTTTAATTTCAGGTCCACTGAATGCTTGAAAAGATTATTCTGTCAATAAGTAAATATTTATTCAGAAGGATCATGGTATGAAAGACTTAAACACTATATATATGTAAACAAAATAAGATTTATATTACGTAAGCTACAGTACATATTCTATTCAATACAGAAAATTATAGTTTTTCAAAAAATTGTGCAATGTCTGATTGTTTTGTAGAATTCAGTCGCTTAAGGTTAGCAAAATCATCAAGCATGTTTAGTGAACGGAAAACAGCTTCACTTACGTTGGTTTGTCCTTCAATGTACCGACGAAATTCGGCGCTATCCCGTACTCGTTGGTGATTTGGCATTTCTTCTTCACACCCTTTTCCACCTCGCGAATGACGGCGACCTTTTCAGCGAACGTTAGAATCTTGTACACGCGTGGTTTACTGAAAGACATGGTGACACTGACAGCAGGAAGCTCGAATGGCGTCTGAAGCGTCACGTGTCGAATGGCGTCACGTGTCGAACGGTGGCAGGAAGGGGATTTCAGTTCTCACGTGTCGAATTTCTTAACGATGAAATGCCGAAAAGTCGTTATGGTTAGAAATTTTTTATAAAAAACTTCGAATTAAGGAAGTTGAACTTCGAATTAACCACGATTTTTTAACATTGATTTATAAGATTGATAAGAAATTCAATAAGAGAAATCTTCGAATTAACCACGATTTCAAATTAAAGACGTTCGAATTATCCAAGTTACACTGTATTATTAATACTAAATAAAATGTCAAGAGAAAAGCGTATTAATATTAGCCCAGTCAAATAGTACATTTTACCTTGCATGAAATGGGGTGAAAAGTTTCTTTTTTTTATATTGTATGTGATAGTACCGAGATGCCAAAACCAATTTTTCGACCTCGGCGACCTTTCGGATCACCCTCAAATAACGTTAAAACTGCTAAAATTTCGCCCTTTTGTTAGGTTTCGCCAATTTTGACCGTGAAGGACCACTTTTTCAACAAAGACAACTCTATACATTTTAAAAGTACATAAAATTTGCTACAAATTAAGACCAAAATGGTTTACATAAACCTAATGGTTGCCGAAATACAGCTTTTCAAAATTTGTCAAAATTTCCATCCATGCCATTGTTCAAGCGTATATTATAAAATTGGCCTCAAACCTTTAATAATCCCGCTCAAATGGTTGAAAGGGTGTCAATTATTTGTGAAAAAAAGAAAAAAGAATTACAAGGATAGGTAAACAAAGTATAACTCGAAATTGGTGGGTGGTTTATTGCTAATTATGCGTTCTGAAACGGTCTGATGAAGAATTGAAGAACTTCTTCACATACGAGCTTTCACCATTCCCTATGTCTATATTCCCTCAAGATGGAATGAGGAAGGGCACAAAATCCTCTTTATATACAGCATTCCAACCTGTTGACAATGTTGAAACACAAGGAAAGCTAAATTTGTGGTTGTAGATGGTGGTCATCTCCTCCACAAAGTGGTTTGGCCGAAAA
>JAFIDM010012231.1:23739712-23759960 GCA_023159025.1 Thereuonema tuberculata
TTTTTGTGATGTGCAGGTCGTGACCTCTCCTTGTTAGAGGAATGAAATATTGTGATGATTATACAAGAGTTTTATTATGTTATAGAAATGGTATTAATATAGAAAATCTTAAAAAAGTTTATAAAGAAATTATCAGAATATTTACTTTTGATATTTATCATTTTAAAGTATAAGATTTAAATTAATTTCCCGTTAGAATTCACATTTGTAATATGAAATTGTTGAAAGAACTTGGACTAACTGTCCTCAAAACCATTAGACTATTACTATGCTTATAGAAAAGCTGTTATTCCTTTTATTTTAATTAAATGTTGTAGAAAATACTAATTATTTCAAAGATCTTTCTATATAAAAATTCTCTTCTGTAATTAAAATTTTTTAAGCACAAAGAAAAAACAGTTATTGGAGGAAGAGATACACTTCCACCTACACACTGATACTATTGACTTTTAAGTCTTCCTTTCTTTCGGAAAATAACCTAAATCTCAAAAATGTAAATGCTTATCCTTCCTACCATTCTATTTATTAATGATTTAGAAAAATAGTTTGCACTGACTTAGTGAGATTTAGCTTTGTAATTATAATTACAAACGAATTAACTGAATCAGTTTTATCCGTCTCCGTATTTATTTGATAGTCTTAAAGCAGCAAAATTAGAATGGTTGAGAAATATCGAGTATAAAATATCACGTGACTGAGGGAGGAAAAGGGCTGAGAGAGTTGCTCACAATGAATAGTTCCAAGATAGCCCATTTCAAACACCTCAGTAGAGATAGGCTAATCTTCTATTATAAAACCGTAATGATGAATACGTATAAAAATTCTTTAAGGGGGGGTAAAGAATGCATCTATTATGTTGTAAATTATAGCTCAGAACAGATCAGTGTTTCAGGATTTCTTTTTTCTCTCAGGGTTATGTTAAATGTTTACTTTTGGATACAGAAAAGTTCCGGGGACTTCAGCTCGACAGACTTCCTTAAATACACAACTCTACAGATCTTTGGGAATGGACTAGAATTGTTTTGAAATATATTTTCAATCAATTCATAAAATTGAAAATATATTTTCAATTAATTCAAAATATATTTTCAGAGTGGTATTCACTCTGAACGCAGCCTGTAACAAGATTTTCTACTTTGAATCGTTTAATTCTTTTCTTTCCGTTTTTTCGATCGTAACAAAGTGAAGAAAGCTTTTTAAAATAATCCGAACAGTGAGATTATTGATAATGATTATCCAAGCCACTGAGAACTGTGTTTAGAAATTAAAAAAAAAAATACTAGCTGAAAGAATAATACTAATACTAGCTCTTGCACGGCACGGTTATTTGGAAATACAAGCGAACGTAAATGTGACGGAAATTCTGCACCGGAAACGCTTATGATTAAAATCAGAGTTGTATTATGTATCCACTCTTCCAATTTTTGTCATTTCCCTAAATTATGTAAATATTACTTTCCATCACGGCTGTATTTTCATGTAATTTATATTTTTTGTTAAGATTCTTTAAGGATTAATTTCTGTGCGAAAATATTTCTATAGAAGAAAATGGTTTACTTTCTGCAATATGAAATTTTATTTATTATCAAGTAATTATTTTAGAATAATACAGTGATACCTCGGGTTATGAACGGCTCAGGTCATGAACATTTCGGGTTACCAACGGCTCAGGTCACGAACATTTCGGGTTACGAACAACAACTTCAAAAATTTTTTGTCTCGGATAACGAACAGTGCCTCGGGGTTACGAACAAAAGTGAGAGAGAGAGCAAGGTTTAACGTTAGAGACAAACGATAGCGTACAGTACAAACGAAGGCCACGCAGTACCGATCGCTTAGCGCTAGCCTAGTAGCCTAGTTTTGCACGCGTGCGCAGCCTCGCTTTCACTGTCCTTACTACACAGCAGTAAAAGATAGGGCAAAACTCCGAACGGCGGTCCCAAATTATGAAAACCTTTTCAATGACAGATAACAGTATGACTGTGAAGGATAACACATAGCCAGAGTTGTTACAGATCAAATCATATAGTTTTCGCTCAACATATTTAAGTACTGTCCGAATATGTGCGACTTATGACTAAAGCGTTATTACTCTTGGTGCTTGCGATCTACCAGCCATGGTATCAGGCCCCCCACATCAAATTCCGGGCCCTGGTACCAAATGCAATACCGGGCCTTTCCTCCCCTCCCTCCTCCCATGTTATGAACAAAATCATAAATTCTTTGCCAAAAATATCGCGAAAATACCACACGATTTCATATTTCTACAGCACGGGTGGGCAGACTTTTGTAAGGTAAGAGCTACCTCAAGTATTAAGTGCCGCGGTCACCATAAGACTAAAGAAAAACAGAATCTCAAAATCGACAACCAAAAAAAAAAAAATGACATCTTCAGAAATCTCACATGCGGTCACCCACAGTAAACATACTGTAGATCTCAGTTCGGGCCCTTTTGACGGCCGGACCCGGTGCTGTGGACCAACTGACCCCCCCCTCCCCCCTTTGTGGGGGCCCTGCATGGCACGTTTAAAGTGATTTTTAAGCAACAATACACAATGTTTCATTAATAATAACGTTGGAACCGCGTTCGGAGGTTTTCAGAATTTGGGATCGCAGTCATAATTTGGGACCGCCATTCGGAGTTTTGCCAAAGATAGAAATAGCAGTGGCACTGTGTTCAGTTTATCTCTTTCATTATTTTCCTTATTAATCCCAGCAATTATGAGTTCGAAGAACGGTAGTGGCGTTGCTATGAAGCAGAAACGTATAACAGTGGAGGTAAAGAAAGAAATAATTATGAAACATGAAAATGGCGTTCGTGTGTTTAACATCGCTAATGAGTATAGCATGGCAAAATCAACTACAGTCGGACTTCTATTTAACGAACCTCTATTTTGCGAATTTCTCTATTTTGCGAACTTTTCTTTGGAACCAAGAACATTTTGCTAATTTCTTCGTAAAGTAACCTCCAAATAGCGAAGTGCATTTTCTATTTAACGAACTTTTTGGAGGATACAGCTGAGGGAAAAAGAAGAAATTGTTGATGATGTGCTGATTGATGATTATCTTTCACTTGATTTTGAAGTTGAGACCGGGGAAACACTCACTGAATCGGATATTTTGGACAGTGTGAAAAATAAAAACAATACAGCTATGAATTGCGATGAAGATGAAGATGATGAAAATGGAAATGATCACGATGAAGAAATCAAAAAACCTTTGTAGGATGAAATGCTAAAATCATTTGAAACAATCCGACGCGGAGTACAATTTGAAGAAAATACTGAAGGGGCTTTTGGTGCATTGCAAAGATGCGAGACGTACTATGAGCCAAAACACTTCTTCAAAAAAAACAAAAAACAAAAAAAAACTCAGACAAAATTAACAGACTTTATTAGTAAAATGTAAGTACGCATATGGTAATGTATGCTTTATGTCATTAAAAATCATTACTTTTTTTAATAATATTTACTGTTTATATATTTTAAATCTGTTTTATGTAGTTTAAAGTAATTTTAAAAGGTGAATCTCTATTTAACGAATTTTCCATATAACGAACATTTTTTCGGGATTTAGCGACTTCGTTAAATAGAGGTCCGACTGTATCTCCACCGGTAGAAACGATAGACTAAATCTTTTTTTATTTTACATTTAATTTATTTGGTTGTTTTCTTTCTCTTTATTAAATACGTGAAGGACACATATTCTTTGCGTTTTGTCAGGTAAACGACCGGATGTTAATAAAAAGGAACGATTCCTTCATCTTGAAACAGATCGTCTCTATTTCATTGATTTCAATGTTTCGGGTTACGAACGTTTCAGGTTACGAACCGAGTTCTGGAACGAATTAAGTTCGTAACCCGAGATACTACTGTACTTTTGTTTTTCACTTCCTCTCCTATATAGATATAGCATTTCAGATTCCAGAAAAGTCTTCACAAAGTGATTAAAGATAAAGATTATTTGAATAATTCTCCATTTGACTTTGAAAAGAATTAGGTTTTTACAGGTGACTTGGAAAAAATATTTTACTAATGTTGACCAAAGAAGATCAATTCGATAAAGAAAATTATGTCGCTGCTCCAAAGAATGAGAAAAGGTCCAAACAACCAAACTATTAAACCGATGAATGACCATTGATCTGTGACCACAAATTAGAAATCTATTACTGGCCGTGACAGGAAGTAACCAAGGTAGGAGCAGCAATCCCAGTAGCGATCGCATAATGCCCCACGGCTTCTATACATAGCAAATGTTAAAATCTCGGAAACTTTACAACTTCAAAACCCCACAGAAAAAATAGAAGCTCTCCGTAGATTTGAGAGATCCCATTATAATAAAAATAGACCAATCATTGGAAGAAGAGAAAAGGAAAATTAGCTTCAAATAACTAATTCATATAATAATAAGTCAATATAAAAAAAGAAGTAAATTTTTATAACATTCCAGGTTTTACTAAAACTTATAAATTAAGATCAAATTCTAGAGAAGATCTATAACTTGAGAATCCCACAAGATAGAAACGAGTTCTCAACGTCTATGAGCTAGTCTTGGCAAGACCTTTCTAACGAGGTATAGATCATTTCTGTAGCATATGTCGTTCCTGAGATCTGAATTTCTCTCTAGGAACGGACATATAGAGCGGGGATATAAGACTTCTCCTGCAATGAGCTGCGCTCTTTTTATAATTGTAACTATGCGAATAACCAAAACAAGCAAAACGAGAATCGACTTCTTTGTCAGATTTTACAATGAATTAGCCAGATAACTATCGAAATGTTATGTAGCCACAATTGTATTTTGCTATTTTTCATTGCCATTAAACAACAATAATCCCTGCAATGAAACAGAGGAAGTATATTTTGTATATTTGTATATTTTGTTGTTATGTAGTCGTTCCCTTCCTTTACTAGTATGAAGATTGCTAGAAAATAAAAATAGAAAAATTGCATAATGTTCCTGTTCATCCAGAACAATCCCCTACAAAATATTAAATGATTTGCTAAAAAAAAAAAATCATGTTGACCCAAATGGAATGCTGTATGCGGCTCTTATTTTTGCGAATAGCTAAATAAGTAACTGGTATTTACTGGACTATAAAAGTATCAGTAGCTATTTTTTTAGAAGTAAAATTTGCAAGTTCGTTCTCTACTGATGCGTTTGCTTCTAACATTAGCACTATTCTTCAATCTTCATTGTTTGTAATAATGGTTTAATCCCACACTTTCTAATAATAGCGTTATGTTGTGCATTCTAACAATTGTGGCTCGGGATTTTTATTCTGATCTCGTCTTAAACGAAACTCAGTTTAAACGAATTGGAGGCATTCGTTTCAAAATTCGGCGTAATGTCTTTTCTCTTAACTTTCTGATCAATCTTTTGAAATGATTCGTAAATTGATGTTCTTTTAAATCGAGATCACTATGTATCTCTGGAAAAATTAAAAGGTAAAAATACTTTTTTAAAATTCATTCTGCCTTGCAAACAAAAACTGATCAGATTTATTCAGTGTAATCTTAGTAAATCCATACTAAATACTTACTTCAACCTTTTATTTATTATAAAAGCAAGAAATGATTTGTGCTAAGTAATTTTTATAATTTTTTTTGTTTTATATTTTTTTAAATTTTTCTTGGATTATTGTATTAAAACATAGCTTGAATGCTTCCTTGGCTTCAATCCCAAATATTAGCCTAAAAAAGATAGTTATTTTTGTCATTTGAGAATTTCATAGTTAAGACATGAAATGAGGATTTATGCTCTAAAACTCCTTTTGCTCAGATCGGGTTAAAGTTGGAACGAAATAAAAACCTTCACTTATCCTTTATTGTTTTTCATTTACATTTTTGTTCTTTATAAAAAAGTATTATTATATATTACATTAGCTTTTCTGAAGCGTTGTTTTTTATTTTAATTAATGACTTAATTACTACTATTACATACATTTTATTTTTTTGTTCCTTGTAATATAACTTTTATTTTTGACAGTTGATTCGCATCACTAATACTTCGTTAATATTAATATGTTGTCCAAGTTATATAAGCTAAGTTCTTATTTTTTTAATTCTATATTATTAACTTCTATTTTGTGTTATTGATGACTACTGAATAAAACTTTGTTTTTTTGAAGTTAGTGTTTAATCCAGCTTTGAAACTTTCAAAGGCAAATTTTTTTTTTCTGATCGTCTGTAATTCCTTAATATCATAAGCAAGGATAAGAATTACCATCTTAAAACGAGAATGATGTAGTTTCCATTATTATTGATGCCTGAATACTTCTGAATACTTTTTGAAATATTGTTTCAATAGTTAATATCTCGCTGTCTGCTACGTTTCTATCTTGATATTGTTTGTTTGTTAATAAATTTATCAAATCTGATAATTGTTTTTGGTGAATATTAATAGCATCAAATTGGCCATTTCCAAAGCAGTAATAAAAAGCAAATTTCTTAACAGAATCAGAAAAGCCTAGAAAAGTTCAATACAAAATTATATATCGTGTTCATAGAATCTATTATTGACTTAGTACCTTTAAGACGGCGCTTCAGTTAATCAAAATAGCCTAAAGCCTCGCGCCCTTTCTTTTTCTTAATAACAGTATATTAAATCATTATTTAAATATGAACAATAAGCTCGATACTGTAACAGGGTTTTTGATTGATATACTGTAAAGTTAAATTGTCCTGATCACTTGAATTTCCATTGAAGAAATGACTTGTAATGATGACTCAGGTGACGCTTAGGTGATTTTTTTTTAGGTGAAATTATTACTTCAATAAGCATAAGTTTATGTATATAAAGGCTTTGAGGGAGATCTTGTTTTACATGTATTCACTCCATTAAGTCTTCTTATCAGACTTGTTAAGCTGCAATTAAGTAAACGAGCTCATGAAACGTAGATGAAGGTCACGTGTATCCTCACGAAGGAATGGATTCGGATTTTATTCTTTATCTCCACTGGAAATAACATCCGGTAGGGAATAATGGAGAACTCTGTGGAGGATGAAGCCAATAAATACAATGGCTGAAGCCGTAGGGAGTTGTGTTCTTAAAGTTATTTCACAGATAACAAAACTTTTAACTTTTAAGTAAATTCGTATTTTAAATTGTATGACTGTATACAGAGTATATTGATACAATATACCTTACTAGTAAAGATTGGTTCCTTAGGGATGTAGTTCCTCTTTCATGCTTCATCCATGTACGTAAATCCTCTTCAAACAACAAAATCGAAATTATCTGAAAAAGACAAATTTGCTGACAGGTTGAAATGATCCTCTTATCAGGGTTAAAAAGAGATTTTGAGCTTTGGAGAGTAAATTAAAGTTGGCGCCCCAACTATTGGGTGAGTGCAAAAGTTCTACCCCTTTTTATTACCCATAAAGAAGAGCAAATAAACGCAAAATGAACAGTATCTATTATTGTGCACAATCCCCATTGCTATCTAGGACCTCTTGCCATCTTTCTGGTAGGAGATGAATCCCACGGCGGTAAAATTCCGACGGTTTCGAGTCAAAAAAGTCTTGGATGGCAGTTTTCACAGCATCAAGATCATCAAAGATTTTCTGACTGAAGGAATTGTTTAATGCACGAAATAGGTGATAGTCAGTTGGTGCCAAGTCAGGAGAATAGAGAGGGTGGGGTAAAACCTCCCAACCAAAGCCCAGTAACTTTGGCGAGTGATGACAGCAGCATGTGGCCTGGCGTTATCGTGATGAAGGATAACACCGCGACGATTGATGAGACCTGGCCGCTTTGCTACCAAATTTGAATGCAGCCTGTCTAACTGTAGACTATAGAAGGCAGCATTGATGATTTGGTTGAGTGACAGGACCTCCCAGTGAATTATTCCCTGCACATCCCACCACACACTCAATAACACCTTTTCTTGGGATGTAGTTCAGCTTTCGAAGTCGATGCAGGCGGATCAGAAGCGCGACACACAGTCCTACGACACTTTACATTACGGTACATAAGCCACTTTTTATCTCCTGTCACAATTCGTAAAAAACTCGTTAAACCCAACTTAACCAACCGGACCGTTGTCCGGTGTACGTTGAAGGTCTCCGCTAATTCTTGCACTGTTGGGTTCGGACTGTTCCTTATGGCTTGGTCAATATCGTCCTCTCCAACGTGTGATGGCCGTCCACTCGTAGCCTGATCTTGGCAGTTTCTGTCTCTTTCTCTAAATTTACGAAACCATCGACGACATGTGCTTTCGTCTATTGCATCCTCCCCATAAACTTGACAAACATTGCGTCAAGCTGCGGTTGCCGTACTCTTTTTATCGAACTCGTATAACAGACAATGTCTTAAATGCTCCTTCTTGCGTTGCATGTTACACCCTCTGATATTTTTTTTGAGATGATTAACTTTGTGAGACACGATGCATTTATATGTGAGGCATCCACACGTTTGATTGGCAGACGATTTGCGTCATTACAATGTGATGTGTGAGGGCAATTCCATTGCAAATTTTCATATCCAAAAACGGGTAGAACTTTTGCACTCACCCAATATCATTTTCTTAAATTTGTTTTCTCAAAAAAAGAATGAAAAAAAAAAGAGAGAACGAGAGAGATATGATCTTTTGTGAACAATAACTAAAAAAAAAACTCTGTTAAGTAATTTAAACCAATGTCAAGATTGCAAATTTACATAACGGACATCTTAATTAAAATTCTAAATCTTAAAGTATAAATTGTAAGCCCTAAATGATAAAAAAATTATAAATTCTTAGAATCTTGAATGTAAGATATTGAGTTATGGCAATTGTTTTTAACAAATTTAGAAGAAGCATCACGTGACTATCAGTGGATGTATTTTATATGTTGGGATCAGATTGAACAAGTGACTGTTTAGAAACGGAACAACTAGAACAGATTCTCAGTTAATTTTTGCGAAACTAAGTACTTAATCTTCTGTAGTCTTACATACACTTAATTCCTTGTACATTACGGTAAATAAATCGAAACAGATCTGTTCTACGATGGTTAAAAAAATAAAAAAATATAAAACACTTAAGGGTAAGAAGGGTAGAAAATTGCTCATCTGATTTAGTCTGATGTAAAGTATCTGAATTAAAAGCACTTGGAGATCTCTTGTCAAATGGTGCCTATCTTTCTACGATATCTCGACAACGAATCTTATCTATACAAAAAGGAATGTTTCTTTGTTTGTTTGTCCCGTATGCGTTCCTATACCATTCATCAGATTGCGATGAAACTTTGGGCGAGTTGTTGTGCGCACGCCCGCGAAGGTTTATGAATTAGTAGAACCATTTTACAATATCTGGTGCGCGAGTCGTTTCAATAAATGAGTGTATTTCATATAGTTTAGCAGCAGTTCGTGTGTGACATAAGTAGTGGTGTTGATTGTGAAATTCAAATTGCAGGTCGACATTAGACAATTGATATCACACGCATTTATTTAACAGACGAACAACGAGCAGCTAGACTGGAAACCGCTCGAGTACGCAATGCTCAAGCCTGTTCGTCTCAAACACTCGAGCAACGGAAAGCAAGACTGGAAACGTTCAAGTACGCATAGCTCGATCCAGACGAATACTGCATGCTGATTTAAATCTTGATGCATTCCGTTATGATGCTAATTATGAAAACAGAATTAAAACACAAACACTTCTTTCTTTGAGTGGCATTGCATTGCATGCCGGGTACAGCTAGTAGTTTAGAAGATACGTCCTTTGTCCCTAGGACTGAAAACGTAGGGAATGTGAAGTCACTGCCAAAACGTTTTCGTAGTACCTCAAAAGTTTGTCTTGAACCTGAGCTTGGACCATGTAAAAAAGTTCGCAGCACAAAGACTTTGGTATATTTTGTGACAAACGTGAGAATGAGGACATTCTATAAAGTACAAAACCAATACCTGTTAAAATTCAAGTGCATCATTAAATTTTAGTATGATCCGTAAGTAATCGATGTTACTTCTAAATTCTAAAAAGAGTCGCAAATTGAAGATTCGAATCCAAAATAAATGTTCAACATAATAGGGGAGACTTGCCTAAATCGTACCTGCTGTTAAATCGTACCACCACTACATTTCGGGCGCATTGCGACAAACAGGACCATACGGTCATATTGGCTCGTGTCAACAACAGAACTGTGCCACAGTTACTTCAGAAAATTATCGAAAAGTAGTTTTTTCTGCACTTTTTACTAATATTTTGGTCACATTAAAGTAAGGTCGTGATATGCTGAATGTAACACTTGAATATTCTTGTCTGATGTTCATTATTAGATAGAAGTTTTAATGTAAATTTTGAAATTCTCACTAGTCTTTTTTTGTTCTTTGGGGCCGTCCATTTAATACATCATTTAAAATTGGGGGGGGGGATTGGTCGTTGGAGGACGGCAGCATGACGCATGGGGGAGGGTTCAATTGCTTCATCTGAAGAAGATGAGAGCAGTGCTCCCACGAAGTCTCGCACCTACAAGGCACACGCAGAAGATGCTTGCAAGATTCATATAGCTTCATTGCAAGTAATCATTGCCAAACCAAATCAGTCAAAGGATCGGGGGCTGCTCACTGAGAATGGAAACGTCGAGCTTCGGGAGGCAGAAAAGTCGTTGAGAAAGGAAACTAAGACTCTGGAGAAACTAGTTGCCAACAAAAAAGCTGCAAAAAAATATCGACTGAAAAAAAAGAAGTCATCACGTTTTAGTTGCTACAAACCCAGAAGCACGATCGATAGTGCTGTTTCACGCGGGTCCTGGTCACCCACGGCTAGAGAATGAATACGAAATAATTAAAACTGTCACAGAAATTGCCATTGTTGGAAGTTCAGCAGATGAGAAACATCGAAGCGAGAATATATGTATCTGCCGCATCTTAGATGATCTTCACCACAGACTTAATGAGATGGGGTTTGAGATTTCTCGCTCGGCAACATATATTAGACTCATTCCCCGTAGATCCGTCTCTTTGGAGGGTAAAAGGCATGTAAAACGGGTCATGTGCGCTTAATTCGGGCCCAAGAAGATTTTCATAAGGCTTATCCAGATACTGCTTTCTGCGTTGCGTTTATAAGGAAACTGGAATGCCTTGCATCCCTGCTTGATGAGGATTCTGGCTTCATGTCTCAAGACAAGGCAAGGATGCCAATCGGCTTAACCGCAGCTAACAAACAAGCCTTTTTTCTAATGCATGTGGACTATTTGGTGCGTCTACCTGACCACAGCTTTGTTACAGGACCCAGGCACAAATTAATCCCAAGCATCTATGCAGGTTGCCAGATTAATCCAACCAAACCAATCGGACAGCCTTACAAGTATCCTACACTGGCGCAACATATGTTGCAATCAGGAGTGGGAAGCACTCGTCCTCAACTGCAACCACACGCGCCCGGGACAATTTCAAGAGCATCTTAAAAACTTCGTCTGGTGAGGTGAAGCCTGTTTAGATTTTCACAGTTGATGGAGGACCAGATGAAAATCCACGGTATCAGAAAGTCATCGCTATGCATCATTTCCTGGACTATTTAGATTTTTCTGCAGTAATATGCAATGCTCCTGGACGCAGGGCGTTTAATCGTGTGGAAAGGAGAATGGCTCCACTGAGTCATCAGCTTGCTGGCTTATTACTTCCACACGATGGCAGTCGTCTCGGTACCCAACGACGCAATATAGATGACAACCTGGAGAAAAAAGAATCAATTTGCTGGGGAGGCGCTTGCTGAAGTCTGCAATTAGGTGGTCATAGATGGAGAGAGCGTCATGGCAGAGTATATAAGCCCGAATGAAATCGTTCTTGACAGTGGTAGCCATCCTGGGCCGGAATGGTATGTGAAGCATGTAAAGGAGTCCCAGTACATGCTACAGATTTCCAAATGCTCTGATCTGCTCTGGCTCAAAGCCACGCAGCAAATTACGAAAGATGGATTTCTGCCACCATCCCTTCTTCTTACATCAAGCCTGGAAGCCTCACCTCATTTGAAAGAAGACGTCAGCTTCTGTCCTCTTTACCTTCAGCTGGCACTGAAAGTGGAAGTACCTCTCGGGGATTTCAAGAAATTGCCATATGACTTCTACTGTCCGACACTGCAAAAGTCACTTACCAAAAGGCAGTGTACATGGACACAGCTTTAAACGGCTCTTAAGTCCTGTGGTCTTTGGCCTCCCGCCAAATGAGACACTGGAACTTCACATTAACACCTCAAAATTAGTAGTTTCAATTACAATAGGCCTACCTGAATCCCAGAGTTCAGCATCGTCTACGCCTCTAAACTCAACCACCGATTAGTTTTAGCTCCTGCATCGCCTAAACCTTGCATATATTCTCATCCAATTCAACTTTGATGTCCATTCTCCATCCAATGTCAGAACCAAGATTCAGCAGTTATCACCTGTATTTGACGAATGTGAAAGTCAGAATTAGTAACCCAGATAATAATATAAAGTTCGTATAAAGTACAGTTTAAAGAAAATGTAGAGAAAAACACTAAGCACTAAGTATTTTTTTTCAAATGCCCGGGCGCTTAGATTAATCATCTTTCTTTAGGCCAACAACAAGGGACGAGATATGATGCCTTTAACCGACGAAGCGTTGCCCAGGGTACGCCATAGGAGGCAGCATCAAGTGGCACCCTCAGGAACGGACAGAAGGAGAAACAGGAGAAGAAACAAACATTCATGCCACGACCGGGATTCGAACCAGGGTACACTAGACCGCACTGCCATGCCGGCACGGCGCACTAATTAATTCTCTAAAAGTGATAAAAAAAATTATAAAAGGTAAATAAATGCAACAGAAATCTGAAGAAGAAGCTGAGAAAGGAAAAGCGGAAAACAGAGATTGGTTTGTTGGGTTTAAATCGAAACCAAAGAAGAAAATGTGATTGACTGCACACAATGTAAAACCTGGCTTCATGATCTTTGTGCCGGAATCGATAAGCAAGCTAAACTTACACACGTGACATTTACAAATCGTTGTGAATGGTTTTGTGAAGTAGTAGACACTTCTTAAGTATGATTAAGGAAAACTATGGTATGGTTTAGAATCAATGTTCTTAAATCGTACTTTTTATCTTTTAAACATCGTATCTTTCGTTACGATTTTAAAAATCGTATCTTTTTATCTTTTTTAAGATAATTTATCTAATGACACGAGTGTTACTAGTTTTGCTAAATTTTGTTTTGCATTATGTAAAGAGATATTTAAGTTTTTAATTTAATTAATTAATTTTAATGTAAACAAAGACATAGCATTAAACACAAAAATCCTTAGGGGTACGAATTAGGCAAGTCTCCTCTACTATCCCCTTTCCCAAAAAATGCTGCCTTGAAATTCATAAATCCTTTTAAAAAGTTGTTTTTAATTTATTGTTATAATTGTAGGTTTAACGTGTGTTTATAAAATTAATAATAAAGATAAACTTAAGGCCACCACACATGGATGAATAAAAAAAAGTTTAAATACAAATTATTAAATTTCTATATAAACTTGTTTTTATTCATCCATGTGTGGTGGCCTTAAGTTCATCCTTATTATTAATTTATTGTTATTTTCGCAGATAAAACTTGTTTAATAAGTAAGTGAATGTATTCCTAAAAAACAAAAGGATTCTTTCAGAAAAGTTAATTTTTTTAATATAGTGTTTTTGTTTTTTCCAGAAACATTATCTCATGACCTTTGATCTTTCCTGTGCACGTGCATGACCTAAGTATCCCGTAACCGATTCCATGGCTAGTAGAGTTTACAAGTTGGTGCTTGAGGCAGCCAGGAACCTGAATGGTGACGAAGGTGCTTCCATCGTAGAGATGCGCACCTACATTCGAGAAAATAGGTGCTGCTTGAAACTGAGCGACAAGGAGTTGGGCAGTTTCATTCGAGATTCTGTGAAGCAAGCTGTTCAGGCAGGCGTTCTCAAGCAAGACTATTGCACGAAAAAGTACTATGCTGTTATTCCGGCTAAGAATGAGTGTTGCAAGCGCAACAAGTCGCCCGCAAGCCAATCCTGTGGGTGTGAGGAACTGAAGAAGAAAGACAGCTATTCAGTGGATGAGGTTTGCGAGGAACAAGAGGATGTTTGCAAGTCCGTTGGTGGTGGTTCATCTCACTCAGATGGTTCCGATAACTCTGTCTCCCCAGGTCCCCTCTCTTATGGTGTTCCGCATTGGACCCTGAAAGAAGTTGTACTAGTATTTGTGTTTTTCCTAGTATGTATTTTTTTTTTAGTGAAACTTGTATTTAAAGTTTGAATCATCTGTCAGAAGTTCTCTAAAGGAAAAGAATCCTTAGATCTTAATTTTAGTAAAAAAAAACACCTTTAGTTGTGGTTTTTATTTCAAGTTTTTTTAATAACTTAACGTCCTTGAATGACTTGAAGTATTTGGTTGAACCGAAAATTCGTTTGGATTTGTTCCCATTGTACAATTGTATCATTGAAGTAACTTTCGATTTAATCCAATATTTGACAAAATAAACGATTTTGATTTGAACAATACAATTAGTAAATTCAATCCATTTTATTTGCAGTCGATCTGAAATTCACCCAAGTGATCTGCCAGATCCCTTTGGAAGGGTTGTAGACTAATTCACATGTTCTATTTGAATCTTTAATTTTCCTCAAAAGAACAAATGAACTCTCCGAAAACAACAAAAGTGTCGTTGGCATAAATACATCGATTACAGCCAGCCCTCGTTTTACGATGGTTCAATTTACGATGATTCAGATTTACGCTGGTTTAGAATTTAGGCCAGAAGAATGAGGAAAAATAAGATTTAAAAAAAATATATAAATACGAAAAAAGAAAAAAAATTCCTTGAACTGAACTGCAGCCATAAACGGTGAACGTAGTCAACTTGAAACAGCTGGACGTAGGCTCCACCTACATGGTCCTCGTGTCTCGTGTCTCTTCCTCGCTTTTATTTAACTCAGTCATCCCGCATTGATTATCTGTGAATGCTATGATAAATACGTATTACAATTAATAGTGATAAAAGTTACTTCATAACTTCGATACTATTTGTAAATAATATGTTACATAGACATCCAGTGGAAACACTTTTAGAAGATACATATTTTTAGAAGATACAGTAGAACCTCATTATAACGGACTAATTGGGGCTGAGGGTTGTCCGTTTTAATGAAAGACCGGTTTATAACAAATAATTCTTATAGGGGTGTAATGCAGCAGGATGTACATCAATGAAATTACAATAGTTAGCTACAAAAAATGTTTATAAATGTTTATATATCAAATAAAAAACAGCCTTCAACATAGTAGATTGAATTGAAAAAGATGTGTACATATACACTGCATTAATCTTTAGAACAAGAAGGTCCTGGTTCATGTTGATTTCTTACATTCATTGGTTTGAAAAAATAATTTATTTTCTGCTGGGTTTGTTTGCTGCTTATTTCTTCAGTTAATAACTGACGGAAATGCCGTAAGTGTTCATAATATGCAAACATATTTTCATTTGCCGATTGTTCAACATATTGAATAACAAAATTTAATGGTCTTTCACTTCGCTCACCTTAATTGTAGGCTGCCAATTTTTTTTTTTTAAACTGTCCGTTATAAGCGACGTCCGTTATAATAGGGTCCGTTATAATGAGGTTCTACTGTATATAAAAAGTGATAAAAGTTTTTATCCTACGTGTCCTTATCCGGTAAAAGGAAATCGACTAGTGCGGATACGGACTTCTCGGGGACAACTTTACACAGAATGCATGTAATAATTAAGTTAATATAAAATAATAATTTAGTAGGCCTATGAAAGTACGTAAATATTTTACATTAATTAAGTCGTAAAAACTTATATTAACATGATTTAATTAAATAAAAACAACTTATTTTTGGATGTGTGGAACACATCCCCTTGTTTACATTATTATTGGTTAATTACGTCAATTCGATTTACGACACTGTAGGAACACCGGCGTAAAACGAGGGCTGCCTGCATATACTAAGCAAAATTCAAAATCCTTTCCTAAGTTCACCATCAGAAGAATAAGGGACATGTAGGACTTATTAGTATTTATTTATTTATTTATTTATTTATTTACTTGGATCAGCGACTCTTGAATCTTATGAGTTTCAATAATGGTATTACATCATGCAGCATTTTTCCTGTTTTTACGTCTCAAAACTAAAACCAAATTTCAAGCTTCAAGCCAAGGATAGAGCTCTTTATGTACACCATGGGTTTGAATTACATTACGGATTATATTATTTTTTAGATATAGTCCAGGCAACGAAGACCAAAAAAGACCGAATAGGGAAAATAATTCGCGTAAAAGCCAATTTTGGCACCGTTTTAAGGGAAGGTGTCCTGAACAACATACTAAAAGTACTGATGGGTGGGGGTTAAGCTAAGGGGTGGGTGGAGGTTTAAAAGTCCCTTTTTTCACTTTTTCGTGAATAACTCGAAAACTGCGGCCTATAGCAAAAAAATGTCCATACACTAAATTAATCGACATAAAATTCACTACAAAAAAGGTCCTATACAATTTTTCGTTGGAATTTATCCATAAGAAGATAAGGAGGGGGGGAGGGGAATGGACAATTTTTTAAAAAATCATGTGTTAAAAATGGCATGTATATTCCTAAAAATGAAATCCACATCAATTGTCGAATTCCTAATTATTTTCGAAATCTAAACTATCATCATCGTTAAAATTAATGGTGAGACAGTTACTGTTAACCCTCTGACAATTATCCAAAGAACTGTCATAGCAAAAAAAGAGCGACGAAGATGTGGCAGAGCTGTTGACCTATGAATTAACTCCATTCCCTCTCACTCTGTTCCTCGAGGTTGGAATGCGAAAAGGGAAGAATTCATCCCTCTATGATGTTTTGCCAGTAGAGAACAACGTAACTCTCGATCTCACCCAAAGCCCCAATGTGATAGATGATGGTTTCCTTCTTCACCGCATTCTTCACCAAAGTAAATTTCTTCAATTTGCCATCAGTACATTGCCTACGTATAGAAACATTACGGTCAACATTGTACGGTGGTTCTGATGGTTACAGTGATGTCAACAGCACAAAACGAGCAGAGCAGAAGCGAAGAGGGCTGACAAAAACTTCGGTTGACATTAACTGTAATGAAAGCACGACCATCATAGTTCAACAGGAGCAGTTTCTCGCCAAAGAAAGGAACAAAACAAGACTGATCACCGAGAAAATGACAGCAGCAGGGATTGAAACAGCTCCTATTCGACAAGACGATCCTCCTTCTCCACAGCTTCTCCGGAGGCGACACCACCTCGGCGATCCATGAGAAGAGCAAATAATGCGAATTGCTAAGCTGTTCACAGCTAAACCTGACCTGACACAACAAGTCTCAGACATTTTCAATGATCCCTCAACATTACCTGAGGTAATGCGCAGGCTGGCAAGAAGCTGTTTCTGGCGATTTATCAAGCGCCAGCCTACAAACAAAATCTCAACAAACTCCGATACTCAGCTTTTATTGAGAGCCCAGTCCAAATCTGACATGGCCACTCTTTCTCCTACCAGAGGAGCTTCAAAGCAGCACTCGTTCAGACTGTACCTACAGGTATATCTATTTACATATCGATGTCAAATACTGTTTTGTTTTCATTACAAATATCTATTTGAGCTAAATACTTACGTTGGTCTTATTAATTTCTTACAGCTACAACAATGGCTTGGCAACCCCCTACCACTTACCCAATGGGGTTGGGCCAGGGGATTCAATGGCATCCTACATCCGGTGAAAACCAACGATCCTGTGGCACCTGACTCCATTCTCAACACCATATTTTGCCGATGCATGACTGGGTGTGGGATGTTCTGCGGGTGCCAGAAAGTAGGAATCTGCTTCGGCTAGTGCACTAACGTAGACCCCATCGAAGACACCGTCGACCATGACGACAGTTTCGATTTCAAAAATAATTAGAACTGCGATAATTAATGTGAATTTCATATTGAGGAATATACGTGCCATTTTTAACAACAAAACAAACATTTTTTCCAAATTGTCCATTTTCCCCCCTCCATATCTCCTTAAGTATACATCCCAGCGAAAAAGTGTATAGGACCTTTTTTGCAGAGAATTTTATGTAGATTAATTTAGTATTTGGACATTTTTTGCTAAAGGCCGCAGTTTTCGAGTTATTCATGAAAAAGTGAAAAAAGGGACCTTTAAACCCCACCCACCCCTTAGTTCCACCCCACCCATCAGTACTTTTAGTATGTTGTTCAGGGCACCTTCCCCTACAACTGTGCCAAAATTTGCTTTTACACGAATTATTTCCCTTATTTTTCTTTCGTTGCCTGGACTAACAGAACAACCGTCGCTTCAGGTTTACTGAAAATTTCAAAAATTTGAAATGTTTGCCTATTACATTAGAAGAGAAACGTATTTTATTTGAAGCAGATCGAAGAACAGCTTAAGCAAATTAGGAATTATCATTCAAATTGAATATGGATTAGTTACACAAGGATTAGCAAGGGTAATATTTTCTGGATCAGCTAAAAAAAAGTAAGGAAATAACGAAATAAAGATTTCTTATAGGTTTTTTATAAGAAAAATGATGAAAAGGAATTTTATCAAATTTCCTATTACTTCCGGATGGGTTTCTAGAACGTGTTTGATGAAGGAAAAGAAAATGAATTATAACTAAAGATGCAACAATAAATGGTAAAATAAAGTGTAAAAGAAAGTCGTGTAATCGTCAATAATGGGTATCTTAACCCAGCATTTTAAAAGTATCTTTTACAAAATACAAATGGAAGAAGTCACACGATGTCTATAATACTATGATAACATGAGCGCTAAAGAGCGGACTCTGCGTTTGGCGGCGACGTACGTTAGGCGGGCATTCAAGTCCGTTGTACCGCTCTCAAACCGGAAAACGAAAAAAAAATTTCTCACAATGCATCAGTTTTCGTGGCAATGGACCTCTCAGCGTGGATAAAATTATTGTGATTGGCTTCGTGATTGACTGTCTGAAAAACGATTGTTTCCGCCACTCTGGTCGCATTTTAACAAAGAAAACATCTGATTGTCCCCTTTGTCCGCTGAATCAGTGTCCGCTTAAATTTTGAAAGCTGCTGTGTTTTGCGTCTGCCGACTCCTGAGGGATTTGACGTCACAAATTGAAGATGTGAAAGTCCGTAGAAGTCTGCAGGTGTCCATTTGTCCGTTATCGTATGCGCGTTGGCCAAATCATATCTACATACGAACGCCATGACATATCCTATAATAAATCTGTAGTGTGATCGTTTATACACAAAACATCCAGCAAGGGTGTAAATAGAGGGGGGGGGGGGGGCTGACGGGGATTCTGCCCATTTCCTGAAATCTTAAACTGAATAGCTTAGTCATATTTTTTTTAGTTTTTAGCTCTACAGCAAGTTGAAAGAATCTTCGATGCCCGCTTCCATATTTATTTTTTTTGGTTGTTGCTCATAAAATCCTATATACGCCCCTGATCCGATAATATAAGTTAATGAGTTGCAAAGTACAGGTAAAACATATCCTCAGCAAAAGTTGAATGCATGAAACTTAATATCAATGGAGAGCAGAAAAACAAAACTTGGATTGCTTCGTCTTCATAGTAGTCCATGTGTCCATCTATTTCTTATGAGCAGTAAAGATTCTTATCTGTGGGATATGATTACTAGAAATGAAGTAATGCGAAAACACATGACAGGAACATTCGAATGCAAGAAAGATGGGAATCAGAATGTAGTAGAGGAAAGGAATGGCAGACACTCCTAAAGGAAGCTCAGACTCACCTACAATTGTATCACCTACAAGATGATGGTGATAAATCTATATTATTATTTTTTTTTTGCGTAATTCAATAACACTACTTTACAACATTATAATGTCTTTCCATATAATCATTTTGAGCGAAAGTAGAACATTCAGTTAGGATAGAATCAATATTCTCGCTATGTCCACTACTACATTTGCTGTATCTTCTATTACCGTACGATCTTTAACAACGCATTTGAAGTAGTTTTTAGTTTGAGTAATTTAATCCTAAGCAGCCATCATGAAGCCCTGTCTCAGCATAGATACCTCCATTCAATCGCCACATAGTTTGACGCTCAAATATCAACCTATTATTATTATTATTATTTCGAAAAAGTTTCAAACCATGGGTTTCCCCAGCTAAGACATTAACTAAGACATTAGCTAAGACATTATTATTATTATTATGATATCGAAAAAGTTTCAAACCATGGGATTCCCCAGCTAAGACAATATGGCGGGTCAAGGACCAAAGCACATATTGCCAAGTGTA
>JAFIDM010012231.1:23770337-23807896 GCA_023159025.1 Thereuonema tuberculata
TTTTTTATTTTTTTTTTTTTTTTTTTTTTTTTTTTTTTTTTTTTTATCCATTTATTTTCAGATGCTGTTTCTCTTCAGATGAAAAAGGTTACTCCCGATTTCAAATAAGGATTTCCTGTTCCTCCTTTCCAATTAGTCTACCAGGTCCCGATGCTCTGACGTCCCGGCTTCATAGTTCCAGATTTCGCCGGAAGATGTCCTTCTAGAAAGTCACCTGATAATGCTGCCATTCGTTGATATCCAGTGTATAAATTCCATTGTAATCTGTGATTAATTCACTCGTTAATGGGTAGCGCGCTACCCGAAACATGTTGTATGAAACATGTTGTTGTTTTTAAAGTGTTTAAATGTTTTTTTAATTATTATTATGTGTGTTGGCTTTTTTACTTTACTTTATTATGAATTTTAATAGAAATGCCTAAGCCTTATTATTTAATTAATAATGTCTTTTTATTATTCTTTAAATTCTTATTATTTATTATTCTTTTTTATTCTTTGTAATGGAATTGGTGTGAGTCGGAAACATAAAAAAAAACAATATATTTTGAAACATAATTTTTTGTTTAATTTAATTTTCTTTCAAATAAAAGTATTTTATTTCAGTACTGATATCGACAGGTTAGAGAAGTTGAATTCCATCCCTGATCAGTTGGTTTTTTTTTTCCTGGAAAGTCATGGATCTTAGAATTCAATCTATGTCAAGGATTATCCGGTTTTATTCTCGGGAATTAGTCTTTTTCAAAAAAGAAGGGTTTGCCCTATATGGTCATTACGTAGCGATCGATTTTTCCTGGAATAAACATAACCAGTCATGACGTCATCACCTTGAAATCCGAGCAGTCAGTCCAAGGTGCCGTCGTTTTGTGATCGCCTAAGCGTGACCAAGAAAGGACCAACTTTGCATAGTCAAGCAAGGGGAATAGTGTGGAACATTTTTAATAACAATAACAATAACATAAAAATGTATTCGTAACTGTATAACATTCAGTTATGGATTTTAGCAATAGATCGCGCTGCTACGTCCTGGAATTATCAATCTATAAGGAAATTATATCATCAAAAGCTCTTCTTTCATGAACTGAACTGTAGAGGGAGCGAGTTTAGACTAACTCACATACTTCTTTCTGTTACACACACGCGCCTCTATCCTCTGCTCACCTTCATTTCATATTATATGAAGCATGGTGATAAATTTATTTTTTGCAAATGGAAAATGTGACTGTATCCCCAGAGATTTCCTAAAGCAAAAAAAGCCCTGGATGTAATAAATAACTTTAGTAGGAAAATAGAAGTAAAAGAATTAAATATTGAAAATGGAAACACTTTTAACAAACGGGTAGAGAATTAAAAGACTATAAAGTTAAAGTTGCGATCAGGCCCAGAGACCGCGCAATGCAGCTGGAGGGTAGGCTCCAGTATTCAGAACCTACGGGACAAAGTTGAGGACGGGGGGTCGGCCCGTCGCTCGCCCGCCTTTAACTCCCGGGAAAGAAACCCGGTACCCATTCTATAGAGGGCTGGGTAGACCCTAGGACCCGTTTGGAGGAGAAAAAAGCGTGGAAAAATTCCCGTCCTCCGCCGAGGCCGGGAATCGAACCCGCTACCTCCAACCCGCAGCCAAGCGCCCTTACCCACTCGGCTACCGGGCCCACAAAAGACTATAAAGCAATGTTAAAATAAGTTGCCGAAAAGAGGAATTGTAGTCTTTTGGAAATAAACGAATTGGAATTCAAAGGAGATACTTTTCTATTAAATGACAATTAAAATATGAAGATGGAAAAAGAAAAGCTTGTTAATTTTATTAGGAAATCAGTTGTGCTTTTCAAAAAGGTAAAAATAGTCATGTTTATTTGTCTTTATCATGTCTAAATAATATTTTTCTTTCAAAAATGATCGTAGTCCTTCCATTTCCTATTCACACCAATAGCGCTTTATGCATTTATGTATTTTACTTTTTTTTTCTTTGACTATCCTTAACCAGTTACGCTGCTAATCACAGAAGCCTCTGTCTCTTAGTGTTACAGCGAGAATAGAATATGAGTGTTTTTAGAAAACTGCTTAAGGAATTTTTCTATTTTTATCTTCTTGCAAACTTCATTCTAGTATAGAAAGAGAACGATTACAAATACTTTTAAATTATACTTTCTCTGTTTCATGGCAGGGACTGTTGTTGCATGATGTAATGAAAAAACTGTTCGTTTTCGAACGCCAATACTGGCGGACAATTTTACTCCGCAGAGGGGTGATACGCTGAGATGGGCACATTCCTAAGAAATTCTTTTGGACATTTTCGATTTTAAGAAAAAAATAACGAAGGAGCATTTTTGCAATAGTATTTATTCTTTCCATAATTCTTTCCCGAAAAGCGCAAATAGAACGCAGCTACTAGTAAACTAACACTGATAAAAAATAAACATCCCCTCTTTATTTCTGCTAACCCTATTTTGATGAAATCGAAGGAGACCTGACGCATGGGCAAAAGCGCTGAAAGTTCTCGTAAACAAAAACAGACAGTAACAAAATATAATTTTTGCTACCTAAGATTTCCGTAGCTATCTGGATGTATTCATTATGAACTCTGACAATGAAGTTGACTCTTTTTCGCTGGTTTTCGTTATTCGCATATTTGCAATTTTTACCTCCTATCATGATGAGTAACATATTCCTAAAGCGTGAACTCATGCGCAGTGCTTTCTCCATATTTTTGACTCATACTCCTCATCTCCTTTTTAATCCTATATTACTTCAATCTAAAAATAATCTTGCCTAAATGGTTTCACTTCTCTTTAACAGTGTTGCATTTAAGGTGATGATGTACATTTAGACTGTGATTTAGCAAAGCCATGAGAATTTCTAAACAAAACAAGTGAATATAACTTTGTGCTAAAGCATAAATTTAAGGGCGACCCATAGACTAATAATAATAAAAAAAATAAAAATCATAATAAAAACAAAGGAAATACATTAACGTAAGGAAAAATAAACAAGGTATGGATAATGATTAGTAAACCAATCACATTGCTTCGCAATGGCTTTTGAGTCACTTTAGAATAGACTGCGCCGGAGTGGTCTAGAAAATGGTCGCGCGAGTCTATTTGCGACCTCAAACCTTGTTAATACACTGAATTCCTAATAATGATTTAAAAAAAAATTTAAAAAAAAGTTGCCCATGAGGGTATCGAACCCACGACCTTCGCGTTATTAGCAAGACGCTCTATCTGAGCTAACAGGCCACCTACAACATTCAACATTCAGGCCACCTACAACTGAGCTAATAGAAGCCGTTGCGAAGCATTGTGGAATATGTGTCCACAGACTGACAAACCGGGGATATAAGGCGTCTTTCAGAAGCCTAAAAAAAGTTAGGAAAAACAAAAAATAAAAAAAAATCCACGCGGACATTGAGGAAAAAAAGGTTAAGAGAAAAAAAAAAAGCCCAGCAAATATAAGATTTGAACCAATGACCTTCAGCATATGAGTCCGAGAACATATCAATCAAGCTATAGCTGACAACTGAAGTAATATGGTTGCATTTCTGACGTTTGAGATAATAGCGAAAATCCAATTAAAACAATGTCAAATATCTCGAATATCTTTTGGATATCGTTGTACTGTTTGAGATAGAATACAAGCAAAATAAATTCTACATATTTTATTAGGGAGATCTTCAGTTCTTCTTCTTCTTCATCTTCGAATCATTTTTAAATATAATCATCTCCCATTTCTTTATAAGCTGCTTGTGTTTTGAACCCTTCTCACCCTAAACTTAGAAACGCACTAGTCTGGTCGAGCAGCTGAAGCCACTGGAATGTGGGGAGAACTTCATTAGGAAACCCTCTTTTTGCTGGAGGGTCTGAAAGCACCTCCGAAAATGAAACAGGATTCATCCAGAGGAGTTGAGAACAGGGGATCACTCGAAATAGAAGCGATTATTACACTGCTTGAGGCAGGCAGTAAAAGGGAGATTACCCCTCTCATTCCTCCGGTCTGAGTTGCAACGCCGACAGGTGCGCGCTTACGCTTAGTGCTGCCGATGCAATCCACTAATCTCATATTTTTTTCTTCCTCTTCTTATTTTAACTTGGTATCAATCTACTCTAAAGTACAACAGTGCTCCATCTATTGTTTTACTGTGTCGTTTGATTATATCCTGTTCACCTCCAATTCTTCCTCCTAGTACAATCGATCATACTGTACTTCTGACTTTCGTTATGTTGAGATTCCATTCTTGTCTTGAAGCATTATTCCAATCATCGATCTCATCATTTCTTTTTCAGTTTTTAAAGATTGTATCCAAATGTAAGAAATCAAGATCTAAGCTCAATAGATAAGAAAACATACATTGATTGAAAAGTTTTTGTTAATGTTTTTGCTTTCAGAATTTACGACATTTTTCCAATGTTCCAGCTGTACTTTTCTCTTTGTTTCAGTATTCTGGTTGTCTTTCCCTGGACAAGGTATACAGTTCTTGGTTGTTATCACTGTTCACGGTATATAGTGTGTATTCACTAACCCTCCAAGGCATGCTGTTATTTTCACTAATCCTATTTTATTTTTAACCACATCGCTGGAGGCTGCAATCACTCTCCAATTATCGGCCGCATTCAAACGTATGGACAACAAATACTATAAAACTGTAATGATTTAGCTTTTAACAATAATATGAACTCCCTTACAGCCACTGTAATGCTCGTCCGCTTTATTATAGAAATCAAACATAACATATAGTTGTGTTTAATTTATAGTTATAAAGCTGGAAATCTGTTTAATTGTTATCCTGTCAGTATCTACAGTTCAGTTCATGAAAAAAGAGCTTTGGATGACGTAATTTCCTTATAGATTGCTGTTTCCAGGACGTAAAAGCGCCATCTATTGCTAAAATCCGTAACTGAATCTTATAAAATTACGAAAACATTCTAGTTTTTGTATTTTCTACAGTTACGAATACATAATAATAATAGTTAAAATTGAAATAATTACAAACGTTCCACACTATTCCCCTTGCTTGGCTATGCAAAGTTTGTCGTTTCTTCTTCACTCTTATGCGATCACAAAACGACGCCATCTTGCCCAAAACGACGCTCGGAGTTCACGTCGATGACGTCATGACCGATGAGGTTTGTTCCAGACAAAATCGATCGCTATATTATGACCATAGATGGCAAACCCTTCTTTTTTAAAAAATACTTTAGATGTTGGTCCATCTGGAATGCTGGGCTGTTACGTAGAACACAGAACCAGTGAAATTAAGAGGAATATTCATAATTTTGAGATCATTCTTAAATGTATAGTAGATATATAACCAATGGAAAGAGTTTTTTTGTGTTTTTTTTTGTTTTATAGTCTTTAAGAAAATTCGAGATTTAGTTAGTAGTCTTTGAAAAATGGCACCTACACATTTTTGAAGACAAGAACTTGTAGCGCTGTTAGGATGTGAGGAGAAACCCAGCTGGAGTTAAAATTGAAATTCAATTATTATCTGTAAATAAGAATATACCATTACTATAGCAAAAACTTGGGTAAGAAAAATACTGAAAAAGATGAAATTTTTGTGAAAAATAATAAAGAAAGGAAAGGAAATTAAAAATAATGGATAAAGGTGAAATTTCTGTGAAAATTAAAAAAGAAATGTATGCTTTCATTGCAGGAAATTCAATGCTATATCATCATGTCTTTGCCTTTTTTTGTTTTGTTTTTTGAAATAAGCCAGCAAAGAACAAAAAGCTTGTAAGAATCAATATTTGCAATATCGTTCCCTACTGATGCGTTTGTTTCTAACAATTCTTCAACCTTCGTTGTTTGTAATAATTGTTTAATCCCACACTTTCTAATAATAGCGTTATATTGTGCATTCTAACAATAGTGGCTCGTGATTTTTATTCTAATCTCATTTTAAAAGAAACTCATTTTAAAGGAATTGGAGGCATTCGTTTCAAAATTCGGCGTAATGTCTTTTCTCTTAAATTTCAGATCAATCTTTTGAAATGATTCATAAATTGGTGTCGTTCTACTAAATCGAGATCACTATGTATCTCTGGAAAAATTAAAAGGTAAAAATACTTTTTAAAATTCATTCTGCCTTGTAAACAAACTGATCACATTTATTCAGTGTAACCTTAGTAAATCCATACTAAATACTTATTTCAACCTTTAATTTATTATAAAAGCAAGAAATGATTACATGATTTCTGCTAAGTAATTTTTAGAAATATTTTTTTTTTGTATTTTTCTTGTTTTTTTTTTATTATTATATTAAAAGATAAGTGTAATTTATCGTTGGCTTAAATCCATATTAACGTTAATCCCTAATATCAATCTAAAAAAGACAGTTATTTTTGTCATTTCAGAATTTCATAGTTAAGGCGTGAAATGATCATTTATATTTGTCTTGCTCTAAAAAAATCCTTTGTTTAAAGATAAGATCGAGTTAAAGTTAGGTTCGGGAATGAAACAGTACCTTCACTTATCCTTTATTGTTTTTATTTTCATTTTTGTTCTTTATAAAAAAAAAGTATTATTTTATATGACGATAGCTTTTCCTGAAGCTTTGATTTTTTTTAATTAATGACTTTTAATTACTACTATTACATATATATTATTTTTTTTAAACATAGTAGCATTGTTCCTTGTAATATAAATTTATTTTTGACAGTTGATTCGCATCAGTTCACTTTCGTTCATATTAATACGTTATCAAAGTTATATATACAAAGTTCTTATTTTTCTAATTCTATATTATTAACTTCTATTTTGTGCTGATTGATAATTCTGTTAAATAAAACTTGGTTTTTTTAAAATTAATATTTAATCCAGCTTTGAAACTTTAAGAGGCAAATTTTTATTGGGTCGATTGTAATTCCTTAGCATCCCAAGCAGGCATAACAATATCATCCAAAAACGAGAATGACATAAATATTAATAGTTTTCATTATTATTGATGCCTGAATACTTCTGAATACTTCTTGAAATACTTCTATCAATAGTTATTATCTGGCTTCTGATATGTTTCTATCTTGATTTTATTTGTTAATTTGTTAATTTGTTAATATAAATATTTATATTTACCAAAAATCATCTGGTAATGATTTTTGGTAAATATAAATAACATCAAATTGGCCATTTCTCAAAGCAGTAATAAAAAGCAAACTTATTAGAATCAGAAAAGCTTAATAAGTTCAATACAAAATGATATCTCGTGTTCATTGAATCTATCATTGGCTTAGGGACGACGTTTCATTAAGGTAAAATATTCAGTCGCCTAAGGGTCATTCCATGATAAATCAACAAATTTTTAAATTTTTCGCATCACCGTTTTTGATTTTGATGAAAGCTTGTGTGTGCTTTCTATCTTATCTCCTAGACCTTATAAATGTCTTTGGTACATTTTTTAAAAATTTACCTCTTCACATTTAGGTAATTTTATGCTGCAGCCGAAAGCAAAAAATGGTATTTCAGAACTTTTTCTTTTGAGCTGTAACTTTCTTCCAGTCAAAGCTACAAGTTTCAGTCACACTTCATTTGAAAGATAAAAAAAATGTGGTTTTTTTTTTTGTGTTATTCGTGACAAAGCCTATTTTTTTCAGTTCAAAGATCGCCTAACAAAACTAATTTTTCACCAGTTTTGGAAATTTTAAAACTTATGAAGGACTTGGAATATCAAGTCAATTTGTTTTTCTTAAATACATATCGAAGGAAAAAAAAACTGGCTTGTTATTCTGACCCCTTCGTAAGATATGATTCGTAAGATACGATATAGTGAAATTTTCTGAAAACGCAGTTTTTAGGGCAAACAAAAATTCCATGTGGGGGGGAGGGGTAAAAATATTTTTACTCATGTGAGCTTAAGTATTTTTTACCTGCTTCACAAAAACAGAAATTGATTTGTTATTCAAAGTTGTTTGGGAGGTACAAGGGTCTAAAGTGTAAAAAAATTACACTGAAAAACATATTTTTTACTAGTAATTAAGCGTCATATTCAGAATGGGAAATAATAACAATAATACAATATATCGACTTAGCATACGATCTCCGGAAGTAGATGAGTCAGGACTGAGTACTTGTTGTACTCATCCTCCTGTCCGTTACTGGTCTGGTGCCTCACACTTTGCACAACAGCCTCAGCACACTGGTACTTCACAAAAACGCTTATCATACCCAACACAACACGAATAGTTAGAAAATTCATTGATACAACCATCCATCCCTATCCACCTTGCACACTTTTTTTTTTACACTTGACAACGTGTGCTTTGGTTTTTGACCGTAATTTATTCTTAGCTGGGGAAATCCAAGTTTACGAACATTTACATAAAAATTTTTTTTTAAAAAAATGTTATTATAAATGTTTCTAAACTTGGGTTTCCCTAACTACGAAAAAATAGCGGGTCAAGGATCAAAGTACTTGCCCTAGCCACCAGTCTCCATCATATATGCAGCAAACATGATCTCCCAACTTTGGGCGAGTGGTTAGTGTAGATTGTCTAGGGGTTATAGGTTCTTTGGTTTGAACAATGGGAAAGTCTGATGAGATGGATCCTCTGTCTGCTCTTAGGTAGAATGAAGCTGCGAAAAGACCAGGTTTGATATACTGGAAGTGCTGTTTTATATCTGTTCCTAAGGCTCTTTTTTGCTGCCTTGACATCGTCAGAGGAAAAATAGAAATGCTTAGTATTTAAATATTAAAGACGTCAGATTTAAAGACAATATTTAAAGACATCAGATGGTTTCAAAATTTGATCACTCATAGGTCGCTGCAAAGTAGCCTCCTGACTGTACCCCCAATCTCATTATATGAGCCTTTTTCATGTGACGTGGCGAAGAAATGCCACTCTGCTTTAACTACAAAGTCCTGTTCATGGTGCCTTAAGTTACTGAAGTTTTTCCTATTTTTATATTGTGATGCTGAGCCATCTGAAAAATAGACTATTATTAAAATTGAAGGATGGTCAGACTTGAGTTTTTGGATGAGGATCTTTTGAAAAGCAAATAATGCAATGGTGTGTTATGATAAAGATAGTCACTATATCAGTGGCAGACAGGAGGATGGGTACAACATGTACTCAGTCCTGACTCAACTACTTCCGGAGATCGTATGCTAAGTCGATATATTGTATTTTTGTTATTATTTCCCATTCTGAATACGACGCTGAATATTTTATTCGTAGTGTAAAATATGTTTTTTCTGTGTAATTTTTTTTCGAACTTTAGACCCTTGTAACTCCCAAACAACTTTGAATAACAAATCAATTTTCCTTTTTTATTTTGTGAAACAGGTAAAAAGTACTTTAGCTCACATGAGTAAAAATGTTTTTACCCCTCCTCCCATATGGAATTTTTTTGCCTTAAAACTGCTTTTTCAGAAAATTTCAATACTTATGGGGTATTGAATATATCTTAGAGGGGGTCAGAATAACAAGGCAATTTTTTTTACACAAATAGTACCCATCGACATGTATTTAAGAAAAAAACTAATTGACTTGATATTCCAAGCCCTTCATAAGTTTTGAAATTTAGTAAAAAATTCGTTTTGTTAGGTGAACTTTGAACAGAAAAAAATTGGCTTTGTCATGAGAAAATTTCAAAATTGGTAATAACACACAAAAAAAGATTTTTCTTTTATCTTTAAATGAGGAATGACTGAGCCTTGTAGCTTTGACTGGAAGAAAGTTACAGCTCAAACGAAAAAGTTCTGAAATACCATTTTTTTGCTTTCGGCTGTAGCGTAAAATTATTACCTGTATTTGAAGGGGTAAATTTTTAAAAAACAGACATTTCTAAGGTTTAGGAGGTAGGTAGAATGCACACACAAACTTTCATCAAAATCAAAAATGGTGATGCACACTGCATTTGTTGAATTAACATGGAATGACCCCTAAGGTCTCGCGCCCTTTATTTCTTAATGTCCTCCCAATGAGAGATGGCCGCCCTGTTTTTGTGAGATCTGCGCATGTATAATCGATTAGTCTGGTCAGGCACTTCCGTCTGATGTTATGACAGGACGCCGCCATTACGGTAAAGGCTTGTTACTTTGCAAAAGAGCATTGTATTTATAAATAATATATATTTATTTATTTATATAAATACTTATTGTTAGCAACTGGTATTGAAATAACGCTAAATAGTCGAGAGAAGTTTTAATTTGGCGTTATCAACATGTCTTTCTCAGTGAAAACAGACTCTGTCGTCCATTGTGACAGGAAAACATAATTGATCAGCTACCGGAAGGGCTGCGCAGTTCAAACTTCCGCCGGTCAACTTTCATTTTGAGGACAATAATAACAATATATTAAATCATTATTTATTCGATTTATTCGATACTGTAACAGGCTTTTTGATTGATATACTGTATAAATTATCCAGATCACTTGAATTTCCATTGAAGAAATGTAGTGATGACTCAGGTGACGCTTAGGTGATTTTTTTTTTAGGTGAAATTATTACTTCAATAAGCATAAGTTTATGTATATATAGGCATTGAGGGAGATCTTGTTTTACATGTATTCACTCCATTAAGTCTTCTTATCAGACTTGTTAAGCTGCAATTAAGTAGACGAGCTCATGAAACGTAGAGGAAGGTCATGTGTATCCTCGCGAAGGAATGGTTTAGGATTTTATTCTTTATCTCCACTGGAAATAACATCCGGTAGGGAATAATGGAGAACTGTGTGGAGGATGAAGCCAATAAATACAATAGCTGAAGCCGTAGGGAGTTGGATTCTTAAAGTTATTACACAGATAACAAAACTTTTAACTTTTAAGTAAATTCCTATTTTAAATTGTATGTCTGTATACAGAGTATATTGATACAATATACCTTACTACAGTCCTCCAAATGAGAGTTGGCCGCCCTGTTTTGTGAGATCTGCGCATGTAGCATCGATTAGTCTGGTCAGGCACTTCCGTCTGATCTTCTGACGGGAATCCGCCATTCTGCTAATCGCTGATTACTTATCAAAAGGGAATTGTATTTATAAATCATTAAAATATTTATTAGTAGTGATTAGTATTGAAATGATGCTAGATGTTATGCTGGGCGAACACGTAGCAATTCGCGGCAATATTGTGGGACAATATTGCCCAATTTTTTTGCTGACAACCGTTTGCAGCAATAAAAATGAACAATATTGCCCAATATTGCCCATTTCGTATTGTCGGTACAAAAGGAACAATATTGCTGGAACAATATTGTCGAGAAATATTGCTGGTTCGCCAGCGAATCACATGAATGGATGAAATCACGTGACAATGGTGACGTAGTAGGAAGGCGGGACTTTGAGAATCGGAAAATCCCACTCACTCACGCCGGCCATTTGTTTTGAGAACGAAGGCCTAAAATCAGCGAAATGGGTCGGCCCAAAAACGATAATTCAAACAACATTTTGTCAATTGATAATGAAAGAATCTTAATTGATTTCTACCGCGGTAAGGCGTTTAATAGTAGATCGATTCTGTACGTTCGTAATAAGTTAGGCTTAACCGCAAGTACGCTTACACTCGATCGCTCCCATTTTATTCGCAAATAAATTGTATAAATAAAGCCGATTTCGTACAATTGCTGGGAATATTGTCCCCAGTGCACCTACGCTCTGCTCGTGTGGTGTGTTTATAATAAGGCGTTCTCACTGAGTGTGTAATGACTAGGGCTCCCTAGTTAAACACGAAGCACCGTAACCATCAATATTCAGGGCAATATTCGTTTAGGAAAAACAGTGTGTTCGCGCTTGATAACGGTTGTCAGCAATAAAAACGAGCAATATTGTCCAACAATATTGCCGCAAATTACTACGTGTTCGCCCAGCATAACATCTAGCATCAGCATTAGAGAGAAGTTTTATTTTGCGTATCAACATGTCAACGGAGCAAAATAGCTGTGGAAGCCCTCTTCGTCGTCAAGCAAGAGAAATACTTGCCTCCGTGAAAGGATGCTTTCAAAACCTAAAATCTAAGAGACATAATTTATAAATGAAATTCTCTAAATAAACAAGTATTTTTCTAAATAAGAACTTCTCCGATAATTAAATGTTAGCCTATTATAAGTTAACTATACTTTCGCAGTGAGAACAGACGCCGTCGTCCCTTTTGACAGGAAAAAATAATTGATCAGCTACCGGAAGGGCTGCGCAGTTCAAACTTCCGCCGGCCAACTCTCATTTGGTGGACTGTAGTAAAGAATGGTTCCTTAGGGATGTAGTTCCTCTTTCATGCTTCATCCAGGTACGTAAAGCCTCTTCAACAACAAAATCGAAATTATCTGAGAAAGCCAAAATTTTACTGATAGGTTGAAATTGCCCTCTATCATTTAAATTACCTTAAAAGGGCAATCGAAAGTTGGCTCGCCAACTATAATATTTTGTTTTTATAAATTTATTTTCTAAAAAAAAAAAATGAAAAAAAAGAGGGTGGAAGAAATACTGAAGGGTAAGAAGAGTAAGAAACTGTTCGTCTATTTTAGTCTGACATGAAGTATCAGAATTAAAATCACTTGGAGATCTCCTGTCAAATGGTACCTATCTTTCTACGATATCTTTACCACGAATAGTTTATCAAATATAAGGTAGGCCCGTCTAAGATATGATCCTTATCTCTAGTGCTAAAACTGTAGGGAATGTGACTTCACCCCCAAAAAGTTTTCATAGTACCTCAAAAGTTTGTCTTGAACCTGAGTTTATTTGGACCTCAGCTTAGTTGGTAACACCAAGATCGTTCCTTTACGAACAAATATGAGAATCAGGCTGTTATATAAAGTACAAAACCAACAGTTTTACAACTGCTAAAATTCAAGTGAATCATCTTAAACTTTTAGTATGATCAGCATGTAATCAATGTTGCTTCTCAACTCTAAAAAAAAAGCCGTTAATTTAAGATTAGAATCAAAAACTTGCGTTCATTGTATATTACTCCCTTTCGAAAAAAGAATGCCTTGAATTCATAAATCCTTTTATAAAGTGTTTTATTTATTGTTACATTCGCAGATAATTTAAAGCTTGTTTGAAAGATAAATGAATATAAAAAACAACAGAATTTTTCAGAAAAGCCTTTTTTAATATTTTTTTTTTCAGAAATGTTACTTCATGACCTCTAATATTTCATCTTTCCTGTGCACCAACCATGCCTAAGAATATCAGAAACGGTTTCATAGATAGCGTTGTTTACAAGTTGGTGCTTGAGGCTGCTAGGAAAGTGAATGGCGACGAAGGTGCTGCCATCTGTGAGATGCACACCTACATTCGAGAGAATGGGTGCGTCAAACTTAACGACAAGGATTTGGGCACTGCCATTCGAGATGCTCTGAAGCAAGGCATTCAGGAAGGCGTTCTCAAGCAGGACTACTGCACGAAGAAGTATTATGCTGTTACTCCGGCTAAGATTGAGCGTAGGGAGAAGCCGTGCGCAAGAAAACCCTATAGCTGCAAGAAGCAGAAGATTGAGCGTATCGAGAAGCCGTGCGCAAGAAAACCCTATAGCTGCGAGAAGCAGAAGATTGAGCGTATCGAGAAGCTGTGCGCAAGAAAACCCTGTAGCTGCGAGAAGCAGAAGATTGAGCGTAGCAAGAAGCCGTGCGCAAGAAAATCCTGTAGCTGCGAGAAGCATAAGATTGAGCGTAGCAAGAAGCCGTGCGCAAGAAAATCCTGTAGTTGCGAGAAGCAGAAGACGACAGACAGCTGTTCAGCGTGTGAGGAGGACGATGATGAAGATGATGACTTTTCCTGTTGCAACACTTGTAGTTCATCTGACTCAGAGGATTCTGATAAGTCCGCATCCCCATGTCCTACTTGTAGTACCGCTTATTGACAAATTTCAATGGTGTCTTTATAGATAGAAGAAACAAGGCTAAATTGGAAAAGATTCGATGTTTATTTATTGCTAAAATTGAAAATTATCTGTGAATTTGTGCGGGAAAGTAAAAATGATTCATTAAAACACATATTTGCTTAAAAAGAAACGAACCAAGGAAAAATAAGTGAGGTTATAGTTAATTATGATTTGTATTTCTTATCAGCTCCAATCATTATTTGTCAAAATTTAAGTAATTTAAAACCCGTAAGATAAAAATGCGTACCATTTAAGGTGAATTAGATTGTGTAAATAGTAAATGTGTCATAATTGTTATGAGTACAAGATAACATTTTTTTTATTATTTCGGACCTAAAAGCAATTTGTATTAAAATGAATTAAATTTAAAAGCAGATTATTAATTGAAAATAGGATTAGTGAAACACTCAATTTGTTTCTACGTAATAAAAAGGAAATTTCCACAAAAACGAAATTGTATTTAATTCAATACAATAATGACAGAAATAAAAGAAAAATAATAAAAAAATCATCTTTTCTTCTTTTTATTTTTTTTTAATATTTAATAAATTAACTTGTAGAGGAAATAAAATAGAAAAATCACTGAAAAATTCCGTCGTTAAATATAAAGATATGAAACAAAAGCACACAATAGGGGATGTTTCATCACTAATCTCAATTCTTATAATAAAAATCTCCGAATTGGTCCCTAAACCGTAGTAGTATTTGTCAGAAGTTCCCTAAAGGAAAGTAATCCAGAGATCTTAATTTTAGTAAAAACAAGTTCTCTTAGTTTTGGTTTTTATTTCAGTTTCGTTCGAGTCATTTTGAATAATACATCGGAAGCGCAGTGGTGCCATGAAAAACTCATACATTTTAAATTTTTATGCTTTAAAAAAATTCATTGAGGCCTGCGCACTGCTGGCACATGAATTTTCTCACTAATTTTTCATTTTTGAGTTTTACATAGTGTATTTTTCCTTTGAGGTACCACTGCGTTTCCGATACTAGCCTCAGTACGGAGACCTTGTTATTTACTGTGACTCCTCCTGGCTGATGATCGAGCGTGAAACAGCTGTTCCGGGATGTCACTTGTAAATAATTTGGTCTCACCCATTGTTATTAAACGATTTTGATTTGATCGTAATCTAATGAACTAAATGAAGCCATTTGCAGTCAATCTGAAATTCTCCCAAGTGATCTCCCAAACCCCGTTGGATGGGTTGTGGACTAATTCCCATGTTCGATTTTAATTTTTATTTTCGTTAAAAGAATGAATGAATGATCCTGAAACAAAACAAAAAAGTGCCATTGGCATAAATATATCCATTACATACTAAGCAAAACTCAAGGTCGGCTTCAGTGTCCTTTACTATGCAGATCGCCATCAGAAAAACAATCAGCAGACATTAATTGTTTTTCTTTTTCTTTTGCTGATCTTATTTTTTTTCTTTTTGTTTTGCTCAGCTAGGACTTATTTTATTTTATTAAAACAATTTAACGTGCGGCTAAGAAAACATAAAATAATGACCAATAACGCACTCTTTACACATGATAAAAATAAAAAAAATAAAAAATGTTTCTTTCAGATACCCGTTAAAACCGTATCTGTCTTCTTGAAGATAAGATACCGTTTTAAAAGGTATCTGAAACATGCCAATACTTTTTTAGCTTTTTAATTTCTTCATGTTTAAAGAGTGGGTCAATCCATATCAAACTGTCCAGAAAACATTAAATTGGTTGCTCGATCATTTTTTAAAAAATTGATTTTTTTACTGTTGTTACCCCTACGCATGAGTACTTCAAAACAGGCATTTTTTTTTTTTATTTGATTTTGTTTAAAAATGGCGTCCATTTTTGTTTTAGGGCTTCCGGCATTTTTGGCCTTTGCAGACAGTTGCGGTAATTTTGATAACTCAGCTAAGAGAAATGATATAAAGCTATGGTAAAAAACATTATTTTCAGAACATTCTAAGCTACCTTTTATGTCCTACACCTTTTCACCATATCTCTAACACAAATGGCTGAAATTTAGAACCGAAACTGATATTCGCTTTTGAACAAAAATCAAAGTTCCGATTTTTTTTTGAGCAGGAAGTAATGAAATAGCAAAGCTATAAATTTTTTTGAGAAAAGATATACATCCAAAGTTTAAGCAAAAAATATTTCAGCTCTGGTACTGGCTTCCTAATTAAGTTACAGCGTTTTAAAAATGCTCTTTTTTTATTTTTTTCAAAGTTTGAGCCCCAATATCTCTGGTAAGGGACCTAATAAAAATTTGATATTTATAGTATGAAGAAAACTTTATGAGAGGTATCTGTGAAAAAAATTTTGAGTTTGGTATTTGAGTTTGATATTTTAGTGAGATACCTGTAAGGAAGAAGATATCTGTAAGGTATATCTGTTTGTTTTGAAGAAATAAACAAAAACGCACTTTCTGGAAACTTGTCAAACTTCTAACTTTAGGACGCTGTGATTCAGTTATGGCCTTCTCTAGAGAAACAAGTATTAGAATAAAATGTGTTGGGAACGCATGTAAATTTTTTGACCCTACGGAGTGTGGGGTAAAAAAAAAAAAAATCAAAAACAACGGAATATTGCGGTTTTTGTTATTGTGACGCACAGAGTATCTAAAAAAAATTCACCAATTACCTTCCAGTGTTGGCTTGAAATTGGAGTGTATACCTACCCTACTTGAGTTTCTTACATGAAACTGAAGATGCTGACAGGTTGATAGTTGCTACAGCTAAATGCCTCTCCCCCACGTACGACGCAGTCGTCATTGTCGGTGAAGACATTGACCTACTCGTCCTGCTGACTGGCACAACACCTGCGGTCAGCAATGTCTACCTCAAAAAATCAGCGAGGGTGAAACAGCCAGATGCAATCTACTCCGCCTCCTCCTACAAGTTCAACTCCACAAGCTGTATCTTGCTCCTGCACGCAATATCGGGCTGCGACACCACTTCAACCATTTTTGGGTTTGGAAAGAATAAATTCTGCCAACTTTTTAGGAAAGACCCATCATTGCTGGAGCAGGCGGAGAGGTTCGGGGACCTTGCTGCCACTCCTCATGAAATTTCAGCAGCAGGGAGAAAATCTTGGTTTCCCTGTATGGTGGCAGTAACGAACAGTCATTGAGTCACTTCTCCACAGCAGATTCATGACGAGTACCACCAAGCTCAATCTGGCTAAACTACCTCCGACCACTGACGCAGCACATTTCCGTTTCCTGAGTTCATACTGCCGGTCATGGAGTGGATGGGGATTGTCAAAGACCCGATCGAGTGGGGCTGGTGTAGAGGAGCTCGAGGACTGGAACCCATCAGGATGAGTAGCGACGCTGTTCCTCCCGTTTAAGACCATCTCCTGCAGATGCACAACTGGCTGTATGGAGGCGTGTGGCTGTAGGAAGGCGGGCCTCAATTGTTCCGCCCTTTGCAAATTCTGTGCTGGCCAAGAATGTGACAACAGGAATGAGATCCTCGTCGACGACGAAGACGACGATGATCGAGTGACTTCGCCATTTGACGAAAATGAAGACCCCCGACTTCATTAACTCACCCACTATAAAACGAGCGAAGCGGATGTAAATTTGTTTTCTTTTCAGTTTTAGTTCAATTAATATCGATTTTGGTATGATTATTAATGCCTTTTGTTCTTTATTTACATACATGCATCTTTAAAAAATGTATCTGCTGTGTTGGTGGGATATTTTAAATTGAACATCCGCTCTCACCAGTAGGTATTCCAGTGAAACAGTACCTAGCTCATGAGCATTGCGCTGTAACATGTCAGAAACTCAAGTAGGATTGGTATACACTCCAATTTCAAGTCAACACTGAAAGGTAATTGGTGAATTTTTTTTAGATTCTCTGTGCGTCACAATAACAAAAACCGCAATATTCCGTTGTTTTTCATTTTTTTTACCCCACTCTCCGTAGGGTCAAAAAATTTACATGCGTTTTGTAGGTAATTAAATTCCCAACACATTTTATTCTAATACTTGTTTCCCTAGAATAGGTCTTAACTGAATTACAGCGTCCTAAAGTTAGAAGTTTGACAAGTTTCCAGAAAGTGCGTTTTTGTTTATTTCTTCAAAACAAACATATCTCCGTAACTATCAGTCCTAAAAACAAAATTTGAAAACTAAATTGTAGGAAATTATATTCTCTACAACAATGCGTAGAACTCTTTTGTAGCTACAATGTACCAAAACGAAGTTATAAGCCAAAATCTAAAGAAAGTACCAATTTTTTTGGTTTTTTAAGATGGCGGCGGGCGCGGAGGGGAGGAATTGTGCATTTTGCATTTTAAACACTTACTAACCATCCTAACATATCAAAAAATTAGAACTATCGCTTCAACGCATTACGCTGTCACCAATGGTTTTGGAATAGCCGCTCTATTTCAGTGAATGCTCGCAGCATGCAGTTCCCGTTGGATATTTTTGGTTGTTACGGGGTCCTGGAGATGGGGCACTTTTGTTTTGTGCTGTCGGGTAACTATCGTCTTTAACATCCATCTATCCCTGTCCGTGAGCTTTGGTTTTCGCCCACTGTTCACTTTCGCAGATGACGTCTTTACGAAGTTTTGTATATTGTATCATGATAATTGACACAGTACTTCTTGCAACACCCACATGGTTGGCTGTTTTCGTTATTGAAGCTCCAGCGTGGTGCACTTCAATGATGATATCTCTTTCGAAGTCTGAAAGGTCGGACATAACGGAGTTTCACTGCTAGCACAAGTTTCACATGCAACCTGTACGACTTTAGCCTGAAAAAAAAACCAAAAAAAAAAGACGAATTGGGACCGCTATCTACAGAGCAGATTTCGGGTCCCCAACATTCACAACAAACAAAAAAGAAAACATTAAGAAAGGACAAACATCTATAATAATGGGAAAAAAAACTCCAATCTAATTACAAAAAAAAACCCCAAATAACACCTCATTCTAAGAAACAAAGAAAAATAAAAATGGAAAAACTTCAGGCAACCCTCAAGAATGGGTGTGATCTGGTCGGTAGGAGCCCACCTCGAACAGCTCCATGGACCACCAAAGGCCCTATCCATGGAGTCGGGTACAGATCGGGCTCCATCCTTCCCATTATCTCCTCCAAAAAGGCAGCCTGAAGATAAAAAAAAGAAAACAAGAGGGATCACATGTAAACTAATTAAAAAAAAAGTCCTCAATAAAAAAGAAAGAAGACGTTTGAAGGCCACTACCAAGCGACAGAAGTAAAAGTAAAATTGTTAGCCTGCCACCCTAATGTTATTAAAATGTATCTATAAGTTGGAAAGAAAAAGCATGATCTCAATGAGTGATTTAGAAGGAGGAACCAATTTCAAGAACAGATTTAAAAAAATTCTTATTAATTATCATTAGTTCCTTGTCATTACCCGGAAACGTAAAAGTTTTATTTAAAAGAATTGCCTTAAATTTATTTCTAATTCTTATATGACTTGGATCAGGATCCTCGTCTTAATTCATTGCGCAAAACTTACATTCAGGGTTATTCTTGAGTCCAAATCTACTCAAATAAAAATTAAAATTGCCGTGTCCAGGTAAGAATTGATTGATTATAAAATCAGAAAGAAGGTGGTTAATATTCACCTTTTTTTATATATGTGTAGAGCAATCTGCCCTTTTTAGAAGAGTCCCAATGATGTTGCCAAAGGGACATTTCCCTGGAATTTAATTGCTTTAGCAAGTCTTCTAGGCAAAGGACAAGGGAAAGTGATTTCGTCACCATGAGAGGCTTTCTTGGCTTCTTTATCTGCTTCTTCTTTGCAAGAGATGCCAATATGGGCTTTAACCCAAAAAAGCTGAATCGATCTGTCTTCAGAAAGAAATTCTTTATAATTTACGTAAGTGTCTCGGGCAGTCTTATTTAAATAAGAACATTTTGAAGTAGAAAGTAATACAGCCCGAGAATCTGAAATTATTGCAATTTTAACGTTTTTATCAACTTACATAATTGGCTAAGTTCGTCATTTTGTCTGTCTGTCCGTCTGTCTGCAACTCGATATAATTAAGCAATTAAGATAGATCCAAGGTTCTCAATGGTACCATTGAATCAAGGGTACTCAAATTGGATGAAATATTAGTTCATTTTGTCATTCCATGTTGTTTCCATGAAATTTTAACTTGAATTCTAACAAAACATACGATCAAAACCAAATAATTTCGTTATCACTGCACCGATTTTAATGAAATTTGGCATACTTACTCAGCTTTTTACGCTGATTTTCAAACTCAAAACCATTTCTGACGTAGAAGCTTCGTTCACAAGTTAGCGCAGTATTTAGATTGTACAAAGGTGAGTTTTAAATGCCCTTCGGTGTTATGAGTCAAAAATAATAATTATTCTTTACATAAATTAAACTGTAGATATGGTTGGTATTTCGTTTTTCTTTTTGGGTGGAAAATGATCCTTTAGATTTAACTCTCAGAACCTAGATTACAGGTGTAATTTAGTTAACTTAATAAACTAAACTTTCCTTTCCCTTATCATGTGGTGATATACTCATTTACTGTTTGCGTTTAAAATTATTTCATTTGTGCTTTAATTTTAAAGTATTTTATGTTAGAGTTTTACATGTAGTACTTCACTACCTGAATTTTAATTATTCCTTATTATAAAAAAAACAAAAGTTAGTATTCTCGTTAATTTTGGTATTTAATAAGAAGTACTTTACTTCAGAAAAATAAAGTAAAACATACTTTTTATTTGAATTAATTCCTTTTGTTTTACCCATCAGATGGTTTGCTATTTGTTTATTTTGACATTTTTTTTCCATTTTTGTGGTCAAATTCCTTCTGTGGCAGCCTGAGTGCTGCCAAGGATTTGGATTCCACATTTTGTTTTTGTTTTTTATTTTCTTGCTTTTAGTTTTTGAGGGGTCACTGTCTCTACCTTGTATTCATATACACTGCCTGACAAAAAAGTAATGCACCCAGAAGGAATGGTCCAATATTATCCCATTTCGGTATAATTACTGCCGTGTCCGTGAGGCATGGACAGAGGACGAATGGCATCACATCATGTTCAGTGATGGGTCCCGCTTCGCCATAACTTCCGATGACCATCGTGTTCAAGTGTGGCGGCGTTAAGGGTAGAGGGCACAACCTGCCCATATTGCGGAGAGACACACAGGTGTAACCCCGGGCATCATGATGTGGGGAGCCATCGGATATGCGTTCAAATCACCTCTAATAGTGCTTCGGCAGACTTTGAGGCACAGCAATACGTCACAGACATTCTGCACGTCCTACCTGTTATGGCACAGCACCCTGGGACAGTGTTCCAACAAGATAATGCACGCCCACACACAGCACGGGTGTCTATGGACTGCCTACAGCATGTCGAGGTCCTCCCGTGGCCGGCAAGATCTCCGCACCTCTCAATCATTGGATTACATTGTTGGATGACATTGGAAGGGGACTCCGTCGCTGTACCAACCTGCAGGATCTGGAGGAAAAGCTGCAACAACTGTGGACGAACTTGCCTGAAGAGAGGATCCAAGGGCTGTTTGACACCATTCCGAACAGCATAAGGGCATGCATTGCGGCTAGAGCATGTCCATACATTTAAATGCTGGCAATAAAGCATTTAAAACCTCTGAAAATAATTACTCTTAACATGTTGTAAAGGTGCTAACTGAAAAATAAATTCTATTTTACAGATGCAATAAAAAAATAGGAATGAAAATCATAAAAAATATCTCAAGGAATGTATTTGTTAGGACTAAAGAGATTGTAATATGACATCCACAGTTTGATTTTCAATAATAAAGTAATCTCGACATACTGATGAAATTGTCATAAGATATGAAACATGTCCTAACAAATGAGACTTGTTGTAAAGAAAGGATTTTTATTTTCTATTACAAATAGTAATGTCGGTTTTTTCATTTTAAAAATTACAGCAACCTTAATAATGTAATAATTAAAAAGCATTGTTAATGTATCTTTTCATTGAGAAATTTGAAATGGACTGTAATAATGATAAAATCTTGCATTTTAACAAACGAGCTCGTGATTTTTTTATTCCCATTTGAGAAGAACCTCGATTCCTAGTGATTTGGACAATTTCGTTTCCAAATTGAGGAGTGATGTCTTGTCACTAATTAAAAGTTATTCCATAGACTGTTTTCGTTCATTGTTTTGTTGTCATTAGGTAAAAATAGATAATGGATTGAAAAACAAAATAAAAAGGTAAAAAGTAAAGTTATATCAGTTTTTCTCGTCCCTTGTAACGACTTTATCAAGAGTTGTTTTAGTTTTAGTTGATGTAGGGATTAAAAAGATCAGTAGTGAATAGAAGCCAAAATTATTAGCAACTTCTCATTCTTATTTATAATTGAATTGCGGCAAGAATTAAATTTTCTTAAAAAGATGAACGAATAATTCTTAAAAATAGGTGATTCTATGACATTGTGAAACCTATAGTTTTGAAGATTAGCAATATGGATTCAACTGAAGCTTCTGTTTTCAGAACGAGACATGAAACCCTACTCAGAACATTCATAATCCCCACATTGTCCATGATGTATTGGTCACACTCCATACATTCCTTTGGACTCCCAACACTTGCCACTTTGCTTGGCTGCATTTTCTTCTTCTGGATGTTGCTTCCTTTGTTACTTCCAGCCTTCAACTGCTTCTTCCCTGGGATCTTCTTAGGAAGCTGCTGATCGTTGTTGATGGCATAATACCTTTTGGTGCAGAAGTCTTGCTTCACAGTTCCTTCCACAAAGGCTTTCTTCAAGGACTCTCGGATGGCACTCTTCAATTCCTTGTCGGATATCCTGATGATCTGTGTTTCTCGAATGTACGCGTAGATTTCCAGCACTTTACCTCCCTCGCCATCATTCAGTTCACTGGTGGCCCGAAGCACCCAATTGAAAATTTTGTTTGCCATGATTTCTGTTGTCTGTCATCCAAAAGAAAAACGGCACTTGATCTTAAAGATTAAAGGGATCTGTAAAAGAAAAAAAATTCATAAGAAACAATGTACTTTAAAAAGTAACTACCTGAAAAGCTTGTTACCAAAAAAAAAAAAAAGAATGAATTCCTCACCAATGCAGTGTACATTAATTTTAGCAGTAAAGTAAAAAAAAACTACAGGACATGCAGGACCTTAAATACGCGGGCTTCATCTGTCTTGGAACAAATAAACTTGATTTAAATATCATAGCAATATCAGCACTAACATAATTGATAAAATGGAAGGCGAAGATAACATAAAGATTCACGATATCATTAATTCTCTAATATTCAAACTCAATATGCAATTAATTATTATTAATGATACAAAACACATCTTCTTTTTATCTTCGCAATATTTCGCAGTTTATTGTCTTTTAACCGCTTCATCAGGCTTAATATATGGAAAAACTTTTCGTAAGATACAGAAACGAATCTGGTAATAATATATACAATTAACATCATTTCAAACATTTCAATCTTTCATATTATTACAATAATGAGTTTGGTAATAATATTAATAACATTTCAATCTTCCATATTATTAGAACAAAATCCTTTGTAATAATAATATGGAAGATTGAAATGTTATTAATAATATTACGAAACTCATTATTGTAATAATATAGAAGTTTAAAATGTTTGAAATGATGTTAATTGTATATATTATTACCAGATTCGTTACTGTATCTTATGAAAAGTTTTTCTATATATTAAGCCTGATGAAGCGGTTAAAAGACAATAAACTGCGAAATATTGCGAAGATAAAAAGAAGATGTGTTTTGATATCATTAATTATAAATGAGAAACCTCTGATACTGTGAAATAAATCATAAGTCGTAAATTGTTCTGAATCACTACAAAAATTCCAGCATTTCGCCAACAATAATGAAATGTTCTCAGCATACGTTTCTGTATATATTTCAGTCGTGAAGGTTTCCCAGTTATTTTTCTTCGGTTTTTTTTTATCTTCCGTTTGAACAATTATATTACTTATTTAATAATGAGTGTACTTTGAAAATAAATAAATAAAAAGAAAATTCACTTTTACTCGGAAAGAGACAACAGAATTATTAACAAATAGGATGACAGGATAATATTGGGTTCTTTTATCCTCACTTGAAAAAGGCCTAACCTTATTGGAAGGGTTTTCAAATAAGACAATTTCAAGCCCATAAAAAAGTTTATGTAATTTAAATTTTTTTTTTTAATTTTGAAGAACTTTTTATTATATAACCTGACGTGAAAAGAATTTTATGAAAGTTAAATAAAGTAAAAGACTTCATCAAAACAGGACTTTTAATCGGAAGGTTAATAGTACGTTTTTACAAAGAATATGATAAATTTTATTTAAGATAAAAGTAAAACTAACGGTGAGACATTTACCGAGAAATACCTATTTAATAAATTTTATGTTTGGTGAAATTTTTTTGATAAAGTTGCTTCTAAGGCCTAGAAAATAGAAATTAAATTTTCACCTTCTAATTCATCATCATCTGGGGTTATGCTAAACTTCGGTGTAGGAGAATAGTCCAAAAGATTTTTCTTAAAAGTAAGAAAAAAAGGCATCACTCATAATTTAGAAACAAATTTCTCCAATTCTTTCTGAACTGTTTTTGATTTAAAAAGAATTCAGAATAAAAATCACGAGGTGTTATTGTTAGAATGCATGATATTACTGAAAAGATGAATATTAAACCATTATTATAATTCCGCTTCTCGAGGCCACCATTACATGGATAACAAAGACATTGACACAGGCTGATGACATTCCTCATATTATATCAACATAGAATGAATAATGATATATAATAATTAATTATTATGATCTAATAGAAATAAAGCATACATTAATAAAAGTCATAGGTAAGTGATTGTTATGTTAAACTATGTCCAGGAGAGTGTATGGGATAGGTGGAATTATTTCAATTTTAATTTTTTAAAACTTATTTAATTTCAATTTTTAAGAAGCTTGAAAATTAAAAGAAGATATACTTTCCCAAAATTTGTTTATTTTTTTTTTGTGAATATGTTGTATATTTGTTAATATATTCATATTATTGTTAATCACATAGTAATTGTTAAGAGATAAGCTACGGAACGAATTGGCGGCAATGTTTGATGAAAGCGCCAATGTTAGCTTAACAAGTATGACTGGTTTCTTCAAGAGAAGTTGTTTCGGATTGCAACTGAGTTCTAGGAGAAATTGAAAATTGTTCGGAATTATTTGCGAGATTAATTAAGGAAATACAATGATAGATTATTGGCCTCTTTTAGGTGGGATGGTCGAATCAACATTAGTCTCCCGAATCACACCGGGAATATGATTTACCGAGATGTGGATTGGAAGGAGTTGTAACCCTCCCATTGCATTCAAAAATGGAGAAAATTTAGTGAAAAAATCTAAAACCCTTTTTATTGGGTTAAAAAGTTCAGCACTTTGTCTGTAAACTACCCCATTCGGAATAGGACTCGACCTGTTTTTTGGTTGATCATCGTAACCTTCCCTTTTCTGGGTACGCCTATGCTCAGGAATACATAGGGGTAAAGAGGAGGTTGGTTTGTATTGGCAACAAACCTATATCATTCCTGAGACACTTCGCTTTATCCAAAATCAGAAGAGCGATAAATAGTGCTGTAAGTCATCCTATAACAAATCCTATGCCCTTTCCCCGTCTTTCAACCTTTTACTGTGGGTAACAATGTGCCACAGAAAGCTAAAACAATTCGGAACTCGGGTCAACCGAAACCCTGTTATCCGAAACGCCTCCGAAAATCGCAAATTCAAACAATAATACTGTACTGCACGGAAATAATTCATATAATTAAAATAAAAGGGAAGCAAGAAACAAACAGAAATTACTGAGGTTTTTAAATGAGTAATTCACATGCTACTCTTAAATACAGAAAACTGTATATTTTTGTAGCCTACTGTAATCCTAAAAATGTAATTTTAACATTCAAAGAGAACATAAGTGTAGCATACCAAGAGATTTTTGAATTAGTTTCACCTTTAAAACCTTTGAAAAATACGTACTGTTATTACAATACAAAATGAGATGTTGAAAGACAAATTGGTTTTATTTTTTTTTATTTACACTAATATTAGATCCAAAATATACAAATAAGTAAGTTCTATATTAGTTCTGGAGCGATGAATAAATTCGTGTTAATATTAATTCTGCTAAAAAGTTCCGAAGTTCACTTTGATAATCAGCTTGATATCAATTAATCACTAATAATTGTAGTTCGATACACGGGACTTCAAATGTTCACTTTCACTGAATAAATAATGCAACAAAGTTATATCCGTCGCTTCGCTCCGGAAGCCTCGCTTATGTAACGGAAAACAACTTTTTATTTATTAAACACACACACACACATACAAATTACATCAAGGAAACTAAAACTAAAATTTTTTAAAAGTTTTTTTTTTATTTAATTTTTGATGTCTATATTCTCTCAATCTACGACTGCTTTTAGAGCCAGCGTGTAAATCATATATCTATGATATTTTTTAATTTTTTATAGAAACTAGTCGGCTACCCGTCGCTTCGCTCCGGAAGCCTCGCGTATGTAACGGAAAGCAATTTGTTATTTATTAAAAAAAACACACACACAAATTACATCAAGTAAAATAAAACTAAAATTTTTTTAAAGTTTTTTTTTTTATTTTAATTTTTGATGTATATATTCTCTCAATTCACGACTGCTTTTAGAATCAGCGTGTGAATCATATATCTGTGATATATTTTTATATTTTATAGAGATTAGAATGTAATCCCTGTGGTCTAATGCCTAAGACGTCTAACTTCGGAGCAGAAGGTTGCATGTTGGATTCCAGTAGATAACTTGTAGAAATTATTTCTATTTTTGTAAATTACAATAATTGCACCAGACCGACAGAGAAATAAAAGATTTTCGTAATATAGATACAATTTTCAGTCGCTTTTGAGCTACAAATAGTGAGCTTTCAGTATTCTACTTAATAGAAATAGTGCTTCTTTCTTTCTTGAGTCTCTTTTTTTTTATTTCCATTGATACTTTACAGTGGTTTTTGAGTTAGAAATAGTGATTGTTTTTGAGTAACAAATAGCAATTTTTCAGTATTCTACCTAATAGAAATAGTGATTATTTTTTTTTTCTGTTCTTTTTTATCCAATTCCAATTGATACTTTTCAGTGGTTTTTTGAGTTACAAATAGTGAAAATTATCTATATCTATTAGGTAGGCCATCAGATTGTTCGATATAGATATTTGAAGAAGAGATTTCAGATGGACGTTAGTTGATGTAGATGAGAAATGAAGATCATAGCTTGTATACGAAATTCTTCGCAACAAATTGATTGTGAGTATTCTTTAGAGTGAAGATAACCAAATTCTGTTGAATTGTGACTCAAAGACCTAAAGTTGTATGTGAGTTAAGACAACGTTTTCCAATTATATGGCAACTTTATTTAGAGTTTGTCCTTGAGCTTTATTGATAAATATCGCATAAGAAGGTCTGATCGGAAATTGTTTTCTTGTGAAAGTGAATGGAAGTAGATTACCGCATGGTTCCATAGACATCCTATGGATGAAAACAAAATCTCCTTTGTGAGTTCTGTTATAATTTCGGTTTCTATCAGATCATTATCGAATGAACAGCATTTAAGTTGAGTTCCATTGCAGTATGCAAACTTGGGATTGATGTTTCGCAACAAAATTATTGGAGATCCAATCTTCAATGACAAACGATGTTGAGGAATTCCGCAGAGATTCAATGCGTTCAGACACTCGGGCATATAGAGATGTTCGTGTGGTGAATTATCAGAAGTGTCAATTTTATTCGCACTTGTATTGTATGCTCTGTAGTCTCTCCTTGTATTCTTAGACTTATCATTCGATTGATGTTATCGACACTCTCGTTCATCTCGTTTATCCAATTCCAATAGATACTTTTCAGTGGTTTTTAAGTTACAAATACTGATTTCTCAGTATTCTACCTAATGACGTACTGCTTCTTTCTTTTTTGACTTTCTTTTTAATTACAATTGTTACTTTTCAGTCAAAGTCAGTTCAGTTTTGACAGATAAGTCAAAAAAGCAATATGAAGAGAGTTGTAGTTCCCACGGCCTAATGGGTAAGATGTCTGACTTCGGATCAGAAGGTTGCAGGTTCGATTCCTGTCGCGAATGTTTCATTGAAAAAATTCTTTCTGTTTTTCATTCTCACAGAAAACTGCGCCGGACAGACACACAGACAGACAGAGAAATAAAAGATTTTAGTAATATAGATTGTTACTTTTCAGTCAAAGTCAGTTCAGTTTTGACAGATAAGTCAAAAAAAGCAATATGAAGAGAGTTGTAGTTCCCATGGCCTAATGGGTAAGATGTCTGACTTCGGATCAGGAGGTTGCACGTTCGATTCCTGTCGCGAATGTTTCATTGAAAAAATTCTTTCTATTTTTCATTCTCACAGAAAACTGCGCCGGACAGACACACAGACAGACAGACAGAGAAATAAAAGATTTTAGTAATATAGATTAGAATGTAGGCCTCGTGGTCTAATGGCTAAGACGTCTAACTTCGGAGCAGTATTCTACCTAATAGAAATAGTGCATCTTTCTTTCTTGACTCTTTTTTATTCCTATTGATACTTTTCAGTGGTTTTCGAGTTAGAAATAGTAATGGTTTTTGAGTTACAATTAGTGATTTTTTCGGTATTCCACCTCAAAAAAAGAGTGCTTCTTTCTTTCTTGACTTGTTTTCTTTACTTCAACATCTGCCGTGTACACGCACTTATTTTTCAACATCACATAGAATTTGGTTAAGTAAGAATATTTAAAATATTGCAACGTTTCGGCAATTATAGTTCTATTTGTCAGTTTCGAATTAGAAATAAACTGACGGATGGGAAATAAATAAACAATCTTGAGATTAAAAAAAAAAAAGGTTGAATACATTCTTTTCTGATGGGGGAAGGGGAAGGAGAGATAAGTCAAAAAACAATATGAAGAGAGTTGTAGTCCCTATGGCCTAATGGATAAGACATCTGACTTGGGATCAGAAGGCTGCAGGTTCGATTCCTGTTGCGGATGTTTCATTGTAAAAATTATTTCTATTTTCCATTCTCACAGAAAATTGCGCCGGACAGACAGACACTCAGACAGAGAAATAAAAGATTATAGTAATATAGATTAACATAATATAGTTTACGAAGCACTGCTTGAATACTGGCGCACAATCAGGTAAGTGAAACCTTCACATTTAATGTTGCACTAATCTTGTAAACTAAAATCACTGCTTTCCGTAAGCATGTATATAATTCGATTAATTCCTTTTATTCCAATTGTAATAACTAAATAGAGTATCGAAGCACTCAATATTAATAACTTTAATAACTTGAAGAACTTCTAATGAATGAGTTAGCTCAACTGTTCCTTGATAATTTATCATTAAAACTGAAGGTAGTCTTCCGTCTTCTTAAATTTGCTTCTTCTGTTAATTATTACTGTTAGTAAATAATTGTTTGTACTCACTCTATTATCGTCTACTTGACTTGGATAATAGTCTCTAAACTGTCCGTACTGTCTTCGAATTACTTTCTAATTCGTCCAGGGTGAATACTCGAAAATGCTGTCTTCTTTAAACACAATGTGACTGGATATCTGCAATGCGGTTTCTTTCCGTAACTGTGATTGGTTCCAGTCCAGTTGACATGAAGAGTTTCGTCTGTTGATGAGATGCGTTCTGCTATCTTTCTTAATTACTCTAGCCTTTACTTGAAATCTTCTTTTCTTTATTTTTCGGCGTTCCAGTCCTTCCTTTTTGATCCTTCTCGATTTCTTATCGACTAAGGTTGGGATTCAATACGTCTAAAAGCTCACTCCGTCTCTGCTGTGTATCAGGTCTCTCGTCTCTACATCGTGGTGACTATCAGTATCGAGTGACTTCTTCTAAGTGCGACTGTCTCGGTTGCATCACACCTTCCTTGTGACTGTCTCGGCTTCATCACACCTTCCTTGAGACTGTCTCGTCTGCGTCACACCTTCCTTGTGACTGTCTCGTCTGCGTCACACCTTCCTTGAGACTGTCTCGTCTGCGTCACACCTTCCTTGTGACTGTCTCGTTTGCGTCCACCTTCCTTATGACTGTCTCGTCTGCGTCACACCTTCCTTGTGACTGTCTCGGCTGCATCACACCTTCCTTGAGACTGTCTCGTTTGCGTCCACCTTCCTTGAGACTGTCTCGTCTGCGTCACACCTTCCTTGAGACTGTCTCGGCTGCATCACACCTTCCTTGAGACTGTCTCGTCTGCGTCACACCTTCCTTGTGACTGTCTCGTTTGCGTCCACCTTCCTTGTGACTGTCTCGTCTGCGTCACACCTTATTGTGACTGTCTCGGCTTCGGAGCGGCTCCTTCTATTAACTGCAGACATGGGCATTGCTTCTCCTTTCCTCCTGAATCGAGGCTCGGTTGTGCCTTTTATTTCAATATAGGATGACGTAATAAATATTCATATAATTATTTTAATTTAAATTTTGCCGTTGAAGCTTTAATTTAATCGGAGTAATTATTTTCATATTAAGTAAAATATATATAATTTAAATTATATCTTCAGATGTATTAGATGTTCATGGCTTAACCGAAATAATTGTTATCCGAAACGGTTTCCCCCCTTTAGTTCGGTTAACCGTGGTTTTACTGTACTTAAAAAAGATATATTTTCAACAGCAATTACTCTACGTAACTGCCACAGTCAAAGACAGCCAATATTCACAATCTGGTCTTATGAGGTGGAAAGGCATAGAACTAACTGTAAGAGGGAAATAAACATATTTACATTTCTATATTCAAGATGATTGTATTTTACAATATGTAGAGAATTCGGAGACTGAAAGTACGTATTGATTTTTATCTAAAATCACTTGTTGTCGATTCATTTCTTACTGTTGTTTTAAAGATAAATTGATTTCTTTGCAACAACTATCTTGTAGTACTAAATCCCAAATCCCAGAAATTATCTATACTTTGGCATTTGGGTGCTGATATACTCCATTCCAAAGTCCGTGTTATTTTCATTAGATAGGTCCACTTCGTTATGGTAAGTGAAGCAGCATCCTCGAGGCCAGCCATAAAAATTTTCTAATTATGATAATAAATAATAGGACAAAAGACTTAAGGTGCGTTAGTACATTTTTACAGTAAAATAAAATAAAGAACGCACATAATTAAACAAAACACAAATTCACTGAGCTATTTATGATATTTCTGCTGGAAATCGGGGACAGCGCTGTTTCGAGGCTTATTGGCCTCTCATCAGCCCGACCCAGCCAGCATACCTAGCTCAGTGAAATGGGACGAATTATAATTGTTTCAATTTTTATTTTTTATAACTTGGAATGAGAAATTCGTTTATTCCATAACATGTTGTCAGTACATTTAAAATCTCTGAAAATAATTACTCTTAATCTGTTCCTAATGATGGTTTCTGAAAATAAATGTTATTTTACAAATACAACAAAAAGGAAATAGGAATTAAAACAATTAATTGAATTGAAAATGATAAATATCTCATGGAATGTATTTTCTTAGGAGTAAAGAGATTGTGATAGGACATCCTTAGTTTTATTTTCAATAATCCAGTCCAACTCTATTGTAATGTCGACATTCTGATGAACTTCTCATAAGAAATGAAACGTGCCATAACAAATGAGACTTGTTGTAAAGAAGGGATTTTTGTTTTCTATTATAAATAGTAATGTCCGTGCTTTCATTTCAAAAATTACAGCAACCTTAATACTGTCTAATAATTAAAAAGCATTGTTAATGTATCTTTTCATTGAGAAATTTGAAACGGACTGTAATAATGGTGAAGTCTTGCATTTTAACAAAACGAGCTCGTGATTTTTTTATTCCCATTTGAGAAGAACCTATATTCCCAGTGATTTGGACAATTTCGTTTCCAAATTGAGGAGTGATGTCTTATTACGAATTAAAAGGAATTCCTTAGACTGTTTTCGTTCATTGGTTTTGATGTCATTAGGTAAACAAAGATAATGGATTGAAATAAACATAAAAAGGTAAAAAGTAAATTTATGTCAGTTAGGCCTTGTAGCGAATTTATCAAGAGTTGTTTTGATGTAGGGATTAAAAAGATCAGTAGTGAATAGAATCCTAAAATATTCTTAACTTCTCAGTCGTATTTTTATTTAAAAATGAATTGAATTAAATTTTCTTTAAAAAAAAAAGAACGACTTCTTAAGAAGAGGAGATTCTACGACATCTTGAAACCGATATTTTTGATGATTAACAAGTTTGGATTCAAATGAAGCTTCTGTTTTTAAAGAAAATTCACTAATTCATGTTTAATTAGGATTATTCAAATGTTAATTTATGTTTTCCTTCTAAAAGTAGGAGCAGTAAAATAATTACGAAGAAATGAAATCTAAAATGAATTCAATAAAAAACAGAAAAGAAAAAGGCTAGAGAGCAGATTATGGTACCCCAATGGCCGGTTGCAGTGGTGCATACTGTTATCTCAAGATCTCAGTTAACCAGTTGAGAGTTAGTTTTTCTAGTAAAAGATCGTGCAAAACCAGCTTGAAATAAACATTCAACTTTTTACTAGTTAATTGTTCGTTTCACATTATCCGCCGTCTTCAAAATAGTGTCACGGCCGCTGGTTAATGGGCGGCCATTGGGGTGACCATATTCTGTAGTCTTACCAGAACAAATGCTTAAAAGTTATTCACTATCGATAAACTATTTTTTACAAAATCCTATTAAGAAATCGACATTTTTCCAAATAGAAAAGTTTAAATTGGTTTATTTATATCCTTTATGTTCTTCAATGTAGAAGTAAATTAAATATTGCAAGTGTTTTATTAGATATTATGCAGTATCATTAAACATTAATGAAACTCATTATATTTGAAATAAACGACATAAAAATGCGTAACAACAATCACGGAAATCCTTGGAATTTTCTTCAACAGTTCTTAGAAAATTCTAGATTTATCTGGTTGAGATAAACATGGCGGGAAGTGAGGACTCTCACTGTAAAACATGATGAAGGTCGAAATATGAAATTATGGCATCTTATCGTAATATCACTGTCTTGTTTCAGCTTTTAATGTTGTAGGAATAGGAAATAAATACTTACTGCTCTGAGATTTTGTTTCTGTTGGTGCTTGGGGCAGAGGATGGAAACCTACACTTTAGAAGTTTATATTGCTTTGAATGACCCACGATATCAAAATTCGTCTTCCTTCTATTCGACTTCACTTGGCATTAGGGCTACTACCTGTCTCATATTATAATGGATTTACCTACAAAATGGTATGTCCCGTTTTATAAATCGAACGTATGATCATATTGAAAGACGATATTGAAAAAACAGTTACCAATAGTTGGAATTATGAATTTTTTAATCTTATTTTTTTATTGCATAATTTAATACTATTAAAGTAAATGAATTATTATTTAATTCATTTTTCAGCACAAATTACACTAGCATGCGATGGTTCTGTTTTGTAACTTTTGATGATTGATTCCTATATATGTTTGTGCGCTGAATCCAAAACTGACCTAAGTTTTTTTCCAACACGTCATTTTTTGCAAATCGCAATTTGGTACAAGTAGTTTATGTCGAAAAATATCACAAATATGAGACTTAATGACAGAGTGAAATAGGTTTATTTCTTATAAAACGTAATTTTTTGCGGCTTATAATAGACATGATATAATAGAATATAGAAAATAAAAAACTCACGATTTTAGTCGTTGTGTCAACTTCTCTTTGGACCAGTCATGCTCTGTTTCAGTCTTTTCCGTGCATATGTTCTTCTGGGATCATCTCGGTGCAACATCCAGCAATAGTCCTCCATCATTGTAGTATTCCATCTTCCTTGGTAACTCTTTTCCATTTCTTTGATGTCCTGATGGAATCTTTCACCCATCCCTTCATTAACAGCACCCGAATTCTCAGGAAAGTAGTTCAAATGTGAATATAGGAAATGAACCTTCAAACTCATGCAACAGCCTACATTTTGGTATTTCCTCAGCATAGTCTCAACGATAGACTTGAATTCGGATCCTTCTTGTTGCCCAGAAACTTGGTTACTACATCTTTAAAAGCGACCCAGGCTTCTTTTTCAGCAACTTCCATTTCTTTTTCAAAATTTCCATCTTTGCAAAGTTTTCTAATGTCCGGATCCGTAAAGACACCCTCTTTTAGTTTTGCGATTGACAAGGCTGGAGATTTGTTGCAAATGTACTGGAAACATTTACCATCTTTCGGTAAGGATTTCACAAATTGCTTCATCAAGCCTAATTTAATAAGTAGAGGTGGAAGGAGAACTTTCGTCGACTCGATGAGAGGTTTTGGGAGCACATTTTTTACTCCAGGTTCCAATGAAGCTCGTTGTGGCCAATCTTTCTGTTTCCAATGATTTTCCCTGTCTCTGCTATCCCACTCACATTAAAAACAAGGAACTTTGAACTTTGCTGTCCAAGGATCATCGATATTAGAGGAAAAGACGTAAATATGGGCACCCTCTTTTGTTTTTGACTTTAAGTTACTTTCTTTTGGAAAAATTCTAGATTTTTGACCTTCATTAAAAACTTAACAAGTTTACTAAATGAGAGGAGGCAACACAATGATTGATATCAATTATTTCAATTCGAAACTGAAGATTACAAAAAGCTTCTAAAAAAGCAGCAGAAAAAATGGGTTGCAAATATGGGCCCTCTCCAAAAAAGTAAAAAAAAAAAATGTTTAAAATGTTTTAAAACAGGATAAAACAATACAAAACGGTACAAAGAGCAAATTGTATATTGGAGAATTTTTAATGAACATCAAATCAAAAATTATTTACAGAAATAGTAAACATAAATGGCTCTTTCAGCCCCGGCACAATCTTAAGTTTGCCCAAATTTGGCACATAATACATTTAACCCACACTTCTCCGTCAGTTTCTTGAGAGAAATTTTCCTCACAAAAGATGCAAGGTGCATCATTCGATTCTGTTTTATCCCCATCGTTGATATCAGGTCATCATCACTGTCGACAAGGGGAGGGTCGCAGGAGTCTGATGAGTCCGATGATGAATCGTAGACTCGTTCCAGGGGTTGAATTTTCTTTTTCTGAAGGCATTTGGTCCTCCAAATCCTGTCTCTAACCCCGGGAAAACTCAACAACCTCTTCTTGAGACCACTTTTGTCAAACGACTTGGTCAACTGATCCTTGTTTGGCGTGCCAATGATGAGGCTGGCCCTTGCTGCTTTGCGTCCTCGAGTAGTGATTCTCTTTTTAATGTTGGTGACAGGAGATATGTCGAACGGAGAAACTGTATTTGAAGTTCCCCGGGAACATTGCGGTGTTTCAGCAGCCTCATCAATGGGCTTAGCTAGTTTATGTTGTTTAAGAGAATAGATGATATAATTATAGGCCACCTTTGAATGGGGGCCCATATTTCCACCAACCTCACCTAAGCAAGATGGCCACTATCATTTATAACCTAAAGGCGTGCTTGACTAAAGGAGAGCTTCTAAAAGTAGCTTAGGATCTCCACTTTCCGGATATCACAATGAAATTATTTTAAACTAACCACAAGGACATGAAAAGAAAACGATTTCACATATCTGATAAAGGTTTTCAGTCCAGAACAAACGCCAATTCGCACAATAACTGATGCTTCATCCACACTACTTGAAATTAAAGGTTCCAACTGCTCTCTGCTATCTTACATCAATAAAAGACGCCGTCTGGTCCTAGCCGCAAAACTGCAGCACCTCCCATAGCCCATTGGGGGGTTATGAAGCGCCAGCTGCAAGCAAATTCTTATCTTTAAGCCGTGAACCAAGCAATTCTGAAGCCTCTTTGGTTAGATGTATGTCGCCAATCAAATCGTTCAGTTCAGTTTGTGTAGATGGTTGTGGAGCAGAATTGCCAGGTTCGTACTCCTCTTCGTTATCTTCACTTGATTCAATTTCTGAACCATCAACTTCAGGTAAATGTTCTGGTTGCATAGGCACTGGTACGTCTGGACCATGAGGGACAGGACGTAAAGCCGATGGCAGATTTTGATAGACGATGTTCTTTTATTCTTCACATTGAAACCGTGAACACCGGTTGAACAATCATCACTATGATTTTGTGGCTCTCTCCAGACCATCGGAACGATAAATCTGAAAGCATGTTGTTCACCCTTGACCACCGTCTCAGTCCTTCAACACACGTATAGCAATTATAGTGGGGTGCTTACACCGAAATATGCGATACACTTGCCGTATAAACGATGTTATATTTCTTTTTTGCCCGACACCATTAACTCACCACAAATGTAACAAAAGGAATCTGCAGACTTTTTACAGCCTCTTGACGCCATTTCCAACACTGTATGTTTGCTTTTTAGCGTATATCCGCCGCCACAAACACTTTTGATCGCGGAGGTTATGTACCAACATAATACTTTTCGGTTGTACCAACACTGACAGTTGAGATGAACAACACGTTTAATGACGAAAGTGCTGCCATCTGCCGGTTTATGATGTCAACGATTCGTTTTCATCCTAAACCGACAGATGGCAGCATTTTCTATATATTTAAATCTGTCAGTACATCTTACATTTGTGATTTTTTTTCGATATATAACACATTTTGAAAAATTGCGATTTGCAAAAAAATCTGACGTGATGGACAGAAACTAAGGTCATTTTTGGATTTAGCCCACAAACATGCATAGGAATCCATCATCAAAACTTGAAAAACATGATGCAACCGAAAAAATGCAGGCCTGTGTTATCGCTATTTAAAGGGAAAAGAAAAAAAAAGTAAATGTGATTTTGAGTTTGACGTCATTATGATCGTTTCTGTAGTCAAATGAGAATTATTTTTGAACATTCATAACCATATACAGACTTTGGCATTGTTATTTTTGCTTTTAGAATTATTTTTCTCGTTTTATCAAACACATGCCGTATATCTGTATATTTTTATGTTATACAATAGAGTTCGTCTCTAATTCATATATTAGTATTTATATTCTAGTATTTATAGTAATTTATATTTTATTCGACTTTTCTCTTAACTCTATCAGATTCGTAAATAGTAATGATTAGTAAGTTATTTAGTAAAAACATTTCTAAAAATGTATCTGTAGAAAAGTGGTTAAAACTTAAAACATTGTTTATTTCAGATAAATCTTCTCCTTCATCAACATATTTCATCATTTGAAAATTTTGGCGTTTCATCACTGATGATAATAGATCATGGCTGGTAACATTTTCAAGTTAATCCTTAAAGCAGCCAGCTTACTGGACAACGGACAAGGAGGTACGGTTCGTGAGATGTACACCTACATCCGAGAAAATGGGAGGGTCAGACTAAATGACAAAGAGTTGCGCCTTTCCATTCGAGATGCTCTGAAGCAAGGCATTCAGAAAGGAGTTCTCAAGCAAGACTACTGCACGAAGAAGTACTATGCTGTTGAACCAGTTAAGAAGGGTTACAACAAGAACAAGAGACCAGCCGCTGAACAATCTCGTCCTTGTCAGAAACGAAGGAAGACTGACCCCTGTTCACTGTCTGAGGTCGAGGAGGAGGAGGAAGAAGACGACGAATATGGGTCGTGCTCCGTCTGTGAATCTAATGACTCCGATTGTGATTTGTGTGAAGGAGATAACTAATCAGTGATGAATCTGTCCTAAGAGTTAGCGCAAACTTTTCATTGATTAAAGTTCTTAAACCATTCAGTAATAAAAAAATTGCAACCAAATGTTAATGTTAAAA
>JAFIDM010012231.1:23833881-23847812 GCA_023159025.1 Thereuonema tuberculata
AATGTTAAAATTAATTTTATTGGAATAAGCAGGAAAAATTGTATAGGATCTCATGTTTTTAGCCATTTTTATAAATTAATCTCAATTTTATTAGACCCCAAAAGTTGCATTTTGTTCAATTTTGCGCGAACATGGACCGACTACCCCTCAGATAGGGAGTCAAGATAAACAACTATTGAAGCTTGGGACCTCAAATTTTGGTAAACTTAGTTTAACACCTTACCGGTGCTACAGCTAACATTTGAACAAAATTGGAGACATGATGGCGGGAACGTTTAGACCACTTGGCATGGAATGACCCAATTGCACATTAACTCTCTTCTTTTTGCCGATATTTGTTAGATAAGTTAGGTAATATTCAAATTATGGGGACAGCAGCAGTACAATTCGCGGCCAAAATTTTAACTAATTTTTTTTTTCTTCAGAAATCGAAACCGCATACTCAGGACAGTATGTGTACGACATTTGGTTGCGATCCGCCCAATAGTTTTTCTTATCTCCTTTTTAATTTGGATCACCTGGTATATATATATATATATATATATATATATATATATATATATGATTTATATCTTTTATAAGGTAATGTTATGATCAGTTAAAATAACATATTACGGATTTAAAATAATTTATTTATTAAATACGTATGTTTTTCTAAGTGCTATTTAAATTTTATTTAAACTTTTACTAATTTACCATTTTTTTTATATATTTTCATAAATCTTATAAATTTAAAACAATTTTTATTGTTGTAAATTGTAATTACTTATAAAATTTATAAAACTTTTTAAGAGGTATTTAATTAGAGTACAGTTTAATTGTCTTTATTTGTTGTATTTAATATATAAATTTACGTTAATCAAGCTTCATATAGACATTTTAACTCCACTTGTTGAACAAAATTATTTATGGCAATAAATGTCCTAGGAAGAGATAAAAATAAAATCTGCTATTAGAGATGCAATTTATCCTAAGTCGGGTTCCCGTTTTCGCCACCAGATGTCGACATCCTACGGAGCGTCAATTGCCTGACGATCTCGCTGTAGTATCTTCAGTTCAATTGGTAGGATAACTTTTCCCTTTTAAATATATGTGTAGGCCTCTATATATACATATATTTTTCAAACACAAGAAACATCAATTTATGAATAACTCTTCTACTTAAAGTTAAAGCATCAAGGCTTCCGTAACATCATTAGTAGGATTGTTAAGAATGAGAAAATATAAATCATTTTGTATAAATATTTACAAGTTCGAAAGAACTTACTTTCCTTAAAAATATAATTTCTTAAAAGTTTCTATTTTTATTATTATTATTTTTTAACAAAATAAGAAAACACTGCCGCGGAAACAACAAAAACAAAAACCTATTTTTATATTCCAATTATAATATTAATATGAATAGAAACAGAATAAAATTTCCATTTTCTGAAAACAAAAGAACTATATTTATTTAAATTTGTCTAAAAAACAGATTAATGTTACCGATTTACCATGCACAACGTATTAGCTAAAAGGATTAACATTCATTGTTTAAGACAAGGAGAAATTAACAGAAACATTGTTTAGACTAAGGAAATTTCTATGTTCTTCTCATATTAATTTATCTACAGGAACCCATTTTGAAAATGTTTCAAATGTAAGAGGTTCCTAGTCCACAGAAGTGAATTTCTAGGTTTCAAGAAGGCCCGCGGGGGAGGGGGGGGGCGCTGTCACTAACTTGGAGACACGTTTTGATGTCAAAAACAGATTATCATAAATTATATATCAAAATGTTCAGCTAAAAAAAATAAAAACAATGACACCAAAATTTTAACGGATTGACCTCTAGGTCAAAAGTTATAAGCTTTTAAAAAATCTCCGAACACAGGAAGTGACGTGATTTATTATCACGACAGGAGCGCGCCTAGCGGTGAAAAGACCAACAGTTTCGAATTCACTATTAAAATGTTCATTTTAGTTTCTATTATTTTAAAGATATATTCAACATTTTAATACATTTTTTAAACATTCACGTAACAATTTTAAATAAGTACACTTTATTTGAACAATACTTCATCTGAAAACATTCAAAACATAGAGCAATTTCGCATCAACCTCATTTGATTGCATACAATTTTTGCGAAATGAAAATTCGCGTTTTCATTCTATTATCAACGTGTAATTTTTTAGACATTTAATGAAATCTTTTATTTGTCTGTAGAAATATACATCGCATTGTTGAAAAATAGATGCACATTCCAGTGGAATTACTTTGATTGTTTATTTTATTTTATTTTATTTTATTTTATTTTCATCTTTATTTTTCTTATTTATTTCAGTAGATTTTTTCTTATATTTTCCTAATTTTCAAAATAAAAATCATGAGAAGAGAAAATAAAATACTATTTCAGGGATGACTTGTGAGTTTATTCGGTTTTCGCTCATAACTTCATGAAGAGGTCATCTTGTTAAATTTTGGATAGCATTTTTTTTCTTTTCTTGAAAATCTGAACAATTTGATATGTGATCTTTGGTTCAAAAGTTATAAGTCAAATTAACGAAAAGAGGATGGATCTCGCAGAGGGAATCAAAATAACACACAAACTCTTTATTGTTAATAATAATAATAATAATAATAATAAGCCCCCATGGACCCTACCTCCTCGCTGTGGGGGCGGAACTACACTAGTTTTAGGGTAGGGTAAAGGGTCCAACCATCCATGATGAGAACTCGTTCTAATATAGATCATGCTGCATCGGGTGTGGACAGGATAAAGTCAACCGCGTTCGGGGGTTAGGCAGAGGCCTCCGTTCGAAAAATATACTACAGTCTCCCGCAGGTGGTGGTGGAGAAAGTGGCACCCCATCCTGTAGTATGGCTGCCACAATGCCCGGGCAACACGATCCAGCCCGAACAGTCGGAAGTGTTTCGTCTGTGTCAGAGCAGGCGACCACCAAGACTGGGAAACCACGCCAGCGCATCAAATGGTAATCGCAGATGAACCAGGATCTTATGCGCGACTTCTACACTGTCACACAGTTAGGGACTCAACTCACAGGATACAGACAGGCACTATACCATGCATTCACCACACGTTATCCATCGTTAGGGCTTAGCGAACAGCGGGTAGCGGATCAGCGACGTTCCATAGTAGTAAACAATCTTCTCCTCCCATGCATACTTGCACAAATTAGGGAAGAAGTCGCTGAATCCAACCACAGGACACCACACCCCACCCCACCAGAAGACACCCTTGTGGAAAACGCAGAAACAATCTCTACCCCTCAGCACACATGCCCCAACAATACAACTATAGTCCGTCTAAGTCAGCTAGGCAGTCCCTTCAGGCGTTGGGACTGAGAACTTGAAAAAATAGGGGTGAAAGGGTATCAGGGTATTGTTACGGAATTAAAAAAAGGCCTTATGTGATCTTTTTTTAGTATTTTGAGAATTCAGCTCTTCTGAAATATAGTTAATTAAAGCCGATAATAACGAGGTCAAGCTCTGCCAACACTATTGTAATCTTTCCTTCCTACCCCCACTTATCGTATACCCTTTCTCCCCTACTTTTTTCTAGTTCTCAGTCCCAACGCCTGAAGGGACTGCCTAGCTGACTTAGACGGACTATAATGACATATTACGTGCAGCACATGATCATTTTTACACTGCACTGGCACAGACCCGACACTCAGGCTTTCACTCCCCAAAGTACACACATCAAAACAAGTCTCCACAGTCATATACCATCGCAACACACACACTATCCCACAGCACCTTGACAATATCCAAACTTTAGAAGACATACACACTACACTCTATTGCGCCGCACAAGGAACTATTCGGGCAATTGGAATCAAACAACACCACATACCTACCACTGCGCGGTCACAAGAATACATCCGCCTTGGAGACGTCGCCTTGATGGCCGCATAAGCAACCTTAGAGGAGACATATCCAGCCTCACACTATACTGTGCAGGAAACAAAACAAAGAAACTTACATCCCAGGTTAGAAAGATATTCAAGCACATAAATACTCGCGCGTCACGTTCAAACCATCATAACCAGGTTCAGGAACATCTCGACACACTAAAACAAAAACTCAGTGCACTTGCAGAAAGATTACAAAGATACAAACAGTGCACTCTGCGCAAACAATAGAATAGCACTTTCAAATACAATGAGAAAAAATTCTACTGATCCCTTACATCTTCCTCTACTACAACTAATACAAACACTCCCAACAGCGAGGCATTACATGAATACTGGTCATCTTTGTGGTCTAATCCTATCCCCCACAATGATAAAGCACCATGGATCACAGAGGAACAACAACTCACTGAACACTTACCCTTCATGTCCTTCCATGAGATTACTCTCGCAGACATACAGACAGTACTAAAACATGCACACAACTGGAAGTCTCCTGGTGCAGACGGCGTCCAGAACTTCTGGATCAAGAGGTTCACGTCCCTGCATAGGAAGCTAGCGCTTACACTCACTGACATAATTCAACACCCAGAACATATGCCTCGTTTCCTCACACAGGGTGTCACATACCTACAGAGCAAGAACACTGAAACAGCACTCCCCGCTAACTACCGTCCAATCACTTGCCTCCCCACACTTTACAAACTCCTCACCTCCTGCCTCGCAGACAAGATCTACACACACACATCGAGACACATAACATTGTTTCCGAACAGCAGAAGGGCTGTCGCAGGAATTCCCATGTTTGTAAGGAGCAACTCCTTATTCACTCTGTAATCCTTCTCCAGGCGCGCGCGAAAAATAGGAACTTACATATTGCGTACATCGACTACAAGAAGGCATTTGATTCTGTCTGTCATTCCTGGCTCCTACACACTCTTCACATCTACAATATACATCCCAAGATCACGGCATTCTTAGATGCCACAATGAAGAGTTGGAACACAACATTACACCTACGCACCTCCAACACCTCCATCACTACAGATCCCATTCCCATAAGGAGAGGTATTTTCCAGGGAGACTCCTTGAGTCCTCTTTGATTCTGCCTCGCCTTGAATCCAATGAGCCACAAACTAGATAAAACAAAACACGGTTATAGGCTTACCTCAGGCACTGTGACACCATACAAAATCACACACTTACTCTACATATTAAACTCTACGCCACAAACAACGCACAACTTATTAATTTACTACAAGTCACAACACAGTTCACCAAAGACATTGGGATGGAATTTGGAATGGACAAATGTCGCAAGCTACATATAAGGCCCCTATTACACTAGGCCGCCAGGTGGCGCAGCCAGCCGCGACACTGGTGACGCTGCTCGTCATTGGGCATTGATTGTTATGGAGCCTATTAGATTAGGGCAGCCGGTGGCGTCGCCACAAACTGGCTGCTGACTGACTGCCGTTCCCCGCGACCACGTTGGCAGCCAACACAGAAAACAGACTGCTCGGCTGGCGAGAACTACCGAATTACCGTAGGACCGAACAACGAGTGATTGCTGCGCCATCGGTTGCCCTGCACGTGTCGCCGACTGAGTCACCATTGGCAGAGCTGGCTGCGGCGCCTGGCGGCCTAGTGTAATAGGGGCCTAACATGCAGGGTTTTGAACTGGACCATGGGTTGGCCATCCAATCCATGGAAGAGGGAGAGACCTACAAGTATCTGGGCTTCCAGCAAGCGCGCGTCATTGACAACACAAACATCAAAAATGCATACAAGAACACATACCGTGCTCGCGTTGAAAACATCCTCAAAACACAACTCAACGCCAGAAATAAAATTAAAGCCATCAACACTTTTGCAGTCCCCACACTAACATATTCGTTCGGTATAATTCCATGGACAAACACCGAACTCGAAGAACTACAACGTACAACAAGCACTACATTCACGAAACACAACATGTACCACCCCAACTCCGGATGACTCTACCCCGCAAGGAGGGAGGCCGAGGACTCGTCAACCTCATCACCCTACATGCAAAACAAGTACACACACTTAGGGAACACTTCCATCAAAGAGCACATCACTCCTCACTCCACTCAGCCATTGTCAAGGCTGACACACACCTCACACCCCTGGACCTCGAAAACCCTTCCCAACACTCACCACCCCTAACACCCACACTCAGCAACTGCATGAATCATGGGCTCGTAAGGAACTCCATGGCAGACATCACCAGAACTCAGCCAGCCTCATGTCGACATGGAAGCGTCGAACAGATGGCTGACAAGTGGCGAGCTGTTTGGGGAGACCGAAGGGTTCATGATCGCGATACAGAACCAAGTCATCCCCACACGCAACTACAAGAAACACATTCTACACGACGCAAACACACATGACGACAGATGCAGGAAATGCCACAGTACGCATGAGACGATCGACCACATAATATCAGGCTGCCCCCTTCTTTCCCAAACAGATTACCTCCACCGACACAATCAAGTACCGTCGATTGTTCATCAACAGTCAGCCCACAAACACTCACTTATTAAGAACACGGTCCCGTACTATAAGTATATACCACAAAGCGTATTAGAGTCATCCTCACATAAGCTGTACTGGGATGGCCCAATCACACAGACAAAACCATACATCACAACAGATCTGACATCACACTTGTTGATAAGGTCAACAAACAGACCTATCTCATTGATATTGCAGTGCCTATCAGCAAGAACATGCAGAAAACTCACGCAGACAAGATCAGTAAATACACAGATCTAGCACACTAGCTCCAGAAGCAGTGGAGGCAGGACCGAGTACGTGTTGTACCCATCGTCTTGTCCGCCACTGGTCTAGTGCATCACACACATTGCACCACAGTCTCAGCACACTAGGACTTCACAAAAACACTTATGCACAACTGCAGAAGGCTGTGATACTCAATACAACACGCATAGTTAGGAAATTTATGGACCCAACCACACATCCATAATCATTCTTGTACACGTCTTTACACTTGGCAATATGTGCTTTGATCCTTGACCCGCCGTATTGTTTTTGCTGGGGAAACCCAAGGTTTGAAACATACAAACATAATAATAATAATAATAATAATAATAATGGTGGTGTAATGCCACCAGCGAGGCATTACATGAATACTGGTCGTCTTTATGGTCCAACCCCATCCCCCACAATGACAAAGCACCATTGATCACAGAGGAACAACAACTCGCTGAACACTTACCCTTCGTGCCCTTCCATGATATTACTATCGCAGACATACAGACACCACTAAAATATGCACATAACTGAAAGGCGTTCAGAACTTCTGGATCAAGAGGTTCACGTCCCTGCATGGGAAGCTAGCTCTTGCACTCACTGACATAATCCAACACCCAGAACATATGCCTCTTTTCCTCACACAGGGTGTCACATTCCTACAGAGCAAGGACACTAAAACAGCGCACCCTGCAAACTACCGTCCAATCACTTGCCTCCCCACACTTTAACTCCTCACCTCCTGCCTTGCAGACAAAATTTACACTCACATCGAGACATATAACATTCTTTCCGAACAGCAGAAGGGCTGCCACAGGAATTCCCAGGGTTGTAAGGAGCAACTCCTTATCGACTCGGTAATCCTGCGGCAGGCGCGCGCGAAGAATAGAAACTTTCACATCGCGTACATCGACTACAAGAAGGCATTTGACTCAGTCCCCCATTCCTGGCTTCTCCACACTCTTCAACTCTACAAAGTAAATCCCAAGATCACGGCATTCTTGGATGCCACGATGAAGAGTTGGAACACATCATTACACCTACACACCCTCCAACACCTCCATCACTACAGTCCCCATTCCCATAAGGAATGGTATTTTCCAGGGAGACTCCTTGAGTCGTCTTTGGTTCTGCCTTGCCTTGAATCCATTAAGCCACATGCTAAACAACACAAAACACGGTTATAGGCTTACCTCAGGCACTGTGACATCATACAAAATCACACACTTACTCTACATGGATGATATTAAACTCTACGCCACAAGCAACGCACAAGTTACTAATTTACTACAAGTCACTACACAGCTCACCAAAGACATTGGGATGGAATTTGTAATCGACAAATGCCGCAAGCTACATATAACATACGGGAAAACTTCGAATTTGAAGGGTTTTGAATTGGACCGTGGATTGGCCATCCAATCCATGGAAGAGGGAGAGACCTACAAGTACCTGGGCTTCCAGCAAGCGCGCGTCATTGACAACACAAACATCAAAAACGCAGACAAAAAAACTTACTGTGCTCGCGCTCACAGCATCCTCAAAACACAACTCAATGCCAGAAATAAAATTAAAGCCATCAATACTTTTGCTCTCCACACACTAACATATTCGTTCGGCATAATTCCATGGAAAAACACTGAACTCGAAGCACTACAACGCACAACATGCACTATATTCACGAAACACAACATGCACCACCCCAAGTCCGCTATGGAAAGGATGACTCTTCCCCGCAAGGAGGGAGGCCGAGGACTCATCAATCTCATCACCCTATACGAAAAACAAGTATACACACTTAGGGAATACTTCCACCAAAGAGCACAACACTCCTCACTCTACTCAGCCATTGTCAAGGCTGACATACACTTCACACCCCTGGACCTCGCGAACCTTCTCTAACATTTACCACCCCCGACATCCACACACAGCAGTGAATCATGCGTGAATCATGGGCTCGTAAGGAACTCCATGGCAGACATCGCCACGAACTCAGCCAGCCTCATGTCAATATGGAAGTGTCGAACAGATGGCTGACGAGTGGTGAGCTGTTTGGGAAGACCGAAGGGTTATGATCGCGATACAGAACCAAGTCATCCCCATATGCAACTACAAGAAGCACATTCTACACGACGCAAATACACATGACGACAAATGCAGGAAATGCCACATTACGCATGAGACGATCGACCACATAATATCAGGCTATCGCCTTCTCTCCCAAACAGACTATCTCCACCGACACAATCGGATAGCGCCGATCGTTCATCAACAGCTAGCACACAAACACTCACTTATTCCGAACACGGTCCCTTACTACAAGTACACACCACAAAACGTACTAGTCACTCTCATATAAGCTGTACTGGGTCCGCCCCATTCACACAGACAAAACTATACATCACAACGGACCTGACATCACACTTGTTGATAAGGTCAACATACAGATCTACCTCATTGATATTGCAGTGCCCATCAGCAAGAACATGCAGAAAACTCACGCAGACAAGATAAGTAAATACACGGACCTAGCACACGAGCTCCAGAAGCAGTGGAGGCAGGACCGAGTACATGTTGTACCCATCGTCCTGTCCGCCACTGATCTGGTGCCTCACACATTGCACTACAGCCTCAGCAGACTAGGACTTCCCAAAAACACTTATGCACAACTGCAGAAGGCTGTGGTACTCAACACAACACGCACAGTTAGCGTGAAACTACACATCCCTAACTATTCTTCCAAACTTTTTTTTTTTTTTACACTTGGGAATATGTGCTTTGGTCCTTGACCCGCCATATTGTCTTAGCTAGGGAAACCCATGGTTTGAAGCTTTTTCGATATAATAATAATAATAATAATAATAATAATAATAATAATAATAATAATAATAATAATAATAATAATAATAATGCGATATATATTGTTACAAACAAATCAAAGATTTCGTTAAATGTCTGCAAAATTACACATTGGTAATAGAATGAAAACGTGAATTTTCATTTCACAAAAATTGTATGTAATCAAATGAGGTTGGTGCGAAATTACTTTATGTTTTGAATGTTTTCAGATGAAGTATAATTCAAAAAAGTGTACTTATTTAAAATTGTTATGTGAATGTTTAAAAAATGTATTAAAGTGTTAAATATATCTTTAAAATAATATAAACATAATTTGAAACTGAAACTTTTGTCTATTTCACCGCTATGCGCGCTAATGTTGTAACCGTCACTTCCTGTTTTCGGAGATTTTTAAAAGCTTATAACTTTTGACCCAGAGGTCAATCCGTTAAAATTTTGGTGTCATTGTTTTTATCTGTTTTAGCTGAACATTTTGATATATAATTTATGATAATCTGTTTTTGATATCAAAACGTTTCTCCAAGTAAGACATTGGCCTCTCAACCTCTGAGTACCGGGGTTCGGTTCTCATGTGGGTCTGTGATGGTGGACGATCAGCGCTGGGCAGGTTTTCTCGTGGTTCTCCCATTTCCCCTGTACTTCTCCCACCATATTTTCTCAGTCTGTTCGTCCTCATTTCTGTGGAATAGCACAATAGACCTACAAGTCGCGGTGCTTGGCTTTCCTGCCACCCACATTAACCACAATCAATCAAGTTCCAAGAAGACACATGGACAGACTGCGTGATCTACATAGTCTCATTTTCATAAGAATGAAGGCTAATAAAATATATACGAAATAAAATATAAATATATAAAAAATAAAAATATTTCAAAATATATCAGTGACTACTTTCATTAAACATAAAAGTAGATTAGAATAAATAATAAATTCTGATTTACAGAACAAAGACTTCTCAGACAAATTATATTATTATACAGCGCGTCCCAAAAGTTTATAGACAGCTTTTTTTTTCAAGTTTAAGAGATTAATAAGCGAGTGTGAATGACGAAATAATTTATGCAAATATCTAAGAGGGTATTTCAAATAATAAAACGCTCAAACAACTGTGAGAGATCATAAATTTATTTTTAAAAAATAAAAACGAAAAAATGCTGTCCCAAAAGTTTATGGACAAAAGGTGTTAAGAGCTGTTTTTATTAATAAAAATATAAATTTGCATATTCTATTATTTGTACACGTGACGTAATAGCTTCCTGAGATAAAAGCTAGTGGGTTGTTCCATTTTTGATTGATTGCAAAGATGCCTGCCAACGTGCAATTTACGAAAAATGAAATTTTACAAATTCATCGTTTAAAAGCTCGTGGGATGAGAGCTGTAGATATTGCTAGAAGAATTAAGCGTAGCAAAGCTGGAATTTATCAAATCCTAGCGAAAGATGACAATTTCGAACCAAAATCTCGTCCTGGAAGACCAAAAAAGACAACAAAGAGGCAAGACAGAGAAATTGTGAGACTTGTTTCGACCGAAAATTTGTCTGTACGATCTACAGCCAAAGAAATTACAGCTTCAGTATCAAAATCTACAGTCCACCGAAGGCTAAAAGCAAGTAAGTTTTTAAAATATCAAAAAATGCGAGGCACGCCAAAGCTTACAAAACGCCATAAGGATGCTCGAGTTCAGTGGGCAAGAAATTACATGCATTACAAAGACGAATGGCTAAGTGTGGTTTTCAGTGACGAAAAAAAGTTTAATTTAGATGGCCCCGATGGATGGAAGTACTATTGGCACGATCTTCGGAAGGAACCAAGGTCCTTTTTAAGCAGGCAACAAGGAGGGGGTTCAGTAATGGTGTGGGGAGCCTTCTCCTTCAACGGAACAACTGATATTGCTTTTTTGAACGGTCGACAATATTCTGATGATTATCAAGGAACTCTTGAAGCCCACTTACTTCCATTTGGGGAGTTGCTAGGGGGAAATAAATGGGAATATCAACAAGACAACTGCTCCATTCATGTGTCTAACTCCACTATGCAGTGGTTTAGACGCCACAATGTTAAAGTTATGGAGTGGCCAGCTTTAAGTCCTGACCTGAACCCCATGGAGAACCTCTGGGGAATAGTTTCAAGCGACGTTTATGCAAATGGGCGCCAATTTGTAACAGTTCAAGATCTAAAGATGCAAATTGAACAAAGTTGGTTTAATTTGAAGCCCGAAATTCTCCAAACTCTTGTTTTAAGTATGCCTGATCGAGTTTTTCAAGTGATAATGAAGAATGGTTTAAAAATTTGAACAATAGTGCAAAATTAAATGGAAAAATGGACTTGTCTATAAACTTTTGGGACACCCAAATTTAATTTTTTTCATTTTTCACGAAATCTGTGATGTTGTTATTTTATTTGTGTACAGTACTAATATTGTATTGATATTTTTGATAATTAAAAATAAAAAAAATTCTTGCGAAGCGTTTTCCTATTATAAAATTTAAAAAACACAGCAGTCCATAAACTTTTGGGTCGCGCTGTATTATATAAAAGCGTTATTCTGTCTGTCATAAGACTTTACGTTTTTCCAATTTTGTGACCAAACTATAAGAGATAGAGTGGTCATGTAAATGGATAAAATGTAGATCTTTTTAAGACAAACAAAATGCTATAAAAATCTTTCGAAAAAAGTTTTTGGTTTCCAAGATGGCGCCTTTTAAAGGGTCAAATTTTGACTTTTTCTCAATTTAAACGAAAAGTATAAAAGATGGAAGAGAACATTATATTGAGAAAATGTTGGTATTTGAAAGTTCTATCGAACGATGTATCACTTATTCACAAACGCTTCAGCGTTTGCAAGATACATGCAAAGATGTGAATTTTCGGTGTGTGACGCCGACCCGCAATACATCCGAGTTATTCGGAGAAGCCACAACGGGCTGAGAAGTTATATTTCTCCGACGATCGCAACATTAATTTGCTAAATCAATAAAGTTTTTTTTTTTGAATGCTATATATGCAAGGGTTCCGGAGCAAAGAGACGGTACCCGGCTATTATTATTATATGTTATAAAAACGTATATTATAAAACGTTATTTTGTCTGTCATTCTTTAAGCAAAATGCTAAATTACAAATTACTAAAATATTACTGAAATAGACAATCTATTCATAAGAAATGAAAATATATTAAACAACTGTTCAACTACACTGATTGGCGACGTAAATATAGATATTTTCAAAATGAATAAAAACAATGTAGTACAGAAATACGTAAAACTTATGTGCAATAATGGTTTCAAAAATCGTTTTTACGGAACAACAAGAAACTGTACAATTCATGGAAATACGAAAACAAATGTAGATCATATTTTCTTAAATAAACATATCAAAACACCAGGAATAATATGTAAAGAACGAATCGGATAACAGTTGAAAATGAGAAAATAACACATCCAAATATAATCTATAAAGAACTAATCAATGATGTTAACAAAACAAAATTCATGAAAATCTACATATATAAAAAGATAAGTCCTGACTCACTCACTCACTGACTCATCAACGCCCACCCCAAACCCTTGGATCTAGAAAGCTGAAATTTTGCACAGAGGTTTCCTTTATGATGTAGACAAGGAATAAGGCCGGATTTTCACAATTCAGGATAGGGAATAATCTGGCAAACTGACGATGAAGTGTATGGCGGCAACCCCAGGTGTGTGGCGCCAACCCTCAATACACCTGAGGTAAGTGGAGAAGGGCACAACGGGCTGGAAAGTCGTATATTCTCCGATCTCAATATTAATTTGCTAAATAAATAAAGTTTTTTTTTTTAATGCTATATGCGCAAGGGTTCCGGAGCGAAGCAACGGTACCCGGCTAGTTATCCATAATGCATTTAACGATAATCAATGGATTGCGAATACAAATGGCAAACATAATGATTTCACACGAATATAGAGCAGCGTATAAGGAAACGATTTTTTTTAAATGAAACAAAGAAATTGTAGTTGATAACTTCGAAATATCCACGTTTTAAGATTCAAAAGTTGCTATTTCAAGCAGACCATCATGAATGGAATAGGCAGTCTCTATTCATATCTCTCCAATTTGACAAGTCGTTTTTTAAAATTGTTTTCTTAACCAATATGAGATTTTTTGACTGTGTCTGAAAAATCCTAATATTTCCCATGAATGTTTTTCCTTATTTGTCCGTTTACATCGTTTAGATTAAGGAAATTTGTATGATCTTCTCATATTAATTTCTCTACTGGGACCCATTTGGCCTAATAATTTACCTGTTTATAAATCCTTAAACAGGTGGACGGATTTCCACAAAATTTGGTAGAGGCCCAACTTAAAATATGAGCGGGACTATTTT
>JAFIDM010012231.1:23912790-23931934 GCA_023159025.1 Thereuonema tuberculata
TTTATACATGTTTGTTTGCTTTCACACAATTTTAAAACAAAGGCTAAGATTTTTCTGGAACAGCACCCCCCCCCCACTAATTTTAGCTACGTCCACACTGCAGTCATCAAAGAATAATCGAAGCTTGGTGCACTCGGCCATTACTATTTAATAAGTTTTAAAATGTACTATATGTATTATATACTGAAAGATCAATGATGAATTAATTGATTATTATTATTTTATGATGAACTTTGTGCTCTTCGATATTCAACGTCAACTCCGCGAACAGCTGATCTTAAAATAGTAATTTTTCTGTTATTAATTCCACTATTTCTCGGCGATCAGTGGAGATGAATGTGTTGATGAATAAATTTCACGGTTTCTATGCAAAGTTGAAATAACCATCTGCATATTTCAAAGTCTAAGTGGGCGTAGAAAAACGAAATTCTATAAAAATTATTAAAAATGAGAACGCGTGAAATAGAAATTTCATATAGAAACCATAGAACTATAGAATTTACAGAAACCATTTAAAACTAATTACAATTTCTTATTTAATTAATATAAAATAGTGTTCTCTATTATATTAAAATATAATAATATTATAATAATATCATTACATTATATCATACTATATCTGCTGTTACGATGAATATCTTCACACATCTAATAGATATAAAATTAGATATAATAATATATTTAATTAACATAAAATTAATATTAACATAATGAATAACATCAAATACAAACTTTTGAAAATTATTTCGACATTATTCAATAAAATAATAATAATTAAATTAAAAAAAATAAAACTAAAGACAGAATAAATGCGATTAAATTACCTCGGCTTTTTTTTTTTTTTCTTTTCCATGGATAAATATTTTTAGGTTTATTTTTGTACAAACGGAACATTTTAGGGCTCTATAAAAAACATTGGGTCGGAATATTATAAAAACGATAGAGAACAGCGATAAATCACTTTGTTGTTTTATTGTACTTTTATTTTGTTTGTTCGGAAAACTGTTTAGTTGAGATCTTTTTTTTTTTTTTTTTTTTTTTTTTTAATTTATACAAAATGAAGTATTAAAATTGTAAGACAATTATTATTATTAATATTGGAATCCGAGTAAATGCGAGTTTTGCCGCTAGTGGCAGCACCGTCGGGCGGCGTTGGCTCGGCGAATGTTGTCCCAGTCGACATGCAGAAGGCGTAATAAGCATGCTTTTCATTTTACCTTTTTTTTCCTTCTTCCGTTCGTTCGCCGCATCATTATTCAAAACAAGAACTCGTGAGAGATACTAAACATTCACGATAATGCAGTCACTCATCGACTTATTTTTTTTCACCCCCACATCTCCCCCCAAACGAGACGTATCATCTTTTCTCAACCAATTAAAAATCATCAATCCATTGATTTCCTTCGTATAGACACTACATTGTCTACGTTGTTTTCCGAAAAAAAATGTTTTCTGTTTCTGTGTAGAGATTTTCTCGATTGACTTCCGTTTAGGTTCTACTAAATCTGTTTTTCTCTTTTAGTTTATTGACATGATCTTATGAATATTTAAAATATTCTGAGATAATATTACTTGTATTCCGATTGCTACATAGTTCATGAAATATTTAAGAAGCATGTTTAAAAAAAAAAGTTAACAATTTAACATGATTTTGGAATTTCTATGTTTTGTTTTCCTTTGATGGTTATGTTATTTATTGGTTGAATTATCATTTTGACGTGGCCCCTGGAAAAAATAGCTTAATATGTAAAAGACGAAATTTTTTATGAGACCAAGTCTATTTCTACATTTTTTAAATGTAAATTTTAATAAATGCCTATTTTTAGAAAGGTCTTCTATATTTTGCTTCGGGAAGGACCCTCCTATTTCGTAAATTGCAAACAAAATAAGCACAATTAAAAGTTTGTAATAGAGCTGTAATTTGTGGATTTATAGCATCGTGAATTTTTTGTTTAAATTTTTATCAAGATCATTAATTGACAATTTATTTATCTTTTTTTTAATTACGTTTCATCAAAATTTCCACCAATCAGAGCTCAGATAATTTTAGAACAATTAAGGGCAGAAGAACAAGTGGCGATATGTGAGTAAGTCTACTATGAAAAAAAAAACAAAGAAACAATGTGCAGTTAGACCAACCCTTAAGACGAATAGACAAGTCAGTCACATTATCAACAGCAATAATATTATTATATTTCCAAATACAAATATTATTCGTTCCGCAAAGTTAAACTTACTTGCTCTACAGTATGTTTGAATACAGCTAACACCTTGATAATTCAGTTTGATTTTAGTTGAAGAAAAGGTTTTTTTTTTTTTTTTCCTTTTTTCTGTAAAGCATGTCGAAATATCGAAGCATAGCAGCAAGAGAAATATTAATTCGCTTTTTAATGGAAATATATAGTTAAATTTGAATTTTTAACAAGTGGTTTTTTTTTTCGTTTTTTTAATGATGATTAATTTTTTTCTCAGGCAGTGTTTTTGTAAATAATATTTTTTTTTTATCATTATTGCCCTTGGAATAATATTCTGAATTATTTCGTATGTGAATAATCCTTTGCTTAGATTATTTAAATTAAAAAAAAAGTAATTCTATTCAAGTTAAAACAAATTACGACGTATTTTGAATCATTTAGTTTTTTAAATTTTATTAGCAAACCATTTTTTTAAATATATATGTTATATATATATATATATCAATCCGCATAATTGTAAGTGCCTTCCCTGCCATCCACTCGGCTTCCCTGATGACCGAGAAAATGATCTCGAAATCCAAGGTCACGTGTCCGTCGAGTGTGTATTTATGGTGAGTGTGTGTCACAGGGAAGCCGATCAAATAACCTTTGACCTTACCTCACGTGACTAAGGTTGACCCATATCGATGAAAAATAAAATGTAGGCATCCTCAGTAGTATATCTTAACAGTTAACACCTTATTTGTATTTCTGTGTCTTATGGTTTCAGAGGAGTAGTGGGCAGAAAAAAAATCAATTTTCTTTTATATAAAAATGGATTTTCTTTGTTTTACACAAAGCATATACAGTTGGTATGTCATTCTTTTATAATTGTGCATTTACTGAATTTTAATACAAAAACTACATAAAGAAAGGACAATGAAGAGAAAATGCTGAATTAGATCATCAATTTAAAATTTTATTATTTCTTTAAAAAAAAACCCTAATGAATTACTGTAATGTCGTTAGCTCACACGCTGTAAACGCAAGGATAATGAAAATTGCTTAATTATCTCCAATTGAATAAACAGTTGTTTGTATATTGAATTAAATGTTAATTAATTAATTAATTAATGATGTTAACGTTATAGAGGAGTATTTCATAGCCAACAATGCAGAACACAGTGAGATGTTATGAAATCATAATGGATGGTATTTCTATTCATTAAATTATAGAAATACTAATAAAATTACAAGGTAGCTTTATTAAGTTATATATTGAAATAGATATCTTGTTACTTAATTATGACTTATAAGTCGTACATAAATAACTTTTTATGACAATTTACCCGTAAACCACATATTATAATAGCATTTGTGGTGGAAAAACAACATCTCGTTGAGATGGAAAAACAACGAGTCAAGTTCTGGAACTGAACTGAATTAATTTATTAAACATTGGTTTTTATAGGTTTTCCATAGAAGAATTTGATTGGAAGATTAATTAAAAATATACAGAATGATTGGATAAAAACATAATGAATTTTAATTAATTAACTGACTCAATGGCTGCAACGGAAAAGAATTTAAAAATAAACAGAACATTCGTAATTAGGAAATAGAAAACAATATTTTAAAATAAATAACGATTAAAACGAATAAAATACAGATAAATAATTTCAACAAAAATACAGATAAATGATTTCTAAAAATATTTACATGCAAACTGTTACAATACTTACCATTGTATGAAGTCATGGATGTAGAAATGAGATGTTTTTCTCTTATTTCTTTTACATAAAGATAAGAACTAGTATTGGAATTATGGATTAAAATACGTCTATTGCAAGTCGTACCTCTTATTATTAGCTTAATAACTATTAATTATCTGAATTTATGTTTACATTACAAATAAACGTAATTAATAGATTTTTAGAAAAAATTCTAGATGGCACATCATGGAAAATCTGAAGGTTCCGTTTGGAACATCAGTATTCTGTGAAAATGGCAAAAAAAGATTTACATATTATAGGGACTACAATTCAGAAAGCTTGTAATTTCCGCATAAACACTATTTAGCAAATGAAAAAAAAACCGCAAAGCCTAATAAAGATGGAAATAAAAAGCGTGCACATGAGTTAGCTTTCACGCCTTGAGCTTATCATCGACGGGAATCTGGGACAGCTGTTTCATTCTTGTTAGAACTCATCGGCCAGATTTATCTTGATGATAAATTCAGAGAGACGTGAAAGGTTGTGGATTCCTCTTCCGCTACCCCACAAAAACAAACAAGCACAGCAGTAAAATGACTGGGGATTCCTAAAAATGTGCTTACATTTGAACGACCCCAAATGAGTTTTCCCGAAGTCGAGACCTAGCTAAATCGCTTTCTCGCATCCCAAAACGGTAGATTCACTCCATTTTCTCAAAATCATTAGCCCCGATTTCAAGATAAAATTTACAAAAAATTGCTCTCTTTATAGTATTAGATTGATTTGATTTGATATCTATATTGTAAAATCAATTGTAATATAAAGATTTTCAGTCGGAACTTTTGAAATATTTTCGTTTTACTTTGAGTACTTCAGTTAAAATCCTTTAAATTAAAGTTAAAAGCAGAAAAACAAACAAATTTATGTAATTCTGTAATTAACCCAAAATCACTCGATCCCGTACAATTTGCAATCGATCAAACTTCAGCATTGCTAAAAGTCACACCATTTTTGATTGGATCGTAAAGCCATTTTTTCAAACCGTTTGAATTCGGGGTCGAATTCAGCAATATTTACTTACATTTCAAATTCATATATTTACTTATATAAAGTTAAAACTATCTAGAAAAAAAAATCTCTTTAATTTTTTTTTTTTTTAAATATTGTGAGACTGCAAGATCAAGTGAAGCAGTTCTCCATCACTTGCTATCAATTTCACAACCTGGGTTAAGACAGCTGATGTTTCTAAAATTGTTGTCCTACGCTGTGTTAAAATAAAGCCCCTTCGGATTAAAATGACAAATTTGTTGCTGCTTATGTAGTCTTAAGGTGGGTCTACACGGGGCATTGGTTCGCTTTAGCAGAGCTCAGTTCTCGAGGGTCGACTTCCCTTCCTTTTACCCCAGCGGCGGTTTCACGTAGAACGGCAATTTTTTGGAACATGGCAATACTGCATTACCAAAGCTCGTGTAGACCCTCACGTATCCTAAGGTGTCAGCAACGTTGAAAACGCTCGTGTAAACGACATCTTTCCATCGAAAGGCAACGGATTTCACTCGGTTCTGTAAAGGGCACTAGCAACGCTCAAATAGATCGACCCTTATCTCTCCTTCACATTGAATTCGTCCTCCGTACAGTATCACTAACAAGGATTTCATCAAAAAACTTTTAACTTATAATCTTAAGTTTTTTTCCTCTGTTTTTAATCTTCCGATACAAGTATCAGAAGACTTATAGTCCCGTTTTGTCTGGGGACAAGTATCATTAAAATATCATTAGCAACAGTGACAACAATCGCAACAATTGCGTTTTTCGGAACAATCACATTTATAATAATAAGGAAATTAAGGCAATATCAATTATATTTTCGTAGACATATCAAAAGACGTTGCGAAGCATTGTGATTGGTTTACTAATCGCTATCCCTACCTTGTTTTTTTTTAAATGTCTTTCAAACAATTGAAACGAAACCTCTTTTGAATACAAACAGTATCTTCAAAGTTTCTATTGCTAAGTATTAATTAAATTCGCAATTACTTAAATTGTTCAACTCCAATTAATTTTAATTAAATCAAAACAGACCCAGTCACTGCGAGAAGCAAATGGATGGTTCTGGAAAAATAAACTCTGAACTTTTGAAGTGGTTTTCTGGTACAGTATTTGAAAAGCTTTCTTTTTAAGAAATTAGTTAAAATCAAATCATAAATCAAGGAACTGAAACTTGCTTGAAAAATTATCTCTAAATTAGGTCAAATTCAAGACAAATCGAAAAAATTTATTTTTGCGTTATCTTTAACTCTTCCTGAAAATAGGTTTGTTTTTTTTGGTTTTTTTACAGAAGACGTTGACACGTTCTTGCTTCTGACTGAATGAAAAAATCACTTAAAGCTAGCGAACAGTTCTTGTAATATCGTAAGTTTCCATCTTTTCATTAACAAAACCAAAATACGATACAATGCCGGGAAGGACATTGCCGATGGAGTTGTCCCAATGACGGCATGATTTTCTCTGCCTCCGTACTAAGACATATCGTAGAGCATCGAGCGAAGGTTAAACGAACGCTAAGTAGTCGCTCAAGAACTCGCCTGTTCTTTCTAAGTAATCAATCCGATATTCGGTGAAATATGCATCAAAAATTAGATGAAGTTTTTAAGTGCTTTTCGAAATAAAAAAGGAAAAATATTCTATTAATTTCAATATTAATATCAATGTCTTAAGGGCTATACGCCCTACTCCGTCTTCCGTAATTTTCCGTAACGTAATTGCTTAAGTGACGTAGTTATGTCTTCAGGGTCACAAGAATGGGGAACAATTATGTGAAATTTTTAGGATTGTAAATTTTTGAATATGGATTAATAGAAATATGTGGTCAAATGTGATTTTTATTTCACGTAAGTGTTCCTCATTCTTGTGAGCCTGAAGACATAACTACGTCACTTAAGCAATTACATTACGGAAACATAACGGAAGACATAGTAGTGCGTATAACCCTTTAAACTGAAAATTATGCAAACTGTAAATACATTGCTAATATTCCGAATTTCTGATAATCACGAAAAATACCTTCATTAAAAAATGTTACGATGCTTAATTTGCTTCGAGTACTTTGAACTAGTGTTTCTCAATCTTTTGCGCTTCAAGGCCCATTCCTATATACCTACACACCCAACTTGTTTCTGAAGCTCTACCACATATCAAACTATTTCATTTTTTCATTCAATATAATAGAATCCTTTCAAAAAGACCTATGTTTTACAAATGAATAAAGCAATCGACTTTAAAACTTAAAAAAAAAAAATACCCCCTAAAATATTTTTTAAGATGATTTGAAAAAAGAATTAATACTTTATTACCCTTTCTATGCACTTTAAGTGTATGATTACTCAAGTGTTTTAAAGCATGGATTTTAGTCTACATTACTATATTTGGTCAATAAATAAGACTGAAGATTGCATATTTGCATTCTTAAAATTTTCTTGAACACCAAGAGTAGCATCCTCACGGACAAGTTCTGCTTTACACCAGAGTAAGCTAAACTGTTTTACGGTAGTGTACTTTTACTTCACAATGTTCACTACTTTTGAAGTTCTAAAGCTGACTGCCTTAATTACAATAGTTTCATCAGTGAATGAAGTACAAGATTATTTGGGTGAGATTGCTTTTGCCAATAACACAGCATTGTTACACCATAAACGCCAGAATGGACGTCAATTCACCACCAACCAAATTGCAGGTCTTTTATAATGTTTTACTACTGAAATACAAGAAGAGAAGATTGTGCATTTACAATTTTGAACGAAAATAAAAAAAAAAAAAAGCATTTTATTAGGCGATGTAAAAAATACATAAAATCCCTAAAATAGCAAAAGTAGATGTAAAGAATTAACTTATAAAGAAATTCTAATCTAATTCCTCACACTTATTGAGCAAATTCAGTTGTGTTAAGAGGAGGAAATTTTATTAAAATCTTCCATTTTGAAAAAAAATACAGTTAGGTAGATTTGAGATCTAAATTAAAACCCAACTTAGAGACTATCCATAAGGATTGTTTTGTCTTGATATATTGTTAACAAAATAATAATGAGATATTACTTTTATTCTATTCTTTAAATATTCTACCATTGTGAAGTTCCAGAATTTTCAATAGCAAGGATAGCTGCCTAGTATCTTTTTAAACTTTTAAGCTTTTCCTGATGAGTCAGTTACCGTCTTCCGGCCCAAAACAAGTAAAAGAAAAGAAAAATTGGGCTAAAGCACTAAATTAAGGGCGACCCATTAAAACCCACGCGGACATTCAACATGTCGAGCAAAACATTTCCAAACTTGACCTAAACTTCACCAAGGCTTGTTGGAGGATGATCCTCCATGCAACGACAGCCGACTGTCCACCGGAAAACTTGAGTTTGGGAATTTTTTACAGGAGAACTACTGACTCGATCGACTTGAAGTTTGGCTATGTTTTAATTTAGAGTGTCTCCTGCACAATCTATATTTTTATTCGATCGTATCTATAACAATTTGAAGCACATTCGACTTTTTGTTTGTGGAAACAAACAGTCGACTCTGTCCTCATTTTTCCGGATAGGCGTAAATAAATATCCGATTACCATGGTGTTTGGACCTTTTGAACATGATGGTGAAGTCCCGAACAACTTGCCGATCCGACCTTCCGTTCGGGAGGTGTTAGGGAACGCAATAGCTCCCATATGGGTCGCTTAAAATTATATTTAAATCATTGCTATCCGAGTCTGTCACCAGCTCTCTCCTAGATAAAGTTAAAAGAGATACGAACGCAGAAGGACAAACATCAACACCAGGTCCGGTATTTAACTACAGGTTCGTCCGTATCTGCAAGCCTTGACCTTTCCTTATCCATGCAGTGAGTAAAATGTCAGCTGGGAAAAATCCGTATGAAATGCACTGAAAAGCCAAACAGAGTTTAACAGTTATAGATGTGCTAACCGGTGTCGTGCATTGAGTTTCGTTCAGAATAATGTCTCTGAATGCAGGTTCTCAAAAAAACCTAAAATTTGAATATGTATTAGCTTATACAAATGAATAAAAAATGATCATGAGTAAACAATTATGAAATAAAAACATATTTGATTTCAGAAATAACGTTTTACAAGCTAACCACGGAGGGTTGGACCACGTTTATAAGAGCGTTATAATAGCTGTTATGCGCACGCGAATTGAACCTGAAATCCTGTTGTTCGGTTTTGTTGCTGAGCGAGTGCAGACAGTATTAATATATGTACATTAGTGTAGTGTGTTCGAATGGCTCCACGAGTACCGGTTTGGTGGAAAGGGTACGTTGTGGCCCTTTCCAATGCGAAATATTCTTATTCCAGAATAATAGAAATGGGTAAGCAACGAAATTTTAAAACTTTCAAGTCCGTTATTAGTCGAATTATTGCTGACATATAGCAATGTACGTTTGAAAGCTTTTAGTGAAGTGAGGAAGAAACCCGAGGGCCGCAAGCGCTGCCACCCCAGCTGTTGTCTGTAAGGTTAAATAAAACATTATGGAAGAAAACCCAGGATCCATAGAAGTCTTGCACAAGGAACGGGAGTTTCCAAAACAACCATAACACACACAATTCGTAGGGACCTGCATCTAAAGAAGCACTACAAAGCAAATGTTCAAATGCCTCGACACATCTCCGAATGTAAGAGAAACAGCGATGAAGAGCTATGAAGAGCATTTGTCAGGCTAAAAATGAAAGTAGGATTTCACATTGGACGAAGGATGGTTTATCTCGATGACTGCAACAAACCACGAGCAATTTTTTATGGTCCTTGTGATGCTAAAGGTCGTTTAGAATAGTTCCGCCAATATAAGGTAAAGTTTTCAAAGGACTTCAAGATCGTGACTGGTTACCGCTATCGGTGGAAGTTGCCTTTGCGAAATATTGATGGAAAAGCACTGTTAATTAATTATAAAAAACATACTTTTTTATAAAGTTCAAATTAACGTTCTATTTATGGACTTTGAAATAATATTTCGGGAAGAAACTAATGTAGTGGAAAGTCGGGTAAGATGATGAAGCGTGTAAGATAACGAACCCGGTATTTCTCCGACGCATTCATAGATAGGACGAGCAATTTCTAAGACTTTAAGTGATTAGCAACGAAGTTCACTGCAAAGGATGTCGGGCCAGATTGTTTTGCGAGCAGTAGCGACTAAGATGTGTTTGTTTCCCGTGCGTTTGTAATTTTTCGACTTCACAGCGTAAGGAATTACTCGAGTACTTTAAGTTGTTTTTTGCTCTTTCATAAAATATTCTCAAAATACAACTCATAATGTAAAGAACCATGTGGGGTGTAGGTTATTTACGATAAGCTACGGTAATGATAAATAAGTTCTAAACCAAATTGGCGGCGTGGGGTAAGATGACGAGAAGTTTGCTTAGGTTGTCATCTTACCCAACCTGTTTTTGAGTAGCTTTTATGAATAGCTTTTGTCCTATTTTAAAAATTGGTTTTGAAACTGAATTTTAGTTGCAGTTATTTTTTTCGTTTATTTTAAATCCTCATGTATGATTGTTTATCTATGAATGTTTTAGGTATTATAAACAATATGGCACGAAATTATACAAGGAAAAGAGACAGGGGAAAGTGGGATAAGGAGACAATGAATGCAGCTATTGCTGAAGTAAAAGATAAAACCTCAAGTGTAAACTTGCCAGAGCCAACACTAATGTTCTTCTAAATGTTTGTTGTACCTAATTCTTCAAAGTTTTGTTTCATTACGAGCAATCTGTTATTGTATTTTAAGTGTTTCATCTTTGACTTTTTTTACTTCATGCCACACGTTAGTAAGTGAAGTTGTTTCTCTGCATTTTTAAAATAAAATCTTAATGTGTTACTTTTACCAGTTCGTCATCTTACCCACCCCCCTTCGTCATCTTATCCCTTAGGTGGGGTAAGATGACGAAAATCACACTTTTTTTTTTTTTTTTTTGGTGAAATATTTTTCTTAATTCGAGTAAAATTCGGGTAAAACAGCGTTTCATATTTTTTTATTGAACATAAAGGTTAAAAGAAGTGTCCTTTCAAATTTCAGGGAAAAAATCTGAAGCTTAAGTTCGTCATCTTACCCTACCTTCCCCTATTCCTTTCTTTATTTATGTTCACTTGATTTACCTTCATTATCTATTCTTAAAATCAAGGAAGTCATGGAAATTTTAAGGTTTATATACATTAAATAAGAAAAAAAAAATAAATTCAGCTATTGTAAGCAAAGATTTTCATAAATCCATTCTATCAAATTGAATTAGAATTTTATTTGTTAATCCGGAATTAGTAACGGATGGATTTGAAGTTCTTTTCAGTCCCAAACTTAAATAAAAATATGAATTTTTTAAATTTGTATTTAATTATCGATTGTTTTTAAATTACTTTTAGTTATTTTAATTATTATTTAATTCTTTTAATTATGTTTTAAATTACATGAAATTATGATAAAAATATCTCAATATTATGTAGTAGTAATGTAGATATAATCTTATATAGAGTATAAACAGATGCTTCCCGACGTTCTCATATACGTAAATTCACAGGCGCTTATGCAAGTTGATTTGTCTATGAATCCCAATGTATGCCGAAACATAAGGTACGTACGACGGAGCATACCTTATACAAGTATATCGCAAAGAAGTAACAACAGTTAAATAAACAGCACAAACATTAAAATACGAGCTAGCTCATCTTTTTATTTTGCATCTGGTTTCCGCCAGCTGTTATTTTAGCATATATAAAAGTCAAAATTTGTTTGTATGAATGAATGTTCTCTACACGATTTAACACCCTTTGAACCAAATTTTGCATAGTATCTCTTTACTACCCTGCAGAAAATATAGGCTACTTTGAAGCCTCAACACACCATCCGTCACCTGAAAAGGGGTGAAATCCCTGAAATAGCGCCCATATGCACCTGGTGGCGACAATTGGAACCTACTATTGTTGTGCATAATAGCACTACGTAGAAACCTGGTGGCAAAACAGAACTAAAATATTTTATGTCAAATATTGTTGAAGGATACGGGGTTTTCGGACTGCACAATAAGAATATAACATTTATTTGTACAGATCACGTGATTTTTATTTTTACCGACTGGGGATGGTTTGATGTGATAGGGTTGAGGAGAAAGGTGTGGGAAGTCATATATTCTCTGATCATAACATTACTTTGTATCTATCACTTTTTGTATGAAGTGATCTCACAGTTCAATTTCTTTCTGATTCACATCAGGACATCTGTTTTTGTAACCCGTGCGAAGAACGGGGTCTTTGAGGTAGCTAATAATAAATTGCATAGATATTGGCATAAAACAATTTTTAATGTTTAGGTGCATTTTATTAGTCAGGTACAACTTAAGTGATTATTTTGTTTATAGCAGACTTTTCTTAACGTTGTTTACCCATAGACTGATTTGAATCTAATATCTTTCCGGGTTAATTTTTCCGTTTTCCGTAAGAAGACAATTACTCTGCGATTGATTGATTTTTATTCTTTATTCCAGAGGTCTTATTGGACTTCCAACTTGTTCCAGACTTTTAGATTTCTGTAGTGACTTATTTTATAGCGGATCACTTAGAAATTCGAAACGCTTGTCCTAAAGTTTGGGAAACACTGGTACATGTTAATATATTTTGGAAGCTTTTGCCGTCTTACAATTGCAATCACATCTGCTGGTTTGTGTCATTAATAAAGACAAATATTCTAGAAAATTCATCATAATAACTGTTTTTTAATATCCCTGCTGATGGCTATTTTTCTGCAACACTCCAATAGATCAATTATTTCGATTAGTTATTCTCACAACTATTCCACACTGATGTTTGTCTTCGTATCTTTGTATCAAGTGAGGACGTAGTAGCTCCAGTAGTAGTGTTTGTCCGTAACCTGAAGGTTTTGGTTCTGTTTCGTTTTATTTGCCTTCTAGGCGATCCTAGGGTACACCCATATCTATACGAACTTCGGACCTGATTTCAGTCCGAAAGGTTGGTGGGCAGACATAGGTCTGACTTTCTCAACTTCACTACATCACTTCCAATTGCTTTTAGTTCGATATTTCCTGCGTCTTCGTAGCTTAGAACATATTACGCCCCCCGCCCCTTCATTCGGGTCCAGTGGTAAAACTTAAAACATTTTAGCTGAATTATTTTATTTAATTTTATAAAAACTTTACGCCCATTTCTATCGTGTATCTAAATGAGGTGTATCTAGATCGCAGAAGGAAGTTTTCTCCCTTGTAAATCGAAAATCAATTTTCCGTTACTTTCAAACTAAAATTGCCTCCCAGCGCCACAATTTGGCACCTAATTAGGAATTTGTTTTAGACACAAATATAAGAAACCTATAAAATATGTACATATATCAAAACTATCTAAAACAAAAATATCAGCAGACACCCATTGACAAGTTTTTTTGGAAAACTTTTCACAATAACTTCTGAATTCCAAATTCTGATACTTTTCAAAATAATCTGTCCGCATTGATGTTACCTATCAATTATTTTAAAATATTTTCATATTATATTACTTTACTACTTTAAACATCTGTTAAGTGAAATATATATTTTTTCTGAAATATTTTTGTTTGCTTTAAAAAAACAAAAACAAAATAAGTTGTGTATTACGTAACTAATAGTATCCGGAAGACCGAGCTTCTTGTTAGGTAAAATAAAACGAAAATAAAGTAAGAACACTGTAGACAATAACTTGGTTATTTAACCTCCTTTCGGGGAAATGGACAGCTCCGCAGTGAAAGATGAGGCGTTGAAGGAAAAAAGCTTTAAAAATTATAATTAATTCAAATTATTATTTTATTAATACTACACGTAAAAACGCACAGAACGCGAATTTATTAGGAATAAAATAAAACGAAAAAAAAAGTAAGAACCTTGTGGACAATAATCTACCACCCAGGTCAATCATTTACCCCGTAAATTAGTTTTTCCGAAGTTGAGACCTAGCTAAATCGCTTTCTCGCACCCGAAAACGATAGATTCACCCCATTTCATCAAAATTTTTAGACCCGTTTTGAAGATAAAGTTTACAAGAATTATGGTCTTTAGAGTATTTGATGCTTCAATTTAAATTCTCATGTATACATTTACGTCCAGGTTTTTCAGTTGGACTTTTAAAACAAGATTATGTATTTTTTTTTTTTTGAATCGCAATGATATTAATTTGTAAGACTACTACAGTTGCTGATTTCGCAACAGTTCCTTCCCGCTCACCAGAATATTACCGAATTTTAATTTTCAGAACAGTGTAATTGCCTAGCGGCGGTGTTCATGAGCACCACTAATGATCTGTTTCTTGCCCCCTTTTCTGTTTTTTTTTAAATACACATTCTATCATCTCCACATCCTCTGTTCGTGATTCTGAAAATAGATTTTGACATCAAGAAAATCTGGAGGGATTGAAGCAAGCTGATCAGGACTGTAGATGGTATAGTTGACCTCATGTACGAGCAAAGGTTTTTTTTTTTTGTTTTTTGTTTTGTTTTTGTTTTTTTTCGGAAGGAGAAGCCAAAGTTCAAAATCCGACCGTTGAATAACTACAAAAAAAAAAAAAAAAAATATGGGGGTGTGGGCGAAAGGACTAGTAAACATTATTTATCCTTATATTTCGGAATTTCATTGGCTCTTTCGACCTGCTCCCTCAATATACTCCCACACCACTGCTTTAAACACTCTATAGAAGGTGTATCAACGAACGAATAAGAAATAAATATTGAATTTGGATCACTACTTATTCGATAACATTTCAGGGCTTAAATTTGCTTTCCAAAAACTTAAGCTTACAATGACTCGACTTAAATATAACGAAATGTAAGGAAAAAATAAAAACTGAAAGATTGCCACAGAAGCCATTTCTGCATCTTAACAAGCGAAAATTAAGAATAATATCATCATGATAGATTTATTAATGAAAGTTATTTAGTGAAACTAAATCACTAAATAACTTGAAATAAATGTTCAATGTAGAATATAGATAGTACATATTTTATATATATATATATATATATATATAATAATAGAATATAATATAATAATCGAACAAGCAAGGCCTTTGAGTTTCGCAAAGCAAAGATTTCAATCAATCTTTTGCAATTTAAAATTTAGAACAGAATAGTAGAATATAAGAATAAAATTAACTTATATTAATAGACTGTATAAAGCCGGACAGTGATGTGGACACTGTCCGGCTAAATATAATATATAATAAAATAAAATATAATATAATATATAATATAATATATAATAAAAATGGGTTTGAAAGCTGATGAAATGTGATGATACAATACTGATACAAGTGCTCTCTCGTGGCGACTTCTAGAAGCTCAGTTATTTTGTTCTAAGTAAGAATAAAAAGAATTCCGAAAACACATTTTTTTTTTTTTTTTTTTTTTTGCATACAACACGAAAAATGAACATTTCAAGTATGTCGTTATTGCAGCAAATGAGCGATATATGTAAATCGTAAACCGTAATTTATTATCTAACTGAAATTAAATATTGGTTTCGTAACGAAAACAAGTTGTAATTTTTAAAATGTGATTTGTTTTCACATATTTATTTAAATTTCGAAAGTGCGTCTTCGTAAAAGACTTGAGATGGTGACCTTACGACCTGGTCTGTTTCTTTTTATTCTCAGACAACTTATTTAATTGGTAATAAAACAGTGTGATAAATTTTAGTACTCTGTATTAATTAAAAATAATATATTAATAATAAATATATGAATAATACACTAAATATAATACATTATTAGTAATATAGTATATGTTAATAATTTAGTAGAAATAAAATGTAAAGGATTTATCTCACTTTTTCCCCTTTTATATATGTATAGTTTAATGTGTGCATCTGTTCGGTTTAATTTCTTTCTTTACATAATTAATTATTTAATGTGTGACAGAATAAACTTTATTAACCAAAGAATTCAAAATACACATTTCAATAACATTATTTAATAAAAAGATCTTAAAAAACCTGAAGGATAGTTTCGGCCCCATTTAATTCACGTAGCCATCATCACCTCATTAAAAAGGGCCGAAACTTCCTGCCAGGTAATTTAAATCTATTTATTAAATAATTTTATTGAAATGTGTGTCCTGAATTCGTTTACTATCGACATTTCATAAATAATGTGGAATTATTGTGAATGATGGATGATGGATAATATTTTTGACACTAACCCGGATTTCTGCAAACATTCGTAAGCTACTATGTGGATTAAGTCTAAATAAGTCTAATTAACTTATGATGTACTACTATTTGGAGAAACCGACCGTAAGAAATAATCGTTATAAAAATTATTTCTATGTTACTTCCTTTCGTGGAATGCCATTTTGAAGATCGTGGATGCAGTTTACAATACAATAAATTCAAATACGCAGGGCTTAGGAATCTTTGAAGAATTTTCGGATGCCGATTCTTCATTATTAACTGAAAAAAAAATACTTCAGTTTATAATCTTTTAATAAATTTGGTATCAAATGATCGATTTTGATATCGATCATTTGATACCAAATTTATTCTGCACTCTTTTAAAAATTGAGTGAAAACTTTTATTTATAAAAATGAAATCTTCTTTCTAGGATTTATTAACTGATATTTCATTTTCTGATTTTGTTTTTGTTTTATTTTTCATTTCGAGCCATTAATATTATATGAATGTTTTAGGATTATTTACTGTCTGTAACATATGTACTTTCTCAGTTGGTATTCTAAAAATTTAAGAACTGAACTGTTTTTTAATTCCGTATAAGGCTACGAACCTAAAATTCTGACTCAAAAATTCATAAAATTTAAGAATGTCTAAAGAATTACTTTACTAAAATCTTTACTTTTTTTTTAAAATATGCACATTTTTCTTTGAGTTATAGAAATTGAAGACAAAAAAAAAATGGCGGCGCCAGATGTTGATGTTGTGCCTGAGTTTGTTTATTTACACGAGACCATTGGTTTATTTCAGTTAGTTCCGTTATTGGTGGAAGTTTGTTTATTTTCCTAACGGCGTAATCATCGTGTCTATCTTTAATTTCACGCTGCCGACCTGAATGACAGAGTCGGTTAATGTTTTAGACATGCCTTCCGTCATGTGTTTAGACAAGAAGGAGGGAATGTCATGAGAACTCTCGAGAACTATTTGCATATCAATTGGCGGGGTTCGTCCGCTGTTCTTTTGTCTTTTTTTTTTATTTATTCTTTTCTCTGCTATCTTGCCAGCATTTACCAGTGCATTTCTAATGACAGCGTACAGATGGCAGCACAGTCGCTTGCATTATTCATTGGCTGTGATAGCTGCGGCCAAACTGCTGACGTAGGCCAGATAACCTTCTCGACTGACCCTCGAGATAGACCTGAAGAGATCTTGCCCTTTCTATTCAAGGATCTGCTCCACCATTAATTTCGTCTAATGACACATTTCTTTATTACTGTGCAAAGACAAATCACAGCAAACTCATTCAAGAAGGTTTTTTTTTTCTTTTAAATAGCATTGAAATGATATTAAAGCACACTTTTTTATAACATTTTGAAAATAAAAGGATGGCTGTAAAAAAACAAACAAACAAAATAATAATAATAAAAAAAACATTTTTATGAAATTTAACAGTAATTTGTATAATAATACGGAACGATACAAAAGTTTAAAATTGATAAACTGAAATTAGTTGATCTGCCAGCTTTCGAAAAATCCGCATTGTTCGATCCGAATGACAGGAAATTTTAATTATTTCTATGTGTTTGTGTGTTTATTTTATTATTTTAACGGGGCATTTCAGTGTAGTGTTTAGTTTTCGATCCATTTACGTCCACTTTCTATTAAAATGAAATTTGTCTTTATTATTTTTCAGGTTTGTAAATAAATAATTTCTTACTTATTATAATTACTGCACTTCAATGAAAAATATAATAAATATTTACAATAAATATATTGTCACTCTTTACATAAAGTTCGGTTACTAACCAAAGTCAATGGGTACTTTTTTGTAGAAACCTAGTACTAAAATTTCAGGCTCATAGGATGTGTAGTACGCTATCATAGACGTTCTAGACCATTTTTCTCTCCGATGCATATCGGAGAAATTAACAGCGTTAGACTAAACCCACAAAATCCTGTGATTCGTAGCTAAGATTATTAAAGTTTAAAATTATATTAAGAGACAAGTAATATTTCGATTAGATGTCATTGCAGATTCATCAGCAGTTAATACTCTGTCTTTCCTCTATTTACTCCTTCCATACAGAATAATAATGAAGTTGAACTATCCCACGACAGGCCTTTGTGGTCCTTTGGGTCTCGGGAAATAAAGCTCCCGGCGTTTCGTAACCAACGGGACAAAGTTGTCAGACAGACGCTCGCTCGTCTTTCAACCCCCAAAAGAACTTAACCGTACTCATTCTTCATAGGGCTGGGTGAACCCTAAGACTTAATTGGAGAATTCGGCGTGAAAAAATTCCCTTACTCTGCCGCGGATTGAATAATAATAATAAATGGTAAGGAAATTTATAGACACAACAACATATCCCTAACATCCCACATCCCTAATATCCCCAACCCTCTTTGGACACTGTTTTACACTTAGCAACATGTGGTCCTTGACCCGCCATGATGTCTTTGCTAGGAAAACCCAAGAATTGAAACATTTACTTAATAATAAATTCAGTTTTAAAGTGTGGTATGAATATTTATCAAAATCGAGTAACAAATAAAAAATATCTCGCACACTGAAAAAAGTAACACAAAAACATATTATAAATCACGAGTTTCGATCTGCGGAAACGAAAAGATCATCTTCAGCTGAAAACAAAAAGTGTTTTCCGCAGATAGAAACGTCCTGGCTTGGTAATTTTTTTTGTTTTTATATACTGCAATATTTACTGAATCGAGTTTTTTTTTTTTTTTTTTTCCATTTTCTAAAATAAATTAATTAAATCCGCAAATACTTAATTAAAACTTTTCTTCAAAAACTTTTCTAAATCTAAAAAGTAAATTTTAATTACATTAAAGCTCGCGGAGACATTAAAAGGATTACTAATTGGCTGAACATTAAAACATTGATAGAAATGGATGGTTTCGATTGTTTTATTTCTCTAGGAAAATTTTCCTGACCTTTTCATGATAATTTCTCAACAAGGAACCACAACTAAAAATTTTGAAATGTAACAAATTAGATCGACTCTGTATATACAAAGTTTCAGGAACATCCATCAAGTGGATGAAAAGTTATTAAGG
>JAFIDM010012231.1:23932034-23948988 GCA_023159025.1 Thereuonema tuberculata
CTAAACATTAAAACATTGATAGAAATGGATGGTTTCGATTGTTTTACTTCTCTAGGAAAATTTTCCTAACCTTTTCATGCTAATTTCTCAACAAGGAACCACCACTAAAAATTTTGAAATGTAACAAATTAGATCGACTCTGTATCTACAAAGTTTCAGGAACATCCATCAAGTGGATGAAAAGTTATTAAGGAGATACAAACACACTGATTTGCTGAATTCATTTTCCTAGGAATACAGACAAGAAATGTTTTTATTTTATTGCCCGAGATTTTAAAGATGGTGATCTATATACTTCCGTATCTGTAAGATGAGAACAATTTGATAACAAATCTGAAATATTCCCGGCTCTTCTTTCTTTCTTTGTTGTTTTGATATTTTTGACCCTCATTGATGAAATTCCCGATTTACAAAATAATTTTTTAATTTCCACGGACTTGAAGAAGGATTGTCGTGAGAAAAGGTGAAAGGATGACTAAGAATAACGTGACAACTATTACTCACAGCGCCATTAGAAATTCCTGATTTTTTTTTTACAGACTCGAAACGAAGTATTAATACAAACTCTTTCCCAATTTCCTGCAATTGAAATGTAATCCCCCCAATTTAACCCCCCCCCCAAAAAAAAAACAAAAAAAACAAACTACAAATGACAGAATGCTTTTTTTTATTTTGCAACGGTTCCATTTTAAAAGTTTCAATTAGACTTTCATTTGACACCAATTGAGTGTCATAAAAAAAAAAAAAAGAATAATACGCCTCTTAGTCAGCTCTAGGAAAGATTAAACATGAACATAATTATTCGGTAATCGATTATTCATTCATCTTTAGGGACCGATAAAATATTACGTAAGCATTAAAGGGGGGGAGAGGGGGTTCAGGCTTTGCTTATTTTTCCTGACAAGGGGGAGGGGTGGGGGTTCAGTGCAGTGCTTATATAAGACAGACAAACATGCACGCGAGAGAGTGCGCTGCGCGAGATAGATAGACTTTTTCCTCAGTACCTCATGTCTACAAATTAAATGTAATTTGTTACATTTTAATTCAGGAGTGAATATCATGTAATTTTGACAGTTTTAATTTATTTTTCAATGGTATTTACTGTTAACGATTTGTTAAATCTTACGAAAGCATAGGGGAAGGGGAGGCATCTGTTTATTTTTTGCTTATAAGGGGAGGGGGGGAAAGGGTTTAAAATGACTAATTTTATGCATACATAATACCTGAACGGCCCCAAAGTAAAAGTATTTTTACATGATTTATATGTTATGCTATAAAAACACGTTCAAGTCATATATTGTATAAAATTTATTAAATTTTTACATTATTATAAAAATTTACAGATGATTAAAAATAATTATCAACAATTTGAAATTGTTATATTTGTGTATCGGAGGTAATGTCCATTTTTTACGAAATTAAGGTTTTAACAGTGTCCTATGCAAATTTTTTTGTTTTTTCAAGGTACAAAACACTATGTCCTTAGCCTAAAAATAACAGATTTATCCAGTTGGAAACGGCATATCTACCAATATGCTTGCGAGGATATTATTAAAGATATTAAATATATTATTAAAGAATATCAAAACCTAAAATATGTATGTTAGATATACGTAAAATGTATTGTCTGACACATGGTTCCTGATGATCGCGTTTGCGCGGGAATCACGGAAATTACGAGATTTGGCCATTAGCCTCTTCAGCAGGTCTCAAGGAATGTAGTATTGTGAATGTCTGTCACTAGGAAAATGCTAGAGAAAAAATGTTAAAGTTGGAATTTTACCTTCAGAGTAGAGGCGATGGATGCAGCGGCGAATAAGGCATCGGTCAAAATCGTCGACATCAGTAATGGGGCTTGCTCGTGGCCGCTTCTTCCCCGGAGTCGATAAGCCTTCTTTCGCGTCATTTTGTGAGGAGACATGGATAGAGGCTATTCTCGCGTCAATCACGTGAAATCGCGAAAATTCGGGATCGTCAAGAACGATGTGTCGGCCTATATGAAGGGCCTAATTGCAAAAGTCACATTCTCCACTTTAGCAAATTTTTCAGGAAACATGAAAAACGTCTCATTTCAATAAAACAAGGTTTTGAAACTTGCATTTTTTTTCAAAAATATAATGTAGTCAGACAATGTGGTGTGTAATGCTGTTTCAAATCATACACAACATATAACTTGGAAAAATGACTTTAAAACATGGAGAATGTGACTTTTGGTACTTACGATGGAGAATGTGAGTTCTGCACTTGAATAGTTTGCAGAATATTACTTTTGACATCATGCGTTCTAGAAATTATCAGAGAAGATAATGTAAATCACGATATTATTTAGTTTGTTTAAAGTGAAAAGTTTAAATACTGGCACAAAAACTTTGTTTATTGAAGAAACAAATTTTACAAATTATTCTCACAATATAGAAATAAAACAAAAAAAAAAATATAGATTGTCATCAAAACAGTTCAGTTTATTGAACAAAAACAAATCTGGAAAGGCTGCAGTTCATCTACAACGTGCCATTCCTCCTCATATTCTCATAGCACATGTATTTCAGGTCCATTCAAAACATTGACGACAAATTTCAAAATCTTCATTAGATCGCCACTCTTCTCCCTAGTGTTTTTCCTTGAGCTCTCTTCCATTTCAGTGGTGTATTCACACGCTTCTTTGGACTTCGCCAATATTTCTATCAATAGGTTTAACACTTTAATCCATTATTAATAAAAAAAGAGGACATCACAATAAACTTTACACTTCACTCTTACCCAAACATAACCTGTTGCTGACTGTGTCACATGACTACATCACGTGACCAAAATACAGCTCCCCATTGGCTGAGTGGAGAATATGAGTTTTGCACTAGAATCCTCAGTGGAGAATGTTAGTTTTGCTCCAAAACGTGATTTTCAACATTAAATTTATATAAGAGAATAAGAGTTTTGATAGCTGAAACCTTCAGAATAAGGTACAGTTCAATGTGAACAATAATAATATATCAATAACTCATTTCCCGCCAAAAGTGGAGAATGTGACTTTTGCAGTTAGGCCCTTCATATGTACTATGCCATATAAAAACTTTACTAAGAGTGTCAATCAAAGTGCAAAATTTAAGAAAACATTTTGTAAAGGAATAATTCAACTGGCTCTCCTGAAAAATTTAACATTTGTGACGTAGTGCCTTTGAGCTCCGCTACACAGATATAGTCTAAGCAAAATTGATAGGTCATCTGCATACAACGCAAACCATCATTCTTAGCGCTTCATAAAATAAAATAAAATAAAATATAATAAAAGTAATACTATTATACGAGATGCTGGCTTTCACATCCTTTCAAGTTAATTTTAGAGCAGTTGTTCTTAATGTTTCTTCCAGCGCGCACCCTTGGATCTTTAAAATATTTTCGCATTTTTTATCAAAACAAATGAATCAATTCTTTAAATCTAAGATAACTCAAAATATTTAAAGAAAGAAATAGAAATTTTATTTATTTTCATTTCATCGAATAATAATGAAAGTTTGAAAAATTGCGTTGGTTTTCTAGTAATTATATTTTGAACAATAAATAGTTAAAATAAGTGAATATAATTTTATGCTAAAACCATAAATTTTTAGGGCGACCCATAATAATAATAAAAATAATTAAAATTATTAATAAAAAAAGGAATAGCGAAAATCGAATGTAAAAAATTAAAAATATCTCGAACATGAGGGGGGGGGACGAGTTGCTTCCTGAAAATACGCTAATTCTACATTCTTTGGGCCTCTAAATACGATGGTGAAGTCCGTTTTTCGATCCGACCTTCCGTTCGGGAGTTGTTAGGGGTGGACAGACACGGACGGAAGACAGGACAAACCCAATAGCTACCGATTTTGGTCGTTATCACACTAGCTCCCGAATGGGTCGCTAAAAAAAATATACTTATAATACCGATAAAAAAATCTCAGATTTGGATAAAAGTATTTATTTTTACATGTACATACTTTTTTTTCGATAATTATTAAAAAAAAAAGGCAGAGCTTAAAAGGAAAACATCCCAAGTTACGAATCATTGCTTCTGTTTTCTTTGTCTTTAAATTTTCATAAAAAATATTTGTCTCGCACTTTGAGCTACCATCAAGGTATATCTGGATGAAAAAGCCATAAGGCTGAAACAGCTGTCCCAGATTCCCGACATGATAGCTCAGGGTGTGAGAACCTTTTGTTTACTCGGATGCAGCCTTGTATTTCTTCACTTTATCTTCACTTTATTCACTTTATCCTGCTTTCCCAGGAAAATGAGGCTCCTCAAATCCCCCTTTTCCCTGTCTGCTTGTGTCTTTCCCTAATAACTTTTGAACTCCTGGATAGATCTTCTTGAAACTTTAAAAAGGATCTCTATTTTTTACATCTGAGTTTTCCGAGTGGGTTCTTATCTAGAAAGAAACGCATGAAAGGGCCAAAAGTTCCTATAGGATCACTAGAAACAAAACAATGCATTTCTTGATCTTATATTGATTCTTTTAGATAACCCATTAATTAGCGCTTGGTTTGTTTCGATTAAAATTAACCGTCTGTAGACAATTGAAGCAAAAGTTTTTTCATTTTTTTTTTCAGAAAATTGATATTAGATATTAGAAAAGAAACGTGAATCGTTTTGTGTAGTTTTCAAAAAAAAAAGTAAATAAATAAATGGGGACAGCCAGCACACAAGACTAGTTAAAACATTTATACACAATTAAAAAGGTTTCATTTCACAACGGGTTTCGCCTCCAATACGAGGCTTTGACTCGTCAAAAGTCTCGTATTGGAGGCGAAACCGGTTGTGAAATGTAATCTTGTTAATTGTGTATAAATGTTTGTAACTATTCTTGTGTTTTGGCTGTCCCAGTTTTTAATCACTATGCATGCACTTAAATTTCTATATTTTATTTAAGAATAACATTTTAAAGAGAAATATATTTTTATTTTTCAAGTACTTATTGCCATTTTATCCCACATGACCTAAACACATATAGCCGCTCACTTTCCTTATTATGTATATAATATGAGTTTTTACAATTGTCTCTAAAACAGATTTAGTTCTTGTAAGATGATGTTAGTGAATCTGTGAAAATCACGATTCCTGTTTCCAGAACGCCCGCATCGGATTGGAGCGATGGAGTCCTTGGAGGCTGTGTTTTCCATATTTCATTCATTCACTCAAGGACCACGCAGTCTCTGTCTCATTAGCATGCGTGACCGTTGCCGCAGGAATGCAAGCCTTGTTTTGGGCTGGTAGCAGACGATCAGGTTCTTGGCTTAACTTTTGACTTAAAATTACAGGTTCAAACGCTCTGTAATTCGCTCAAACTAGCGGGTGGGTTGTGTGTGATATCAGTAATAATGTCTCCCGATTAAAACTGTGGCAATATCTATTTCAAAACTGACTTTATAGAAGGCTTGGAATTTGAACAGACTAAAGGCTAGGGATTTTCTATTATCTCCTTTTACGAAGTGATTTCGATTAACGTGATTCCTCGATTTACGAACCTCATTCGTTCCTTGAAATGCTTCGAAATTCATAAATAAAAAACACTTCCAAATAATAATTATGTATTTTAAATAAAAAAAGAGAAAATTTAAGTAAAAAAAACAATAGAAGGTTCCAGATGGAGTTCGTTTTGGCACCGAAAACATCAAAAACAAAGGGGGAAAAATAATAATTGGCGTTCCAACTTTCAACTACTGTACCTGCTTATTAAGATCCAACATTAGTTGTCAAAATCTATATTACTAATTTATCAGCAAACTTTTAGAGTTTTGATTTACATCATTAAGAATCTATTTCCTAATGATGATTATTAATTAATTACTGTTAAATCTAAACTTTAGATTTAATTCCGAAGCAAAATAGTTTTTGAGCTATCTTGATAATAAACGGACGGACATAAGTACACTACAACATCGTTTATCCGGCCCTCGTTGATCCGGATCTCCGGATAATCCGGATCAGATTTGTAGACATTTTTTTTTTATTTAATGTTCACATAGATAATAATTTTAACTACGATAACAAGAACATAACTATAAGTACGCCAAACATTCGCTTTTTATTTTGATTAAATGTACAGTTCCTGCTTAGATTGTACAATAAATTATGGAAATAAAATGCTTTTTGTCGAAGAAAGCTTTACTAGTGTCACATGGCGTTGAAGCTACAAAACATAGTTTTTTATCGTAATAAACGATAAGTCCGTTTATTTAAGGATTTGTTTTGATTATTACCCGTATTACCCGGATTATCCAGATTTTCGATTTTCCGGATTGCCTTTGGTCCCAGTTAGTCCGGATGAACGAGGTTATAGTGTATCTCAATTTGTCACAAATCGAATATCAAGCTTTTTGTTAATTGTCAGTAAATTAATATCGCTTTTAAATAATAACCTGTAGTTGACGTGCCAACTTACAAATCGTACAAATTTAAGTTTCAGAGATTCTCATAATCATTCAAGCACAACAGTAAGTTTGTAGATGTTTCTCTTGGAGCCTCTTTTGGCTCAAAGCTGCCCCGAAGGTATAGGCTCTAACTTTTGTATCTAGATAGTTGAGAATGGTGGTTAGCTTTCGGCTCTCCCGCTTTTAATAACCAAAACAGAATGTCGGTCTAACTTAACAGAGGGCTGGATGAACCCTAGGATCCAGGAGGAGAAATAACCTACTGAGTTACCAAACCTTCCAACAATACTACATTATTTTATTCTTATTTTCAGAAACGGTTTTTCTTTTTTTATTTTTAACTGTAGAAATGTTGAGATAGCGAAGAAGAAAATCGAATTACGAAAATCGTCGGCTTTCGAAATCACAAGATGCGAACCGAATGTGGATGAAAGAAAGGGCAGATATGTTGATAAACGTTTCTTTGTATTTTCATTACATTCCAGTACCCCGCTTTGCCTTGGATTGAGCGAGCCAAGTGGTAATGCGCTTAACTGCAGACTGGAGGAGTCGGGTTCATTTTCCTGCAGAAATCGGGGATTTTTCAACGTTGTATTTCAACTCCAGGTGATTCACTCAGGACAAGATGAGTACCTGCTTTCTTTTCCGAGAACTTAAAGGCGGACGTGCGTCGGACTGATCATCTGCGACTTCAACGGCCACAAGTGGCTGTGGAGAAACACTTACACTAACTTTTTTAAAACTTTATCTTGTTTCTGTTACGGAAAAGATTGTTAAAAGGCCTTTATAACTAAATCATAAATCAGTTACAGTGCTTATCAATTAGCAGTAATCATAATTCTCATTCCACCGCTTTTAAATGGTAATGTATAGTTATGGTGCCAGTTTTCTAATATTCTCTCACTATAAGATGCATAAAAAGTTGTTTAAAAATGAAAAGGATAGTATAATGTTTTACGGTATGTATTAGTGTTTATTTATTGTTTTAACCTAAACATTCTAACGACCAATTTTGATCGAAATAATACGATAATATTTAGATAAATAAAATATTTCTAAGGTAAAGGCGTTTTGAGAGAACTTCGTTCTTTTACTTTAATGTCAACGTCTTTTAACTGATTTTCGTTGCTTCTTCCTTTAAATCTAACACGAATAAAACTAATAGAATCTTGATTAAAAGTTCAGCCCACACACAAACAGCATAAAATTCTAAAAATTTTAAAAATTAACACTTTAAAATATTAAAAAGTTCCATAGCTTTCGCCAGCAATTAGACGCGACTTCTTCAGTGGAGATGATACGAGAGGCAGTCGTTCCATGAAAGGACGCACTTCCATTGGTGAATGCAAACTTCAATAACAGAAGGCCTGGAGAAGAGCCATCTGGCGGTGATCACTGGAAGCTAGGTCGGCTGTAAACACAGAAACACATGGCGGTTGTTTACAAATAAATGAAAAACAACCCACACAGTGGAGGCAAATAGCCCCAAGAATCCAAAAAGAAAGAAAAACGGGAAAAGGAAAAAGAAGGAAAAAAAGACACAAATAAAATTGAAAATATAGAAAATTTAAAATAAAATAAAATTAATAAAATAAAAGGACATGAAATAGAATGAAAAAAATAAGAAGTAAAATAATAAAAGGAAATAAATGTTTTTAAGTGTTAATTTTTAAATTTTTAGAATTTTATGCTGTTTGTGTGCGGGCTGAACTTTTAATCAACATTATTGGCGCACACAAAAAATTTAATACTAATGGAATCTTCTTTGAAGAAAGAGGCTAAAATTAAGTAAAAATTCCTGCTTTTAGTAGCTTGTAGAGTTATCTTTATTGAACAGTGAAATTAATGAGTACTTAGATTTAAAATTATATTAGGAACTCTTTGTTTTAGCACTTTCCGTCTATACATTACAGAGAATTACAAAACGGTAGACAAAACATGTAATATCTTATATATAATTATTCTTATCGTTCATATAAAATAAGCTTAACTAACTAAGTTCTGCACCATATCATAATACAACAGTTTAGTGTAGTAATAATCCTGTCCTGTTCCGTGGTTTCTGCAAGGTGCTTCAGTGCAATTGATTCATTAGTGTTTTGTAAGTAAAATTAAGGTATATAATTTGTAAGATATTCTGCAGTAACTTGACTTTTTTTTTTATTTTAACATATTTCACCATTTTAAGTTAAAAAAACATCATTTTCAGACCTATGAGTTTTATGGTTAAGTCATTTCATACGACTCGTGTTGGTTCGTAAGTCAGAAAAGTCCGTAATTCGATGCATTTTTTTTTTCACCTATTAACGTATGTTAAAGTATTGCAATCGTCGTATGTGTATGTAACTGAGGAAATGACCATAACCCAACAACTTGCCATTGTACTTAACAATCTTACAACTTTTGCCTTCAATTTTATTACTAATATTAACATAATTACTACTTTAATCACAAGAAAGCATTAAAATAAAAGCTGTAAACACTCTATCAATTTAATCATAAAGAGAAACAATCAAACACAATGAAATGCAAAACAACTTTGAAAACATTCGGATGAAAATACTGCGGAAATACTAGTATGGCTGAGTGTCAGCAACAGTTACGGAAACTGTACGTAACTCGGAAGCAAACAGCGTAACTCCGAGGTGAGAATCTACGTGAGTCGAGGATTCGTAAGGCCTGAATTAGTTTTTTAAATCATGCCATCTTTAAAATGCTAATCTTGTAGTCAGTTAGCCTTTCATACAATCGTAAGTATTAATAAAAAAGAAATGGGGAGGGAGGTGTTTAGAGATTTGAAATGAGAATCCAACTTCCCTGAAGTGAGTTTTCGTTGATCAGAAGTGCTAATTTCTCAAAAAATAATTAAAAATAAAACTTCGTCCTGCGAAAGTTAATGAATTGAATTGGAAATTGAATATTTTAGGAATGCTTTATTTTTATCTATAGGGAAAAAGATACGATTTAAGGAATTCATATCCAATACATTGAGTTCCCACAACATTACCTCTTGGCTGAAAAAAGTGATTTCGAATCTGCAGTATTTTACAATTAACCATCTTTCTTCGACATAGGACAGCTGTTTGGTGATTACTGTCGCTTACTGGTTAGAGGCTAACAACTGTAGAAGTGGCCAACCACGAAAGGGAAGAGGACAATGTATCCAGAAAATTAACTTGTCCCTTTTTGGAAATCGAAATAAAGGTTTATATTTGATAAAACGATTCAGAATTGTAAGAATATTAAAGAAAAATAATTTGTTAAAAAAAATGACAGAATTTTGAAAGAATAGAAGTATATTAAAGAATTACAAGCCTACTTTCTTTAATACGCCGCGTTTTTTACATTTCTTTGTTTATAAATCTACAAAATGAAAGGATAGAAACGTTTCTGTTCATTTTCCCATTGCAATTCTGCCGAAAACAAACTTGTACCTATTCTGTTCTTTCTGAAGAAAAATTAAACAAAATCTCAAATACTTTGTTAATAAAATCAAGTCAAAGTGTGATTAAACTATCCATTAATTAAGTAATAAGCAAAGAATAGATTAGAATTCATTATCCGTTTTTAATGATGTTCTCTGGACATCTTTGTCACGTCCATCAGCTAATTTCTTTGTTAACCAAATCTCAAGAAAATCCATTCACTTGTTCAAGTATTATTAAGAGAAATACACACACTGATTTCAAAAGTCTTTTTTTCCATAGGAAATTGGTATAGAAATAAAAAGTATATACGTTCATTGTAATTGTTATTTGAAATCTATATCAATATATTCTTATTATTAATTCAAATGTTTGCTGTTATTTCCTTTGTTTCAGTTATACTTGTTCTGTTACTTCAGCGCCCTCTGTTGTCAAGTGTAATATTCTCGTGGATCTATAATAGATGGTTTCTCAAGGACCAACGCCAATTAACCGCTCCCTTTCTGTTGTTGAATGCTTCACTTGAGGTTATTTGTAAAGGTGTGGGTTTCTTTTTTCATGGATCCTTTTTATTCTCATTCTAATTGTTTCAATATCTTCTTCCATCTTATGAAAATCGTAAAATATAAAAAAACCATTATAATACATAAGAATCCCCCGACCTCCCCTTTTTTTTTTCCTATTAATCAAATACATTTGACTACGAAACCTATAATTTAGATCTTGTTTAAATTTTATAGGAATATGTTTTTTTTTAAATGAAATTTATTATTATCCTTATTTATTACATCTATAAAATATATTATTTGAATATTATGTAAGTTGAATTCGAAACTAGCTTTAATATTCTTATTGTGGCAGTTTCTTACGGATAATAATTCAAAAAGAATATTTGTTATATTTAATTTTAAAATGCTTTTCTCCAAACTTAAACTAATTTAGTTAATAACTGATTTAGATACTATTTAGAAAATAATATTATTTGGAGATTATTATTATACTTTCTAGAAAGTTATGCAGATTTATGTCAATTGATATTGATTCATTTATTTGCATTTCTTATTCAATGCTAATATATATATTGGCTATTTGTCTACATAACTTCAACTGTCATTTCAGATTGAAATTGAACGACTAGACGAATACTATTAGTTGTAATACTACAGATGTAAAATAATTAAAAACAGTAATTGTATATTTAAAAATATGAAAAACGGAGGAAGAAAACGTACATTTTATTCACGTTTTTCGTGCTTATTAGACTCATCAGCCAGATTTAACCAAATTGACGATCGACTTGAAGGCGTGAAAGGCTAATGGGATAGTTCTCCCTCCCAGGAGTGAGATCCACACAAACAATAAGAAAATCACTGTAACTATTACAGTATCAAAACCTACAGATACAAATACAGACCAATATTAAATAAAGGAACAAAACAAGACCAGGACCAACGGGGTCGAAATATAGGGGAGTTTAACGTGGAAAAAATGAAAAAGGGATAAATAAAAATGCACATTTTCTCGGGAGCGGGAACGATCCCAGAATCCTTCACGCCTTCGAGTTGATCGTCAATGTGGGTAAATCTGACTGATGAGTCCTAATAAGAACGAAACAGCTGTCCCATATTCCCGTTTGAAGATAGCTCAAGGCTTGAATGATTTTTTTTTTTATCCTTTTATCGTGTTTCATTTTTTGAACGTTAAACTCCACTATTTATGTATTTATTTTTAAATCTGTAATTTCGACAAACTTTTGTATTTGCTTTCTCCTAGAGTTTTACTGTTGCATCTGTTTGATTTCAATTCCCTTTCTTTTCGTTTATTTATTCTTTTTTATGATTTTTATTTTCTGAAAATTATCCTCAATAAAGGAGAATGGGCAGATCTGCCCCACCACTATATAGCGGTAAGATATACACTACCCTACACTAATGGACCGGACAGTGCGCTTTATTGGAAATATGTGAAAGTGTAACTGATTTAAGAGTGGGATGGGCACCCACGTGCTGAAATTACATTAGCCACCCTGTGGGGCATGCTTTCCACAAAGTTTTGATACAGAGCTAAGGGTTTTTATGTCCATTCCTGCTTCAAGAACATGGCCAGTGCAGCTATAGATGTCGGACGTGGTCCTCTGGCCCTCAATCGTGCTCTAACTCGTCCCATAAATGTTCGATGGGGTTTAGGTCGGGACTCTGAGCAGGCCATGGAAGCCGCTTTACAGCCATCTCTGTATACCACTGCTGGACAGAGGCTGAAACATGGCATGGAGCATTGTCATCCTGAAAGTAACTATCGTCAATTCCAAGCATTTGCCAGAGAGTAGGAACAACCCGATTATCCAAAATGTCTTTGTAGCCTTCGGAGTTCAAGATTCCCGCAACAACATGCAATGGTCCCAGCCATACTGTGAGAATCACCCCCATGGCATGATTCCCCCACCGCCGAACTTCACAGTTGGAACGATGCATTCGGGTAAAAGACGTTCGCCTGGCATTCGCCACACTCAAACACGTCCATCCGACTGGAAGAGAGTGTAAGGTGATGAGGCACGTTACACTCCATAAAATTGTTTTCCACTGCTCAGTTCAGTTGCGACTTTGCAAATACCACTTGAGTTCTGTTGAATGGTGAGATGTGTAGTTTGTGGATTTTAAGGGCGTTCAATTCCTTCCGCAATGTATTGTGATTGTGATGTATTCCGCAATGTAACCCTTGATGCCTGTTGAAACTCACTGATCACGTGCGCACATGCATTTTGACGATCTCGTCTTATTTTATGTAAATATGCAGGTGTCTCGTCCATTACTGTAGGATAGTGTATACCTACAGAAAGATCTCCTTAAATAGAATATTTTTTATTATTACGACTTTCTCAATTATTAGTCCGTTCGGAGTTATATAATTCTAGATATGACTTATCTAGTTGACATCGTAATTCCCGAATTTATTATTTAATTAACATTTAATAATTATTTTCAGTAACAGTAAATATTATTTTCATTTATTACATGTAAGTAATTATTATTTACTTAAAATAAATGATAATGTTAATTATTAATTACGTATAATACGGGTGGGGCAACTTCCCACACATTTGTGGCCATTGTCCTTTCGAAAAGATTTGGAAAAATCAACGAAGAGAAAAAAGAATAATATTTTTTTTGCAGAACAGAGATTAACAGACTGTGCTTTCTACAATTATTTGTAAAACAATAAATAACTATCTAATTAAAATCTTTAGTATGATTGAATAAAACAAAATTAAAAATTCACTTTACATCCTACAGAGATACTTTACATCTTTTTTTATTTTAATATTTTTTTATCAGTAGAAGATAGAAATATTGATATATATACATTAAAGCTATTGTTCATTAAATGTAAAATGAATATTTAATGGTTGTTTTATCATTCTTTATAATATAGTTAGTAATTTCAGAACACGCATCTAGTTTTCATTAAACGTCAATAATTACTCGTTGTACTTAAGAAGTATTGAAAAGTTTAGCATTTAAGTTGCGTTGATATTTGAGAGTTAAGACAGCTCTATTGACTTAGACATTGATTTCCAAACTGTAATATTATTCGTTGTAAAATTTAATTAATATTTTACAATTGGTTATGGGCCCATTACATCTATTGTTGTCCGATCCTAAAAATATTTTATTGAATTTCCTTGTTGTATTTTTGAACAGCAAAGCTAACAGTAATGGCCAGTAAACTAAATATTCTCCTAAGAAAAACACTACTTTTCCTCAACGTATTTTTTGATGCAGTTTTGATTACTAGGCAAATAGGAAGTCATTGTGAGTTATAGCAATAGAACAAATGTTATGGTTAGTTGAATCAATTGAATAGTAAATATTGATTTAAATCAATTCAAACAATCCCTGGAGTATCAACACATGAAAACATTGTGATTTACAGACAGAATTTCTGGTTTTCTGAAATGACGTTTCAGAATTAAATTCGAAATGGTTTAATTAAATGCATTTTTTATCATTTGCGAATTTTAAATTTGTTTTTTAACAAAAATTTAACACTTTTAAACATTTCAGTAAAATATGGAAACCTGTTTGTACAATTGCATTACATTAGAATTTTGGCACATGCAAATGTAACATGAAATCTTTACGATAAGCTTATATTTCTACAAGAGCTGGTCTACAAGAGCTTTGAAAAGGCGGAATCAGCAACGCTGATTTGCTAACGCTCTTAGAGAACCTAGCGACATCCAATGTATTTCTGTGGAAAGTGAAAGATGCGGTATACACGAGGGTTTTCAACGCTTCTTTGGCAACTCTGGTCTGGTCTTCACGGGGCGTTGGTGAGCTTTAGCAATCCTCATTCCTCGAGGGCGCAGTTTATCTTTATTTTACCCCTATAACAATACTGGGGGCTAAACTAACGCGACGTTAGCAACGCTCTCGTTTAGACCACGACATTTTTGGTGGCTAGCATAACTTGTGCAGCGCAATCCTTACTCAATCAAATAACCTATTTTTTTTTTTATTTCTGTGGGTGATTCTCCAAGCAAAATACCAAAACATGTTGATGTCACAGTGATATGCATTCCTTTTTATTAATATTAGACTTTAGGCTTTAGACTATTAATATGGATACATATTTCCTAAGAAGAATTATATATGGTTTGTTTATTTTATTTAGATGTCTAAATTTAATCATATCTATATATGAATATCTCCGTTTATACTCGAACAATAATATTATATAGCGATAATAATAAGGATAACACTCAATTTTATTTATAAAACATACCTCTTCTTTAACAGTATTTTATAGTTGTAATAAATACTAAATACTAAATTTCATTTGCAAAAAAAAAGCAAGAATTAAGTTAAAATTTAAACGAGATAAATTTAAGAGTGAAATATATTTGATTAATAGGGAAATAAATCTTGATAACTCAAAAAGGTTTATTACTTAGAATTTCATCAGAAGCAGATAAAGAAAGCGGTTATTGTAAAAAAACTTCGTGAATCTGTCTTTTTGTCATCTTTAAGTAATTGGTTAAGGTTATAAATTTTAGTGATTTATTATTTATTATCAGGCTAAATATTCGAAATATAGAATTGGCTTTCAACTTTAAGAAGTGATCGTGATTTATTGGCCAATTTATTGGAGCCATCTTTGCGCGGGAATCGTTGATTTATCTGTTTCCTAAGTAGGAAGGAAGGATGTTTAAGTTTCTGATTCAAAGTTAGTTAATTGAAGTTCGAAGGAAGAAAGGGAAAAAAAAAAGATCCAATCTCCTTTCTTTGAAGATCAAATAACACCGAGGTAAAGAACTATTAATTTAATAGAAAAGACAATCAGTTGAAAAGCGACTCAATTTACTTCAACTTTCCGTAAAAAGGGAAAAGATGGAAATTAGATTTACATGTGCTTCGGCTTTTTATTCCCCGATGGTAAGAATAGATACTGAAGCTTATTAGAAATTTCGTCTGACATCGAAGAGCAAAAAAAGGGTTAGAAAGCAATTTCAGGGAATAAATGGATGTTTGTAATAAAGATTGTTTTATCCTAAAATAAAATTTTGTTTCGTTACAAGCAGAATTCTACAGAGTTGGCTCAGTTTAGCCGTAAAGGTAGGGGTCTAAATAATCTTAATACAATCTGTTCAAGCTCCGTTGTTGATACCGGAAAACAGGAGATATGACGCACTTATTGAAAAGCAAATTTAACGATGGTAATAATTCGTAAATAGAGAGAAAAAATCGTAAGCGTGGATACAGTGGATGTAAACCACGCTGTATCGTGGTTTAGTCTAAGGCACGCACAATTTATTTACAATTATTTAAAGGTTTGTATACATTTTGGACTGGATTCTGAGAATCAAAAATAGAGCTTTCTTTCTGGTCCGTCATGTCACTGGGAGAGAGCTAGCGGCGAAGCTTTCTGTTCGGTCCGCCACTTGGTGAGAGGAGTCGACGTGTAGCCGATTGGCCTCCCGATTCAACCAATCACAGCAGTTTAACTGGCCAATCGAGAAGGCTTGTCGACTTTGCATCAATATCTATTGTTTCTAATGTCTCTTAATGCTGCTGTTTTGTTGTGCTGCAAACGTATTGTGTTTTTCATATTCAAAATCTGAAGAAGAAATGCAGACGATATTCGCTGGAGTATTTGAAATAAGGTTTTGTGCCATCGTTTGCTAATGAAACTATTCCTATGTACTTATTATGTGAAAAAACTGTCAGCAATAATGCTATGAAGCCGGCGAAAATGAAAGACCACTTGGAAAGGATCCATTCTCATAAGAAAAAAACAAAGATTTTGAGTATTTTAAAAAAACTAAAAGAGAAATTGATAGTTCGGTCAAATTTGAATACATATTTGAAGTCATCTGCTAGTGTTGACAGAGAAGGAGGAGTGAAGACATCCTACAGCATCTCTCTTAACATAGCAAAGAAAGGCAAACCGTATACTATTGATGAAGAAATTATAATACCAGCTATAAAAGATGTAATTTAAAATGTTATGAAGAAAGACTCACAACTAGTTTAAAATGCATACCATTAAGTACAAATACTGTGCAGCGACGTATTGAGGAAATGGCCGATGATTTGGAAAGAACTTTGACCTCTGAGCTCCAGCATTGTAAGTTTGCTATTCAACTTGACGAATCAACTTTTTCGGATGTTCAAATCTTCTCATGGCTTATGTTAGGTTTCATAGCCCATCCTTAAATGACACTGTTGATGAATTTCTATTTGCTAAATATCTTGAAACTAATTCAAAACGTGAGACAATTTTTTTATGTTTGCAAGATTATTTGAACAAGCACAGCGTTCCTTTCAGGGATATTACTGCAGTAGCTACTGACGGTGCACCTGCTATGATAGGCCGTTACAGAGGATTTTCCGTCTTTCTGAAGGAAAAGGTTCCTAAAGTTTATACTGTTCACTGTGTCCTATACAGGCAGCATCTTGTAGCCAAAAAACTGAGTGGCGAACTTCATGATACTCTGAAAGAGGGCGTTAGGTCAATAAATAAAATTAAAGCTCCTCCTCTCAATTCCCGACTGTTTGCGACGTTATGTGAAGAAAATGATGAAACTTTCAACCAATTACTTTTGCACGCTGAGGTAAGGT
>JAFIDM010012231.1:23953988-23997840 GCA_023159025.1 Thereuonema tuberculata
ATTTTATTTTATTTTTTTAAAATATATAATTTATTGGGTATAAGTTGCGCTTTCCATCACATAGGGAGGATTGAACATGCAGCAAGGAGGAACCATTTCGAATGAGTGGGGATGATGGAAGACCAAAATAATTGTTCTTAATTTAAATTGAAATATTAAAGAAGCCTCTAGAAAGTTTGATGGAAATCCATTCAATCGTTTCAGCGTGATGCTCGTACAAGCATATAAACAAGTAAATGGACAATTAATATTGAAATGGAACACTAAGACTGCGCATGCTCAGTAATAACAGATCAATCCGATTACGAAGAGACCTTTATTAACCGGTCTCTACAGTTTCAATTATTATTAATAGTAAAAGATAATAATAATGAAACCCTAAAAATAAAATTTCAATTTTGCTGCTGGTAACTTAGGTTGACATCTATCCACATTGTATCAAAGGATGCAAATTTCATTCCACGTTCTTTCATCGCCAGCGGCCTAAGGCTTTTGTTTTCCATTCAAAATTAAAAAAGAATGCGGGTCTTATCTTCAATCAAAAAACACAAGGACCCTATTTTGGCTTTCCTTTCAAGTGCCGCCCTGTCTCAGCTATGTTGCTTGATTTCTAAGAATATCGTTGAAAACGTAGTAAGAAGATGCCCAAATAAGGTAATTGCTAACGTAAATGAATTGAATTGCTTCTTCTCCAGTAATGCGTAACTAATCTTTATATTTTTCATCATTTTACTTCAACATTTCTACTTTTGTAGTCATCTCGTATCTTCTTCGGTTAATTGTAAAATTCAGGGAGAATATTAAGCAAATCGTCATCCATTTTGATCGTTGAAAATATTAACCACGACATTTCTAATGTTTCAAATTCACTGCTAGATTCTGAGCTTTGAATTGTTGTTGTTTTGTTTGTAGTATTACTCGGGATAGAATATTTCTGAAATTCTTCGTGAAACAAAAAAAAAAAAAAAAAAAGAAAAGAAAAAAATACAAAAGCAATAAAACAGGCGAACATCTACGAATTATTGGAGGGATGTAATGCAGGGAATGGTGTGAAGTGCATTTCACATGCATCCGAAAATCGGACGGCGGATCTAAAAATTGAACGTATTCTATTTCAAATAGCCACGAAATTCTCTCCGACGTCGTCTCTACGAACTATTTCAATGTTAAAATATTATCGCTAGCATGTCCAAAGGTAATAGTCGTACTTGTGACGAAGTACGAACGACGGTTTTCTGAACGAATCAGTGTTTATGAGATTTCCTGTAGTCCCATGATTCTCTGCGAAAGCAAACGGCGAGATTCATTCATTGAAAACATGGCGTCAAGCGAGAGTTCCTCCATACCAATCGCGCCCATTAGCAGCGGCCCTAGCATGTTTTCAGCCAGAGCTTATATTGGCGCCCCTTAATCGAAGGCTATTCTGATAAAATGCCTTTCTTTTTCATTGGCCATCATGAATTTCGGCGCCCCCTACCTGATCCGGTGGCTGGAGCGGTCGCCATGGAACCCATCATCCCCTTTCAATCCTTGCTCACTCTCTTTCATTTTCTAGTCAGTGCCGATGCTGCAGTACAACTCTCAGTATTTCTAAAAGTGTCATATACTTTTATTTAATATATAGAAAACGAGAACGCGAAACTGGAGCTTCCATTTTCAGTCGTTTTCTTCGCTTCGCTCCAAAGAAAATTTCCGCTTCCGTTTTAAGACCGGATATTAACGTCATTTCCTGTGAAAAACTATCTACGATTTCAGAGTCATGTGAAATGGCCTCCGAAAATTACTCAGAACACAATCCGTACGATGAATTTATCGTCCGATTTTCTGTTAGAGAAATCAGACGATATTTAGATCAGTGATATTCAAATTTCAACTCCCGTACTCCTCAGCTACGAGAAGACATTAATGGCGTAAGTGAAAATAAAATAAAAAAAAATCCGCAAATGCACTGTCGGACGGTTTTCTTATTTTTTTATTATTTTAAGCAAATTACTTTAAGTAATGAAACTTTTTTTTATTAAAGATAAGTTGTTGAGGCAAGAGAAATTTTATAATATTTATTTTTCCATCTTATTTCTTTTATTTTATTTGAAGCAATAATTTAGGCGGGCACTATACGGTGGAAAATTGGGTAGTTCTGTGCAGGATGTTGGCTAGGAATTTGCTGGTCTTCGCGTGTTTAACCGGTTTCCCATCAAAGTATTTACACGACCCAGCAAGAATACATCCATCCATGAAAAACACGTGAAGGTCTCGTTGCTGACAAGATCCCAATTGGCACATAGACGGAATCATAGACGGAATCATGGCAATTACCATCAAACTATGTTTTATTTATGAAAATAAACATTGATTTATATAGAAATCATTTATTGAAAGCTTCGAATACGCGAGAGAATATTTTTAATTAATTAAAACAGGAAGAATTTCATTTTTTTTCATCTTTTTGTATTTCTTTGTTTTCAGTTTCGATATTTCTCGTCAAATCTCGACAAACGACGATATGTTTTCGAGATTTCAAGTGCTAGTCGATTCAAATTTTCAGATCGGAATTCTGTTAAGAATTTTGGTTAATAATGCAGCTTTTCTGGAAGCATCCACGAAAACAGTGAAAAGATGACCCCTGTTCCTGAAAACCAATTTTATAGATATTTTAGATACAAATCGATTGAACGTAAAGTTCTTCAATTCGCTACCAGGAACGCTGTTCGCTATCAAACTATTCAGCCAGCCAGCAAGAAAATAGAACACGTCCTAAAAACTGTTAGCCAGCAGAAATTCCCAGCACAGAAACACCCAATTTTCACCCGTGTAATGTCCACCGTAGTTGTTTGGATGCTACAATTGACCTCTACTTTTGTTCATTTAATAATTTTTATACAATAGGAAATAAGTAAAATCTATCTGTAAAACTTAATTGTGTAATTATTAAAATATTAAACTTTTAATATGTTATGTTGGATATAAATTATGTATTTATTTTAATAAGCTTAGATATTTACTCTTTGGCCTAGAACTTTATTATGTATAGGCAAATTGAATTCTGTTTCAATAACGTTGGAGTTGGGGGACGGGTAACTAAGTGGTAACACGCTTGACTTCGGCCTGGAGGAGCCGGAGTGAATCCCAACCTCGGGAGAGGTCGGGGCTGTTTCTACACTGAACTCTCCTCCAGACGGGTCCAAGAGTCGACCCAGCTCTCTGCAAAATGGGTACCGGGATTCTTTCCCGGAGTTAAAGGCGGATGGGAGTCGGGATGACCACTCGATCTCAACATAGTCCCGTTGGTCACGAAGCGCCGGGAGCTTTATCTTCCGCGACCCCAAAGGCCACTTAAGCCTATAGTGGATACTTTAACTTAGGTTTAATCATGGGAGTAAACAATTAAAGATAATTTATATCTGAAGGCTAACAAAATAGAGTGAATACCATTGATCTAAACCACCAGTCGGCAACCCGCGGCCCGCGAGGCATTTTGGTGCGGCCCGCAAGATTCTCGTCGCAACGCACGTATAGAAAATAAGGGTATGCTTATTAACAATAAAGTATGCAATAAATAATGTCGTAAAAATATATAATTAGCGTTTTATTTTTAAAACTAAAATATTTGTACACAAATATTGTAGGTTTATTAAGTATACTATACTTTAATGATATCTCGCCCAAGTGCGACCCAAACTAATCCCCACGTAAAATATTTGGTCCTCTTACATCAAAAGGTTGCCGACCGCTGATATAAACCACAAGATATTTCCCTATCTTATCATTGGCTTATCATTATTTACTACTTAATTTTTCATAACCTCTTTAGTCCCTTAATTATTTGAAGTTAACTAATCATTAACAATTCAAAATAGTTTAGGAAGTTCTTCGTAATATTCTCGAAGTGTCAGAAATAGCAATCTTTATAGCCATCAATACAAATCAAATACTTTTTTTCAGTTTGTTTGTTGAAATGCTTTCATTGTAGTTCTTTGTTTTTTATTAGATAATATTTATAAAAATAAAGGAATTCCACATCTGCAGATTATTGATTTTGGTTTAGCTGTTTTCTTTTTGAGTCGTAGCTCTGAGCGTTGCTTGATCTAATTTGTCTAGGATTGTGTCTTATATAACTCACCTTGCTCTAAATGCCCAAAACGTCAAGCTGCCATTTTCTTTATATTCACTTCGTGGAAGCAAAAAGTAACTGAGAAATTTCATTTCCCCATTTCAGAAATTTAGTTTTAGGAACCCTTCAACAGTTGTTAAAGAAATCAAAGGTATTTAACGACGCTCTGAGACTCTGACCAATTACAGTAGAACCAGTTCGCGTACGAAATTCGATATTTAGTGAGAATTATAAAATGATACCAGGTCGAGGTTCGTGTGAGTCAAAATTCAACTAATGCAAGATTATTTTTTTTTTTTTTTTTTTTTTTGTGGGTGAATGGGTGGATGATGATCCGAATATTGATCGAAAGCCTCCAAATTCGCCGAAATATGGATTGAACTTAGCACCTACCAACGTATATACGGAGATTTCATGAACCTGAAAATTGTTCGGTCTAAAATGTTTTAAATGACAATACCACTTTTGTTTGTAAATGCAGTTGCATAAATACAGGCAAAAACATAAATGTAAGAATAAATACAGGCAAGTTTCACATAACGTATACAATGTTCAGAGCGAGTATGAAATTTCTTAATTATTATGTGCCGAAAATGTACTTAAAATACATTCCCTTCTTTTCTTAACAGTTCACGATGTAGTGTAGTCGCCATATGCGGGTATAACTGATATAATGTATTTATACTAAAATAAACACAACAAAAATTTTAATAACACCACAACCATGCTTCAACTAAAAGTTACTATTAAGCACGTACTCATTTAGGTCTAAGCTAATCTCAGATCTAATCACACTACTGTACAGATAATCTTACGATTTTTATATCTACTATTATTACATTATTTATTATTTAATCAAATGAAAACAATAAAATATAAAAACTGATGGTAGCGGAAGCAGTATAAGTTGTGTAAGGAAGTTGATCAGGTGGTGATGTTATGTTCATAAGAATCCGTTGTTTCATAACCAGTCTCTGTAAACAGAGGTATAGTGCTATGAAATATGTTCGTAAAGTGGAGATCCGTTAGCGGTGTTTGTCTATAGGCTACATTTTTTCTTATCCCTTGTCGTTACATGACGTTAATGAATAGATAAATAATTTAGCTTAAAATTTCGTTGCTTTGATTGGAACCAATCATCATGTTGATGAGAAATTTAAAGTGTATAAAATTACTAGTGTAGTTTTAAAAATGGCCAGACAATAATTAAAAAACATAAAAACACATTAAAATCGAAACTTGATCGATTTTGTGTGTCTACCGTTTTTTAGCACAATTATCATGTATTATATATAATTGTAATTTCGAAAAATACGAATCCGAATAATAAAAAAATATCAACTTTAAAATCTTTTAATAACAAGATAGAATTTCAGTAACATCTTATTTGTAAAGAAATTTCAAAGAAAATGAACTTCGCAATCTATCGAAATAGAATACAAATACAAATTAATATACTCCTAAAACTACTTTATAAATGGACTTCATATATTTTTAATAATTTATTATTATTATATCGTAAAAGATTCGAACCATGGGTTTCCCCAGCAAAGACAATATGGCGGTTCAAGGACCAAAACACATATTGCCAAGTGTAAAAAAAAACAAAATTGGAAGAATAGTTAGGGATGCGTAGTTGTGTCCATAAATTTCCTAACTATGCGTGTTGTGTTGACTACCACAGCCTTCTGGAATTGTGCATAAGTGTTTTTATGAAGTCCTAGTGTGCCGAGGCTGTAGTGCAATGTGTGAGGCACCAAACCAGTGGCGGACAGGACAATGGGTTTAACACGTACTCGGTCCTGCCTCCACTGCTTCTGGAGCTCGTGTGGTAGATCGATGTATTTACTGATCTTGTCTGCCTGAGTTTTCTGCATGTTCTTGCTGACAAGCACTGCAATATCAATGAGAAAGGTCTTTTTGTTGACCTTATCAACAAGTGTGATGTCAGGTCGGTTGTGATGTATGGTTTTGTCAATGTGAATGGGGCGGTCTTAGTACAGCTTATGTGAGGGTGACTCGAGAACGCTTTGTGGTGTGTACTTGTAATATGGGACCGTGTTCTTAATACCTGAGTATTTGTATGCTAGCTGTGATGAACGATCGACGCTACCTGATTATGTCGGTGGAGGTAGTCTGTTTGGGAGAGAAGGGGACAACCAGATATTTTGTGGTCGATCGTCTTATGCGTAGTGTGGCATTTCCTGCATCGGTCGTCACGTGTGTTTGCGTCGTGTAGAATGTATTTCTTGTAGTTGAGTTTGGGGAGGACGTGGTCCTGTATCGCGATCATGAACCCTTCGGTCTCCCCAAACAGCTCACCACTCGCTTCCAGGTCGACATGAGGCTGGCTGAGTTCGTGGCGATGTCTGCCATGGAGTTCCTTACGAGCCCATGATTCATGCAGCTGCTGTGTTGGTGGTGTCGGGGATGGTGAGTGTTAGAGAAGGGTTTGCGAGGTCCATGGGTGTAAGGTGTATGTCTGCCTTGATAATAGCTGAGTGGAGTAAGGAGTGTTGTGCTCTTTGAAGGAAGTGTTCCCTATGTGTGTGTGTGTACTTGATTTTCATGTAGGGTGATGAGGTTGACGAGTCCTCGGCCTCCCTCCTTGCGGGGAAGAGTCATTCTTTCCGTAGCGGACTTGGGGCAGTGCATGTTGTGTTTCGTGAATGTAGTGCATGTTATTATTATTATTATTATTATTATTCTTTAATATTGAAATCGTTTTTCTTGGTTTAAAATAAAATAAATTTTAACAATTATTCAGTTGTCGGGGACTGAATTTTATTGATATCTTTAACTAAATTCTTCTGTCCCTAAGGATTTACTCCTTTGATCAAGGATTGGACGTCAATAATCGACAGAAAGAATTACTTCTATGTTGTTTCCTTTCGTTGTTGCAATTGAGGAGGCACCGTTGGTAATCATAGTCGAGAACCCTAATAAATTACAACTGCAAAACTTAGCAGTCTGTGAAAGGGGCTCGTCTATCTTGATAAGTATTTTTTTTTACTTGCTATTAAAGCTTTAACTAGATGGATTTTAATATTCCCGACCATACTGATAAAGTGAAATTTTTTTATCATGAGCAAACCTAAAATTCTCCCGATTTATAGTAGTTTTCAAAAAAAATGGGCTTGCCGTATATAGTCATTAAGTAGCGATCGATTTTGTCTGGAACAAACGTCACCAGTCATGACGTTTGTTCAACTTGAACTCCGGGCAGTCAGTCCAAAATGGCGTCGTTTTGTGATCGCTTAAGCGTGACCAAGAAAGGACAAACTTTGCATATCGAAGTAAGGGGAATAGTGTGGAACATTGGTAATTATTTCAATTTTGATTATTATTACGTATTCTTAACTGTTGAAAATTCAATATCCAGAATGTTATCGTAATGTTTATAAGATTCAGTTACGGATTTTAGTAATAGATGGCGCTGTTACGTCCTGGATACATCAATCTATAAGGAAATTACGTCATCAAAAGCTCTTCTTTCATAAATTAAACTGTACACGGGCTAAGTTTTTAATTTCTGTATTTTTTTTTCTATTTTCAAACGTTTTGTAACGTTACAGAAAGTAAATAATTTATAAAAATAAAATATACACAAAAATAAGATTTAAAGAAATAAATTATTTAAAAAGTCGGACAAATTTTTAAAACTGATAATTAAATTTGATTGCAATGGTGTTCATTACAACAGCATCACTTCTGATAGGCTGCAAGCGCTGAGCTGTGGCTGAAAGTAATTTCTTCTATTGATGGATTCTAGGGCTCACCCAGCTCTCTGTAGAATAGGGACCAGGTTTCTTTCCCAGTAGAGAGAGTACCCTATCCCAATTTCATAGTGAAGGTCGTGGCACTGTTGCTTTTATCTCAAAGACTCACATGATATATAAAATATAATTCTTTTAAATTTCAACCTAATTTTGATCCAAGGAATTCTGATACTACCTTTAGTTTTAAAATATAAGAACGAAAGCAAAACCAGAAAAACAAAATTCTAATTTATATATTTTTATTACTTTATTATAAAGAATTACAGTATTACAGATTGTATATTCAGTCTGTCTGTAGATGCTTAGTTTTAAACAATTTTAATATAGAAAGAAAACTGTACAATCTGTAATTCGAGTTTTTAAGGGATATATTATTTTAACATTAAATTCAATAAAGACTGTACAATATAATAGGGTCTTAAAAAATTATACTAAAATAAATAAGTGGCAGTAAATAACTAAATATGAAATAAATGATGATTTGTTTACTGTTGCATTGATAAGTTACCTTTTATACCACAATTCTACTGCTTTCTGTAAATATTTGGAAGAAATGTCAAATAAACAAAGTTTTTTAGCGGGAATAGTAGTTGAAACCTCTAGAGAATTTAGCATTAGGAAATTCCCAGTCATTATACGGCAGTTATAATATGGGAATTTTTTTTACGAAACAAAATAATAAAATGATCTTCTTGGTACATTCGCAGATAGGCCTAATGTAAATAAGCGTTACCGTTTCTTATGGTTACGATATTATTCAGTAGTTGGACAAAATGTAAGCGATTCCTTATCATAAAAATTGTTCGGGAAACGTGTAGCTTCACTTTGAACGAAACTTAAAACAACGGAACGACCGTTTCACTCAAAAAATACCGAAGAAAAGAATTGGCAAAGGAGAAAAGAACTACATTAAACATGAGATGCAAATGGTATGTTTGAACGATTAAAGTCTTGGGAGAAAGCACAAATTCCCTTTGAAAGCACTTCACTTGGCAATATGGCGGATATTTCAAAACCTATTTGCCATTTGCACAAAGACGCCGCACAAATTCTTAAATGGATGGGAGGGCTGCTCGAGAAACATGGAGCAAATCTCGAGAGTTTGTATTGGCTCTTGAACGTAAAGGAAATGCTGTTCTTTTATTCGTTTAAGACGGAATTGATAAGATATTGTTGCTGCTGGAGGATACATTTTTTTTGTGTGTATTGATTTGCACTGTGAAGAGTTCTTTGAGATATTGAACTTCATATTCAACTCATCCATTCCTTAGAATAAACGTTGACATTTTTATTATTGATTGATATTCTATAAAATTGATGCAGTCTGGTGACTGAGATGGATATCTTAGCTTAATCTGTCAGATTAAGTGAGTTTTAGCAGTAATGAGTGAGTACTAGACACATTTACCATATTCAATATTTTATTGAATTCATTCTATTTCATTAATTCATTGCTAAAAAAACGAAAATGGTGATTATGTAAAAACCGCCATTTTGACTTATTCTTATATAACTTTAGCCCTTGTGATTTAGTTCATTGATTTCAATAAAATATATATATATATATATATATTTATCAATAGGGCCTGGGTTTCTTAGATACAGGAATTTATGATCCTAAATACCATAGACAAATATATTTGTGATCCTAAATATTTTAGATATTGCATTTATATTCCAGAAATCTTAGATAAGGCCTTAATTAGAACACATTTAAAAAGTTAAACAACAGTCCGTACCAGCTAGCATCTTTAACTTAAAAAGGAAAACTTCGCTATTCGCAAACCAGTGTTAAGCTAATTTCTTAAACACCTAATAATCTTTAAAATAATTAAAATACGATCAACCACGCCAAATATGTCATAAGGATACTCGAGAGATCGAAATCGAAAACAAATACAAGTGAATATAAATTTGTGCTAAAGCATAAATTTAAGGGCGATTCACACTAATAAAAAAAATTTATTATAAATTTATTATAAATTAAATTTTATTATAATAATAAAAAAGAAGTACAATAATGTAAGGAAAAATAAAACAATGTAGAGATAGCGATTAGTAAGCCAATCACAATGCTTCGCAACGTCTTCGGATACATCTATGAAAATATAATTGATATAGCCTTAATTTCCTTATTGTTGTAAATGTGATTGTTGCGAAAGACGCAATTGTTGCGATTGTTGTCATTGTTACTAATAACAATTCTTGCGATTGTTGTTGCGTTTGTTATCATTGTTGCTAATGATATTTTAATGATACTTGTCCCCAGACAAAACGGAAATGTATGTCTTCTGATACTTGTAGGAAAAAAGTTAGGAAAGTTAGGGAAAAAAAACGTTGGGAAAATTAGAAAAACAAAAAAAAAGTAAGATATACAGATTTAAACCGACAGCCTACAGTATATAAGTCTGAAACTTTAACCGTCAAGCTATAGCTGACAACTCAAATGAAATGGTTGCATTTCTGACATTTAAGCTAATAGCGGAAATCCAATGAAAACATCCCGAACATTGGGGGGGGGGGGCGTTCTGAAAATACCCCATTCCTACATTGTTTGGGCCTTTGAACACGATGCTGAAGCCCGTTGGTCGATCCGATCTTTCGTTCGGGAGTTTTTAGGAGGAGGCTACAATGACAACAATGACAAATATCTGGAACATGAGGGTGCCTTGGCCTCTGAAAATACCCCATTCCTACAGTGTTTGGGCCTCTGAAAACGATGGTGAAATTCGTTTGTCGATTCAACGGGAATGGACAGACACGGACGGACGGACAGGACAAACACAATAGCTCCCAAATGGGTCGTTAAAAACTGTACTTTTAAATCTGCAAAAGAATATTAAAAACTTAAAAAAAAAATCTCTCAATTTGTTTTCTTTTAATGCATCTATTGAATTCTTTGAAAGTTGAGGAGGAAAACAGTAAATTATTTTGTTATTGAATTTTTATTTTTATCTGTTGACCAAATATGAAGCTACCATATTTCTTCCGAATGTAAAATAAAATAGACAGAGCGTCGTGATGTCTTTGTTTTTCTTTTCACACATTCGGCGTTTTAGAAGAAGAGGAACGAATTGTAGACATCCGTGCTTTCCAAATAATTTTTTATTTAGGATAATCCACTCTCCTCTGCTTTCATTTCAGAAGGAACTGAAATAAAAACCAGCTCCAATCTTAGTTTTATAAATATTACATTTCTGGTTTAACTGAAACATAAATCTGACGATCTTCGACTTTTCAAAAAATATGACCATCAAAATTGATAAGACAACTTTATATTCTAATTTCAATGTATGATAAATAAAATAAAGTAATCGTGTGCCAACTTTGATTGTCACTTGGTGATGTAGTAGTAAATTTTTGGCTGTTTTGTGTTAATCTGTTTATTTATAAAATAATGAATTGGCAACTTTCGACTTCTATTGGTCCATTTTGTATCAAAGTCAATAGGAATGTTTATTTAGAAATTAGCATTTGATAAAATTTCACGGTTCTAAGAATTAGCATTTGGTAAAATTTCACGGTTCTAAAAATAAATAAGTTATTTCGATTTTTACGCTTCAACGTACTTTGGCAGTTTTTTTCTCTACGGAAATGTACCGAAATTGGTAAAAAAATTCTTTGTAATTGTTAACATCATAAAGGTAAGTTAAAGTATCACAGTACAGGCCTTTGTGGTCCTTCGGATCGCAGAAGATGATACTCCCCACATTTCAGGACTAAGTTAAAGACGGGTGGTCAGCCATGCTCGGCCGCCTTTATACCAAGGAAATTAACCAGGTAATCTTTTTACAGATGGCTGGGTGGACCCCTAGGACCCGTCTCGAAGATAAATCAATTGAAAAAAATCAAAATCCGATCTCCGCCGGAATGAGAAGCCGGCTTCTCCAGGTCCACAACAGAAAATTTACTATCGAAATTTCGGCTTCTAGCATGTATAGTTTTGAAGTTTCTAATTAGGGTGGACACACATCCGTTTTTCGACGTAAAATTATACTGTAATGTTTTGTTTTTTTCTTTTTACCTTAAGAAGCGATTTACATTTACTCTTTTAATCCGTATTGAGCAATGTCGAAATTTGTTATACATAGCTTCATCAATAATAGAAAAATGCTCTATACAGCAGCGGTGACAGCTTTGCTATGACCCCACCCCCCACTCCATCTTTTTTATTATTATTATTATTATTATTATTATTATTATTTTTGGACTTTGTGACACACTGAGTTTTTTTTTTTTTTTTTTCATCTTTGTTAGATGGTGCAAGATAACAGTACAATGTAGGCAGGCGTTCACGAGTCAATAAATGTTGGCAACCACTTCTGTAATGTTCTGTAGAGGTTATGAAGACCGGGGGGGGGGGGGGGGGGGAAGCAAAATTTTCCAAAAAATTTTCCAAAAAGTTTCCAAAAAAGACTAGACTATTTCCAACCATTTCATTATTTTTTTTTTTTTATTTATGTAACATTTAAGTCTATATTTTGATCAAAAAACAAACAAAAACAAACAAACAATGAATAAGACTTCATAATTCGATGTGCTGTTGATGTTAAGGTAATCATTCTCTGTATGAGCAAAAAATTTAGGATATTCCGGTCATAGTTAGGTAAACTGAAAAATCCTAATGCTCTTCCATTTTGATAAGTGTCTGTCCTACCTGAGAAGCCTCGACGGCTAAATAATTTCAGGTCTTTTGTCGTCAGGTGGGGGATTGATTTTTGAACTGATTTCATGTTTTCTTTCTTTTTTCATTGTTTGTATCTTTCTCGTTTGTGCTGCTTCTTGGCGTTTGAAAGTCGATTCCAACTGCAACTGCAGTTTTTGAACATCCTGTCAAAAAACAAAAAAAAAAAGGTAGTGTCCTACTACTATAGGCCTGTGCGACCCTTGGGATCGCCGGAGATAAGGCTGATTAGACCCTAGGGCTCTTTTGGAGGAGAATGAAGCATAGAAGACTGGAGCGAAGTCGGGGATCGAACCCGGTGCCTCTAACCCGCAGCCCCACTCGGTTACCCGGCCCACCCAAAAAAAAAAAAAAAGATACAACTGAAAACTGAAAAAAATATAAGAAGAATGCTCCTTGAATGACTTGAATTCTCATTGTGAGACGGAAGTCTTAATTATAAAAGTTACATTTAATTGCTGATTTATTTTTTTTAATTCAAAATACATCTCAAGTCAGAAAGAATTGTGCAAAAAGAAAAAAGTGAGACTTAAATTTGCGCAAATACTATCCTTTGTATTATCCAGGTTACACGTAAGTAGCAACAAGAATTTCAGATACCATTGTTGGAGTTCCTAAGATTGAAATTTGTTTTCAACAATATATTCTTCATTAACATTTGTGGATTCGCCCCTTCGACGACGACTTAATTTTAATGTGAGTGTTCAAAAAAGAAAGTAACAGTCCCCCCCCCTTTTTTTTTATCGTCAGAACTAAGTTTGTTGGATTTGAAGTTGTACCAACCGCAAATGACACCCACGGCTGAATTACGAATTTCCCCAGAAATTTGTTCGTCATTTTTTTCTTAGTGAATTCTCTCCGAAGGGAAGCAATTATTCATAAAGAAATTCCGTGTAGGAGATAAAAAGTTAAGGAGACGAAGCTGGGAATTAAATTTGTAAGCCAGGCGGAGTCAGGAAAATGATGAATCATAGTAGGACGGTGAAGGCGCCTGTGCGGTCCGCTGAGCCAAGCAACGGCGTTCGGAAATTAATTAATATCTCAGCACGATATAAGCGTTGTTTATGCAGGAGCGGTTACCGGCGAGGATTTCGGCAGAGAGGTGGGTGCATCCATTATTATTCCGTCGTCACGAGCAGTCAATTGAGACATCTGCTCCCATAGTCTCTTAACTTGGAAGATGATGTGAGCTGAACAGTGTCGAAGTCTGTCAAGCGAAAAGAGGATTTCATTTCGTTAACAGCTTTCTTTTTTTTTTTTTTTATTCTACGACAAACGAAACAGCATTCGTCAGTTATGCTGCTCTCGGAAAGGGATTTGAAATTGTTCAGAAACGGAGAAAATGAAAAAGATTGTCTTTCACTATTTTTGTTTCACCTGTCAGTGAGATGCAGATATGTTGCTTTTTTTTCTCTTTCCCAAACCAAAACTGAGAAGTATTTAATTTTTCTTTTTAATGACCCTGTGTTTGTTTGTATGTAATGTCCTTCACAACACAAACCGGGAGTCGGAGACCTATGAGATATTGGACTTCATTAGACTTTTCATTGCCTGGATATTTCTGGAAAAATCAGATTTGGGATTTGGTCCAAACCACTTCTGGCTTTAGATGGCCATTGATCGGTCAGGAAAATAGTAAAATCGGGGTCTATCTGAACTGAATCGATTATTTTGACAACGGAAGCGTTTGATAGAGTGCAAATTGTTCGGGGTAGCTTGGATTTGTGTTTACTATAAAAATTGTAAATTGATTGTTTTGCTTCAATTCGTACGGTTTACATTGCATCAAACAGTTGAGATTATATTTAAATACGGAAGGGGGAAACTTAAATAGTGAAAGTTTCCTACCTAACAATGACATTGATAGACAAAGTTGGCTCAATGTAACAGTGAATTTAATTAGCACATTCTTTTCAAAGTTGTTCCGGTAGTCAAGTATTATGCGTTTGACAGTGGCTTGGAGAAGGCGGGTTCACACCCCGGCTTCGGCGCTAAATTCTCCTACAGACAGGTCCTAGGGCCCATCCTGCCCTCTGTAGAATACGTATCAGGTTTCTTTCCTAGTAGTATAGGCGGAAGAGCGTTGGGCTTACCGTCTGATCTCATTGAGACTTCGGGAGCTTTATCTCCAGCTTCCCCATAGTAGGCCCTGTGGGATACATTACCTACACTGAAGTATCTACAGGTTCTTTGCTAAGACGACCTAATAGAAAGAAAACATACGTCGATGTCATTGTTAGAAACCTAACAATGATCTGAGGACTTGAAATAGCTTTTCGCTATAAATAATGCCAAGAATTTCCATATTTTTTTTACGGATATTGACGCTCTATTACTTACGAACTTCAACATCACGGACTTAAAAATGCCGTGGAGCTTTATCGTTACTTCCTGTAATCACAATGCCTATCTGACTTTCTTCAACAGTGTTTGGAACGAGAGGCAAGTCAAATATTAATGGTCTATTCGTACCTACAGGTTTCATACTTTGTCATTAAGTTAAACTTGTAACAAGGAGACATGGTAATGCAGGGATTTGCCCTATGTTACGACATATTACGTTGCAGACTACTTGCAAGTCGTCGTAATGCGTCGCCTTTCTTTTGCTGGTAGATTTCGGTGTAACAAGCAGAATCTCTTACAAGGTTAGCAATGAAAGCTGAAGACAGCGAGCGGTGCATCCTTCTTCAGATATTGGAACTGCAAAGCAAGTGCCTCAAGTCAGATTGCAGAGTTAGGAAAGAGAAGCTTCGGGAATGACTATATACCAATTGAAAACAGAATTACGAATGCACTTGGAAGGAGTTTCTAACTTTTTTTTAGCGACCCATTTGGGAGCTATTGTGATAGCGAACAAATCGGTAGCTACTGCGTTTGTCCTGTCCGTTCGTTCGTGTCTGTCCACTCCTAACAACTCCCGAACGGAAGATCGGATTTCACCATCGTGTTCAGAGGCCAAACACTGTAGGAATGGGGTATTTTCAGAGGCCAATCCCCCTTCCCCCTTCCCCTCCCCCGCAATGTTCGAGATATTTGATATTGTTTGTATTTTACCTCCCCATTAATGTAATGGTATATTAGCGATCCTTTCTATAATAGCAAAATACTAAATGACTATTTTATATCACTACTCATTATTGAGATAAATTAAGAGACACAGTCATTGTCGCTGTTTGCCTTTTAATATTGATCTGAATAAAATCTGAATAAAATTAAAAAGGTTAGTTAGCAATTAGAAAAAAAACAAAAAACTTCTTTATTTAACTGTAAGTTGTTATCAAATTCGTTAATTAGATAATAAAGAAAACTAATTATTTGACTACTAATTACTTTGCTTCTGTATTTTTCATTAAACTATACACAAATTGTTGTTTACTTGTTATCTGCCTGCGGCTTAACTTGGTTTTAATGAATTCTGCTAGATATTTAGATCCGGAAGTTTGCATTCACTAAAAATAAATTAAACATTTACTGTTTCGGAGGAAGACGGAGTCATGTTGATTATTCACCATGATATTGTCTTTTCTCTTGATTTCTCTGCTCGAAATTGAAATTCTCCCTGGCAATCACACACTACGACAAGCAGCAGAAGGTCGTCGATGCTTTGTCTGGAAAGCACTGCTACTCCCATTGGATCCGTGCACCTTCGTGGAAGTGATAACGGAATAAATTGGTCTAATAACAAATGTTGACGTTTAATGTTTTAACTTTGTATTTCTTAGAATATACTTATATTTAGTTACAGAAACAATTACATTCCTTGCAATCGAGACGGTTCTCGATTTAGGAACAGAATCCGTTTCGACAGCTTTAGTCGATAATGCGCTAAAAAAGGAAAACTATACATACAAAGCTCATTAACTCACGAAATGAACAAGTAAATATTAAATTTATTTTGGATAAAAAGTTACCAAATACGTATAGTCCAACAGACGGATCTTGACGATCTCGTATTTTCGTGATTTCACGTTATTTACGCGAGAATAGCCTCTATCCATGTCTTCTCACAAAATGGCGAAGTAAATTGAAATATTTAAATAAATTATAATACGGGGAAATGCATGAGACTTTTACTACATTTTAATATAGTTTTCATAAATTGAAAACAGTCAATAAACAAATAATAAATTCAATAGGTAGCATTTTACTAGTGACAGACATTCAAAATACTAAATTCCTTGAGACCTGCTGAAGAGGCTAATGGTCAGATCTCGTGTTCTCCGTAATTCTCACGCAAACGAGATCGTCAACATCCATCTGTTAGACTGTAGCTGTAAAATAAAAGAAATATTTTGAAACGAACACGCGTGCTGGGATGTTTACGACTGTTGCCAAGAGAACAGAGAGCAAGAATCTCCGCAGGGAATTAGTCTACACAACGTCATCTAGTTCACTAGACACTAAACAGTTCTGAAAAAGAGGAGAGTTGAACATACTACAGCGGTTCTATAAATACATGTATACTCTGTTATAACTACATAGTATACATGTTCAAGATACGTCCAAGTTTCTCTAAACATAAAATATTGGAAGAATTTAAGAAATATTCATTTTTTTAAATGTTCGATTTTTTGATGTATTGAAAATTTTGATCATAAGTGCGAATATTCGTAACTCGGAGATTACCTACAGATATATTTTTTCATCAAAGACACTTAATACACTCGATCAAAAACACTTGTCTTGTAATTACTCTTTTTCGCAAAATAAGTTAAGATGAATTACAAGACTAGAATATGGAGAAATTAAATGAGAAATTGAATATGACGCTTATTTAGTTAAAAATGCTTTATTTGCATCGTTATACGCTACATGACGATTACAGTGCAGTTCATGCGTAGATAGATGTGGAAAAAAAGACAGTTCTTTGTAATCTAATCATCTCCACTTTAGAACAGTCTGGAATCTTAATATGTGGTAATTTACAAGGAATCATGTATTCTTCTCCTCAAAGAACGATTTATGAGTAATGTGGAAAAGGCTTTATAAGTCCAGTACAGACTTAAAAGTCGACAGTAAATGAAAAGAAAAGTAAATTCACTGTCATCTCTTCTCTGTGACATGTGGAAACTCGAAAGGCAATATTCGTCAACTCTTGTAACTTTGTTTCTCTTTGATTTACTTTTAATCTTTTCTGTTGATTGTGTATTTAAGGTATTCTTCTCGGTGACATAATTACAAAGCTCTTTAATACCCAGATCCAAAGATCTTGTATGATCTCCATATACTTTTATAAGATACCTGACTTCCGTTCAGTCCAACCTTTAGGTTGCATTGAATGATTATTCCTGGCGGTTGATCAAAGGGAAGGGACTTTCACTCAAAAGTTTGTGAATCATCTAAGTGTAGATATGTTTCACCCCAATAGTGAAATTGCGCAAATCTCCATTTCGTGAACTGGCTTCTGCGCTTGTCCATTTCACTGATCAGGCAGAAACTGGACAACTTCATGAATTACCTAGAACTTAAAGCTGCCCATTTCAAGAAGTGGCTAGAAGAATGCCTGTAATAAAGTGTTAGAATGTTGAATGTTAGCAGCCAAATATGTTGGCTTAGTAAAGTTTGTGCATTAACATTAATTCGTACTGTTGAAATTCTCTGAAGTCCTCTGTTATAGTGATGACTATATTTTCATTACTATTATCCTATTATAAGTTATAACTGAGGGATCTGCCACACGATTTATGTTAAGTTTGTTTAATTGTTATTGATCGTTACTTAAGATTATGATTACATAATTTCCATCTGTTCTCAGATTTTCAATGATTGAATGTTTATTTTATTACTAATTATTGATATACAAATCAACAAGTGTCCAGTTCCAGAATATGCAAGAGAGCAGTTCAGGGAATGGGCAGAAATTTGCCAATTCATAAAATGGGCAGTTTCGCGGATTAGGTTGTAACATAAACATATGTACAGTCCGACCACGATATCTTGACGATTGGAAGGAACCCCATGTGTTTATGACGTATTTATTTTTCAGCCAATCACAAACACGCGCGCCTCAAAGTACAGGGCTTTAAAAATACAAAACATTTAAAAAAAAATACATAAAACTTAAATATAATAGTTAAATCTTATATTTAAAGCAGTCAACCAATAACTAATAGTATAGCATTTCCTTTAAACATCAGCTATTTTTTTACAGCTATTTTGTTTTGCTTTATAGCTGTATCGCATCATTCTTCGGAACATCTTGAGAGAGGCTAATTGTGAAACCAGGGGCTCTGAAATTTTTCCAATTCGCCAAGATATCATGGTCGGACTGTATTAGTAACTTTTCCAGTAGCTTCAAAATTCATTACATATTCATTACACTTTTTCGTTTTGACTGTATCCGTTAGAAAGTTATTTGAAGAAACTTAAAACCATTACAGTTCACTTTGTTTCCTGCGTGGATGGAGAACGATAAGAAAGTTATAACTTCTAATCAAAGCTTATTTAAACTTTGAAAATTCCCTAGCGAATGGTACTGATTAAATAGCAATTGATAAAATTTATCCATTAAGTTTAAGTCTCTTCTTTAATTGATAGACACAGAAGTAAACAAAGTTGTTCCTCAACAGGTAGGGAATTCTTGATTGGGCTTCGTTCGCAAGGCAATCCAATGAGGTTGAAGTGGTCGTTCCTCACTGTTAATGTTGACGTGTAATTAGTAGCGTTCAGTAAATGAGGGGGATGATGAGAGCTTTCACTAATTGCCTTCACATAAGACATACACTTGGGGAACTTGTTTTCCATTATGTTTTACCTCATTCTTATTAGATTTTATTTTTTTTCCTTGTGCTTTATTTTTTTTAGCGGAATTATACCGAGGTTTAGTTGATCTGTACGCTAAATTTAACAAATCACAAAAAAATAAAATAATAATATATCAGGTTGGATTATCCGCGACACAAAATGTCAGCAAATTGTTATGTGAGGATTTGTTGGTGCAACGCTGTTCTTTGCCTTTCACAGATTTTTTTTTTTGTCTCATGATAAATGATTACACACTTGCTATACAAGTTAATGCAAGAATTGATTTTACTTTGATTTTTTTTCTTTTACTTAATTTTAGTAAAACCTTGCAAATAAAGAACACTTCCTATATCATGGGAAGAAAATAAACAGTCATAGTTCAAGAAATCAGCACCAGGGGAGTTAACAGCATTACGTTATACCAGTACACGTTTCGGCCTAATCGTAATAAAATTTGTCTTTGAAACAAAACATGTAAACTTAGGCGTTGCCTCCAGTTAACAGTCGACGTCCCAATTAGTTCAGACAACTAATTTGCAAATGTCTGATCTATCTTCCTGTTGATTGTTTGTTTTCCAATGTAACCTATTTCTGTAATATTTTGTTGTTAATACAAAACGCAACTCTAAATTCTTTTTTGTAGAATCTGACATCTGGTTTGAAATAATATACCGGTACCTAAGATTAACTGAAATATTTCGTAAATTGTTACGAAAACTAGAAGTTGATGGAAGTTTTATTAGCTAAAAATAAAATAGCAGATGAAACTTTTTCTAATTTTTAAGATGAAACTTTTTATATTATGTAAAATTCTATATGTACGACTATTCAGCAAAGAAGCATCTATTGCTGCTGTTAAAGTATATAGATTCTTTGACAGGCGACCAATTGTAGAGAAACTGATTTCAGAGTAGGATTCCCTATCAAACAGAGACACAAAAGACAAAAAGTAAAAATACAGAAAAAAGAAAACCAAAACTCCTAAAGGATTATTTCTATAAAGTTCGAATTTCGAAATAACTTCTCAAATCAACAGGAACTCTGTAAGTAAGCTCGCTTAATTTCTGATAAGTTGTCAATTTCTTTTGATGACAAATCAGTAAATTATTATTAATTTAGATGATTTTGTTCAGAATGTGCTTTAATTTTTAAGAAAATGCAACAGTTTTTTTTTTGGTTTTTTTAATAAAAAAGAACTTTAACAATCGGTTGTTGTCGAAATTTTAAAAACAAACACATTCAAAATAGGAATTTCAGATAAACTGAAAAATTTCCATTACACAAACTTTTACGTGGTTTTCCATCCTCTTAAAGCGTTTCCTTGCTGTAATAATAATCGTTTCTCTTTAGATTGAAATCCTTAACTACCCTGTCTCAGAAATTAATTTGTTCCCATTTGCCAGTGCACTTACCATTGAATCTTGGGTATATTGTAATGAGTTCTGTTTCAAAAGCAATTGGAATTTCAATTTGCTTGATTGTTTGCATTTATTCCAATGGTTTTTTGAGTTGGATGTGACCCAGTTGCAACCTTGCGTTTTCCTTTATATCGTCAGTGAATTTTGTGCTGAGGACCACAGAGGATCCCTCAGCTATAACTATGTCGTCCTGATTTACTGTTGGTGTCTAAGAGCCACAGTGTTTTACTCTGATGGGAGTCGTCTTTTGAACTGCACCTTTATTAAAACATACACAGATTTAAAAGTTTTCATCTACTTCTTTTGAAATTAGAAGAGTTCTGCTTCTGCTTTTATTGGAAAGCTCAATAAAAATATATTTAATGAATGTTAAATAATTAAGTAAAAAAATATAAATGAAATTTATTCTTACTTCTAAAAGATATTTAGTTTTGTTGTATATTGTTTCGTTGTTTGAGATTTTTCATTGTGGTCATCTTGACTCCACTGCACAAAGTTTACATCGCAGTTTTGGAATATCCTAAAATTAACATCAAGTAACAACAATTCTTGTCTTTTAATAGGTAGATAATCAAAATCTTAGGATTTTGATGTGAACTGTTTCCATTTCGCCAACAAGCCATTTTGCGTCACAACTTTACAAACATGACGCATTTTGCTTCAATCGAAGAAAACGGATGCTGAAAAATATTAAACATTTCATGGTGTAAAAATGAAGTAAAGTAAAATTGATAGTGTTAGTGATGCATTATGGGAGTTTTCCTTATAATCAAGAATAATCTGTATCTTTCTTGAATTTGCAATATCAAATAAAGCAAATAATAACATTTATTTAGTGATAAAATTGCAAATCTTAAATGTCCTTATTTAATAATTTGAGAAGCAAGCATGCATTTATTGAAATCATTTCAAAGTAATTACCGAAAACGTTCAACAATTCTTTTATATTTAAAATTTCAGATATTTATCTGTGCAAGTACAAAAAAAATGTGATGAGTTGAAGTAATCTTGATTCCAACCTCATGGTAAACAAAATTTGTGATTGTATTCTAATTCTGTATTTGTTCGAAATGTCCGTTGAACTAAATGTCGCAGAGTTCTTGAAATCCAATAAAGACAATTCGCATAATTTCGAAAGTTGAACAAACTAGTCTTCGCTGATGTTTGAAATAGCAAAGAGAAGTTAACACTGCTCTGATACCAAAACAGAAACTTTGTTAGATAGCTTGTGTTTCACTAGCAAAGGACAACGCACTATCTCTGCAATCTCTGCCTTGTACCAATCACTTCCACAATCTGTTCTCTTATCAGACGACGTTCCTCCATGTTTATTGGAACTCCTAATGACATAATCCGAAAGCTGTTCGCGGGATTCAATGTTTAGACTTCTGTGAAAGTATTTCAACAAACCTGAATAATCAACGGAAACTTGAAGTTATTCATATTACGATATATCTTTTATATATTTTTCTTTTTAAATACAAATTAATACGCTGATGTCCTGTTGCTTCTAGATATATGCCAGTGTTATCTTTAAACAAAACAAAAAAAATGTGTCTTCAAGAGTTGAAGATAATTAACGAAATAAGGATAATCTAATTATGAATGATGATTTTAATATTTTCAAAGATGATTATATATCCTAAAAAAAAATCTTTTTTCTTTTTCTTTTTTTTATTTTGAATTAAAGAAAAGTTATTACTAGCGTAATATCTATCTGACGAGTAAACATTATTTTTGTACTTTTTTCATGTCTCTGCTAATCGCAATTTTCTTTACAACATTAATGAAAGGTAATTATTGTAGAGACTCCATAAATAATTGAATATATTTCTTCTTTTGAGTAATAGTGGTTCTGATACTGGAAGAGCTTTATTATGGGGGGTATTGTCAGGTGCTTTGTGTACATTTGCCGCCGCCTTTAGGTCTGCCATGAATTTAAAGTGAATATATATCCGCGAGTTCTGTCGAAAAATCTAAGGGAAGGTTTTATGGTATAATAAAACTCAACAAATTATTTTTTCTTTGTTTTGTTTAGTTTTTAATCCCCAGTTATAAAATTAAAATGTCGTAATTAGACTGTATCCGTTTTCATAAAAATAAATAAAATAATCAAATAAATAAAAATCAAGGAAAGTAGGCTTTAAGTTCTTCCAACTAATTGTTATTACAATTACTGGAACTTAAATCGGGCCCTATAGTCGGCGTGGTTAAAGGCGGGCGAGCATTGGAATAACCATCCAATCATGACAAGTGATTGAAACGTTAAAGTCTAATATCGACTATCTATTTACGATAATTATTTAAAGCCAAAAATTCCTTATTAGTTTAAAAATTCTTTGTTGTTTTATAATACGATACATCGATGCCATTTGCAGTAAGAAAGGTAAATGCTGGAAGGGAAAATACGTAAAGGAATCTACTGGAAACGAAATCATTGATCCAAAACACAACGGACAGAAGATAATTCTATCTAAACACAATAGTAATAATAGTTCAAACTCAATATATTATTATTATTATCAGAAATAACAGTGAAAGTGGCACATGTAATCCTGCAATACAGCTATCATTTATGGCTTATTTTAATATTAGTTAGTTTCATTGTTTATTTGATAATAAAATAACTTTATAAAATATCTATTCCAATTTAAAAAAACTCGTTGCTGTACGTTTGAGTGACATCGTTTTTACGATTTCCTTCTGATACGAATCGATTGGAAAAAGACTTAATCCTTTCTTCTTTAATCTCTTTTTGTTCTTACTGTGTATTTCTGAAATTAAAGGAAGTTATCAGAAAACCTTGATAATATTTTTTTCTAAATTTAAAATTCTAAATTGTATTTATTTACATTCTGTGTTAGGAAAATGAGACTCGTAGGCAACTATCATTAGATATACAAATGATTAAAGTTTAGTTGTCAAGTAACGTCACCATCCCCCCCCGTTCAATGGAAATACCCATCTTGTGATCAGAATGTTACTAGATGCAATTTGCTTCTTGAAACAGTTGCATTCATATCAGTTTGCTATCAATAATGACCCGACGACGCTCTGGAAGATTCTAACTTGTAAGAGCATTGTAGGACTTCGAAAGAGACCGCATCGTGGAACTGCGAGATCATTTATCTCGTGGTGATGCTTGTGTGGGAAGATGCTGCTCTCAAAGGTTGCGTGAGGGCAATCATTCACGTCGCTAAGGCTCCGATCGGCTCAACCATATGCTAGAGACAATCGGTTTATTGTGAGGCAAGCGCTAACTGCTGCGACAGTTTCACTTTTCACCACAGATATGATGTGACATACTATGTACCGGTATTTAAGCGCACTATTGCTAGACGATTGTAGATGTTGAGGTGCTTATAAGGTCTATTTTTAACAATTCAGTACCGGAGGTTTCGTAAAATGGTAACATGCCTGAGAGACATGGTTTGCTCTCGAATGATCGCGCATTGTGTTTACCGATGAGTCCCGCTTCTGCCTTGCAGCAGATGATCATCGCATCCGTGTAAGGAAGAGGACTGGGCAGCGCTCAAAGCCGGCAATACTGAAGAGAGGCATACAGTCATTACTGCTGGTCAGGGCCGTTCCTGGGGCTGCAGGTGCCCAGGGTGAGACGTCTCACGCCCCTCCCGCCATCAATAATGTAACAATGCCTTTGTGCCAAGATTTATGCAAGATAGATTCAACATCTTACCTTAAAATTTTCCGATAGTCTCTGCTCATTGCTTTGCTGATACTAGAGTTCATAAAAAACAAACATAATCACCTACAGAATATGGATTTTTTGGGTTTAATAATAGGTATAAAAGCATTAAAACCCCATAAAATTCCCACCCTTATTGCTACTCTTTATTTGTAAGGAAATAAAACGCTCAACACACATATTTATATTAGAAAATGAAAATAAAGCAGCAGCACTTGAATAGAATTGCCTTTTCTGATTCAATTATGGGGAGGATTTGAGAACGTCCGTTTCACGCTGCAACCCGCCTCCGTCGATAAAAGAACCAGAAAGGCGCAATCGTATGTGAAGGTCACCGACCAATCTGGCAGTGACCTCCAAAGGAAAAAAAGGCAATAAAAGAAATATCTAAATATTTAAATATCGAGCCTTTCTGATTGTTTTATCAAGGGAGGCGGATTTGGGCTGACGATCCCGTTGCAGGGTGAAACGGCCGTCCCCAAATCCTCCCCATAATTGAATCAGAAAAGGCAATTCTATTTAAGTGCTGCTGCTTTATTTTCATTTTCTACTTATTTACAGCACGTTAAATTTACTATTTACACATTTATTATATTACTTTAAAAAATTCTTTGTAGTGCCTTAAAAAAAAACTACATACATTATACGATATTGTTCTTGTTACAGCTACAAAATAATACGTTGAATAATAATACAAATTAATAATTCAAATTTTAATTAATTAGAAAATCGATTACCTTAAGCTCTAATATTTTATTTATTTTCTATGCGGAGGTAAAATAAATAAAAAAATATTTTGTATTTTTCAAAAATCCTACTTCGTGGGCGCTCCCCTAGCCGCGGCGCCCGGGGCGACCGCCCCGCTCGTCCCGCCCTCGGAACGTCCCTGCTGCTGGTATAATGGTGTAGGAAGCCATTTCTAATGATGGCAGATCTCCTCTCATAGTGATTCGATGAACTTTAAACGCACAGCGAAACTTGGAGATCTCCAACCCATTGTGTTGCACTTCGTATCGCACCCACCAGAAGAATTTTCCTACTCGATTAATGCATGCCCACACTGCACACATTTCCCAGCAGTACCTCCTAGCAATAACTCTTCCTTGGCCATCCAGGTCACTAGATCTGTTCCCATCGATCTTGTCTGGGACATGTTAGGACATCAACTGCATCCATCATCAAATAGCCGGTATTTGGATCAGCAGCAAGTTTGGTGTGATCTGCCATCAGACACCATCAGGATTTTGTTTCCCTCCATGCCAAGCCCTATTTCATCACGCATATCAGCCAGAGGCGACTGAACATAGTAGGATTAATGTAAGAATGATGTTACTATTGATCAATTAAGATTTGTTTTTTTACTGTGAAATCTGAATCAATTCCAATTCTCTTCATCCAAATGTCACTTAAATAATTTAATTGAAAAAAAATTGAACACTTCCTTCATAGTGCTTCAATTTTTTTGGGCACAGAGTGTATTTATACTGTTTTTCTGTTTGGTTATTGAGCCTCAATTTTGATATTAGATTCTGCGTAAAGAATGAACTCCAAATTTTAGTTAAACTTTTAGCGAACTTTATTAGCTTATTATATTCTGTATGTTTATATATTCTGTATAGTGATTTAAAATAATTAGTTAGTCCCAACATTTCTTCTATTCTTTCTTAAATTCTTCTTTCCTCTTTGCTTCTTTTTTTCTGAATTAACTGAACAACAAGTTTAATATAAAAAAAAAAAATTCTTTTAAAAATAAATTTATATGAATTCTTTACAAATAGAAATACGTAGACAGTCTTTTTTTATGATATGTTCTAAATATGTTAATGACTCCGTCTGCCCTCAGGACGTCATATATATATATAATAATTATTACTAATAACAATTTATAAATAAATGCTTCTTAGAATGTACAACAGTGGCTTTACACATATTCAGTGACAATATAAAATATACATACAAACCATGTTACAGAATAAGTTAATTGTAATTATTATTTTAAATTTAATCCATATTAAAAGTTATGGATTAACTATTTTATTTTTTCCCCCGAACATTGACTTAGAAAGGATATTAGTTCCTTACATTTCTTTTTGATGTATTGCGCTTGGGCGAAAGTAAATAAAGAAATCTTGGAAAATGTACACACATCCATGTATAAATGCCATATTTTTAGCCACGTACCTGGAAGTGCTTTTCTGCTCGATAACTATTGTGGGTGGCAGTCTTAGTTCGTTCGTTAATATCGATGCCTTACAGTGATTTGTTCAAGTACCACTGGGCCAAGATCCAAAAACGCCAAGTTGAAAATTTTCCAAACGGGGGCGAATTGAAATGCATTAGGTTGATGGTGATTCACATTAGAACGCTTAAATTCTAAAGCATAAATACTGGTGGAAACCGGCCTTATTGAAGAATAACACAAATCTAAAATTAAAATGAGGATTATGCCTTAAAAAATCGCCATTAACATTATTTCTTTTTCTGCTTTTTTCAGTGTGAATTCGAAAAGTTTCTGAATAACTTTAAATAATGCCTTTTTGAATGGTGGACTTCGTTTCAGATCATCGATTGCTCTTGTCCAAAAAGACAAATTTAAATTGAATGAAATCGAATTATTATTCAATAATTGTTCGCTAAAATTTTATAGGTCGAAACTAAATGGCCAAAATTTGATTAATCATTGAATATTGATTGAACAGATGTGACTTCGGCGTAATTTGCTCATTGATATCAAATAATGTTAATGGTGAAACATTTTTCAAACAGACGACATTATGCGTCATGAAATTTAACTGCATAGAAGTGCTCGTGAAATCTACTAATACTGACCATAACTTTAATGGGCTGGCGTTGCTTCTCTCATAAAATTAATGAATTCACCTTATAGCAATGAAATCAGTTATATAATAAATGGCGAAGCAGTTAACTTTATAGATGTCAGGCCAACATTTGTCAAAATAATTAACGCAAACTTTGTAACTTCAGACAGACACGATCTGCAAGAGCTTCTTCTGAGTTCCGTCACCATTGTACTATTTTTAAACTAATCTAAACACCACCTGTTAAACAAAATGTATATTGTTTTATATAGTTAAGCCATTCAGACCATTAGACCATTCTTTCAGTTATTAATTTCATTTCACTCAGAAAGAAATGGTGGACAACGGCAGTTAAAAAAAGAACTGTTTTTTAAGAAAATGTTTTCTTTCTTAAACAAGACCAAAAGATAAGACCCGCAAAGAGGTGAATATATTGGAGTGCCGAAGGGGTATGGTGATGGTAATCAGCTTCCAATGCATCCGAAATCCAACATTTTTTTTTTGGTTGGAGAGCCAAATCATTGTAACACTGTTTTCCTTGCGTAACCCTTTCCCCAATTTGGAAGGGTATTACTTACTTTTATTTTTTATGATTGAATATCTATGACTGGACAATAACAGAAAAGTTTAGAGATGAAGCTAGGACTCATAGAATTAAATGAAGAATTACTTTTCATGCACCAAAGAAGCAGAGAAGTTGACAGAACAAAGACTTTTTACCTTTTTTTTTTTATTTGTTGTATTCATCATAATTCCCTTTGTAATCAACTTAAATTTACACGTGCTTTAATAAGATTGAAGTTAATTATATTTAAATTGCAGATATTTAAATATCTGCGCATATAATCATGTTTCACCGAAGGAATATTTGAAGGTAGGCATTGAACGGCTATTATTTTTTTTGTTGAAATTATTTTCATTTTTCACGATTGAAAAAAAAGGAAAACAAAAGGAAAAGTAAAACCTCAACGTTTTAAGAAAGTTGGCTTGAAGTTCTTTCTTATCTTCTTGGCTGCTCCATTAACGTCTGAAGATTTAAGTTTTAGGAATGCATTTTTTTTTTTATTACCAGCCTCTAATGACTACGAAAACAAAAGAGGAAAGAAATATGAGGGTGAGATGGCTTTGGAACAGACAGAGGAAATCCCACTGACCTTTGCTGGGATCATTTGAATGTTCTGAGGAATGTGGAAGCGTTTGTGGTTGGCCTCTCCTTTTGATGCCACCCACACGATGAGGGTGAGATTTAATACCTGGTTGAACACGCAACTGGATCGTAAGCGCTGCAGCTGGTTAGTAAGGCTGTAATCCGGACGTATCGTGTTGCTGACAGCTCCAATCCTCGTTATGAACTTAAGACTTCGAGCAACGGGAAAATAGCTTCTAGAAACCAATGAAGAAGAAATGTTTTCCGACTTATTTTAATAAAATTATATTTTAAGAAATAAATTTAACGAGCAGAAAAGTTATTAAGAAACGAAAAAAATCAAATTTTATTTTACTTTCTGTGAATATTACAAGTTACTTTGAGTTGTCCAGTTGTATTAATTAATTACATGAATATATATCAATAGTTTCTAAAATTGCTTTTAGTTTATGTATTATATTTCAATTTGGTTAAAAAATATTTATAAGACACTAGCTGTACCCGGCATGCGTTGCAATGCCACTCAAAGAAAGAAAGGGCTCGTGAGAAGGGGCCGTAAATATAAGGTCCCAGTGTCGATCGGGGGTGGGACACTTAGGCCCTTGTGTCGCCATCCCCACCCAAGTGTGGTGGACCTGTCCCCCTTAGGAGAGCGAATTTTTCTCTTTTTTCCAATTGACTTAGGGGCCCCGAGAAGGGGCCCTAAATATAAGGTCCAGGTGTCGATCGCGGGTGGGACACTTAGGCCCTTGTGTCGCCATCCCCCCACCCAAGTGTGGTGTCCCTGCCCCCGTAGGAGAGTGAAGTTTTACCTTTTTGCAATAGACTTGGGGGGGCCGAGAAAGGGCCCTAAATATAAGTTCCCGGTGTTGGTCGGGGGTGGGACACTTAGGCCCTTGTGTCGCATCCCCCCCACCCAAGTGTGGTGTCCCTGCCCCGATAAGATAGTGAAGTTTTCCCTTTTTGCAATTGACTTGGGAGGGGGGGGGCCGAGAAGGGCCCTAAATATAAGATCCCGATGTCGATCGGGGGTGGGACACTTAGGCCCTTCTGTCGCATCCCCCCACCCAAATATGGTGACCCTGCCTCCCATAGGAAAGCGAATTTTTCCTTATTTGCAATTGACTTGGGGGGCCCGAGAAGGGGCCCTAAATATAAGGTCCCGGTGTCGATTGGGGGTGGGACTTCCTCCAACCCAAGTGTGGTGTCCCTGCCCCCCATAGGAGAGCGAATTTTTCACTTTACACAATATTTGTGTAGTTCTTATTTTCTCCACCAGGTGGATATTGGGTTTTTCAGGGCTTTTACCCCTTTTCAACCCCTTTTGGGGGGTGGGTCCGGGTTCTAAGGTAGCCTATCTTTTTCGCAGTGTCCTAAAGAGTAATTCTGCAAAGGTTGGTCCAGATAGGTCAAAGGGCCTAGGAGTGTATAAAGGACAGACAAAGAAAGAAAGAAAGAAAGATACATTTATTTTTATATATATGGATTCAATACAGAAAAACCTATCAAACTGACAATCTTTGCAGAATCAAAGTTCTTATTTTAATTATTTTTTATTATCATGATTTGTTATTTTAAATACGAAACAAGTGGAAATAACAATAATCCTTTTTTTTAGTAGAATAAAAGTTAAAAATTAAAATAACTTCTAATTAAACTGTTAAAGCGAAACAATTTAAATTTTAATAAAATAAAGGTGAGACCAAATTGTATTCTAAATGACATCCTAGTGCAGCTGTTTAAATTTTAGTTTCTAAGAATTTCCTGAACTTACCTTCGAATCCATATTACTTTATTAACTATGTTAATCTTTTGTCACTAGACCGATGATTCGGACGACAGATTAACATAAAACATCTCTATCTATATCTTAATGTTTTGTAGTTCCTTTATTAACAGTCATCTTTCTTAACAAGATCTGATAACAAGAACCGACGAGCTTCTGATCCGGACTGTTCATAACAGATCCTTCCGCCCACGCCTGATTTCTTAAGAAAACGGAAAATCCAGGAGACAAAAGATTTGTCCAAAAAACCCAAAATTCGATTTATTAGATTTTTATAACTGTAACCGGGTCCGTTTCAGTGATATAAAAATTATTGCTTCATTTATCCGTGTTTGAATAAAATAAATAGTTTTATCAGAAGCTTCTTAAGAGAAAACTTTTTCTTATTATAATTCTGAAAGTAGAGTTAGTAAGTTTTTAAATCGTAAATTAGCAAATGTCTTCTGAAATGAAAGATTTAAACGTGGTTGATGTTTTCTATTTCTGATTTGACCTGAAAAAAGAATGCAGAAATTAAATATCAATTAAAGCCTAATTTAGTTAAGTTTTATAAATTAAGAAACAAGTTCATTCATTGATTTTGTTTTCAAGAGATTTTTTTCAAAAGTTTTTAATTTGCTTTTCTGATTAGCCTCCAGTCCTTTCGTTTTTGTTTTTTGACAGTCGTTGTTATTCTATATTTAGATCTTGCAGCAAATTGCAGCTTTGTCGTTTGCCATCAAAGAGAGTAGATCCAATTTCAAAGATAATATTACAGTCTGTAGTGAATTGACAGCATGTACATTTGTTTTTTCATTTTATAAAGTAAATCAATAACATTCTATTCTTCAACAATTCTGACATTTTAAATTCAATTTGAAATTAGAAATTCCGAAATGGAGGCCGAAAAAGCAAAGAAAAAAATATATAGTTTGATTAGTTGTGATATATTTTATGGTCCAAAGCAAATGTTATTTAAAAAAGGCCACATGTTTTCACAGCAGATAGTATTCATCAAGATAAGAAAAAAAAGTCTAATAAATGTGGGTTCTACAATTAATATCTTCGAAGATAATAGTTTATCTTCTTACTTCAGATCTTTGTCTGTTACCGAGTGCTTGTTGTGTATTTCTATTGCAGCTCATTGCCCTCTTTTTATTGATCATATTACCTCTGCAATGCAGTAATGAAACGAGCATGTAAAGTCATTCATAGAATAGTGATTTGTTAGCAGGTTTTAAGGTTATAGGGAATAGTATATTTCTACTAAACTGAGCAGTAAAGGTTTGTTTTTCCATTAGAAAGCCTGTTATTCGACATGAGAAATGGCAGACATGGTTTTCTGCTACTGTTTAGCCAATGAAAGCGCAACAAGGTCTTGTCCTTTACTCCCAAAAAAGTATCCAGCACGTCGTGTGGTATCACGAACGATAATCAGTAAGTTATTCTTGCAGAAACTGGATCATGGTCTATAGCTCGCGGTAATCCTCTCTCAAATCGCATGCTTCATATCGAGGAGCGGATATTGAGAAGAGTGGAAGAACATCTGAAAGAAGTGCAAGAAGAATAGCAGCAGCTGAAGGCATGTCTTCTCTGGTCGACTGGAGTAGTTACTGTAACATATTCAACGAGTGCAAGCCCTTGGGGCACGAAATCAAGAGGTCTGTCAATGAAAGTGTGTTGAAAATCTGCAACTCAAAGACAGCATTTTATTTACAAGATGAGGAGGGTTTCACAAAGAATGCAAGTCAATTACCATAATACAAATGGTCAGATGAAAATTCTTATGCGATTGTAGAATTCTATCAATGTCTCGGCAGAAATATAGATGACAGACTCATAATACCGAAGAGACTAACAAGTGCTATTAACCACCATTTCTTCTCACACGAATTACTTGAAAGGAAACGGATATTATACATGTGTCATGGAGCATCCCCACATTTTCCTACTCATCGTCCGACAATACTTAACCCATACATTTCATTGACACTGGATTAATAATTCAGTAGTTTGACCTGGCCTTAATACTTTAGATTATTGGCTCTGAAGACACGTAAAGACACCCTTTGATGATTCCAAACAATTAAGGAGCGTGTATTCAATGCTTGTCCGAGCAGCCAGTATGTTCGCAAGAGCAGGTGATTTCTGAGATGTAGAACTGAAGGCTGTGTGACAATGAAGCACATAGAGCAACTCCTATAGTGACGTTGAAGGCTAGCCCACATCTCAAGAAGCATTTTTTTTTTTAGTATCTACGTTTTGGTCATTAAGATAGTGTTCATAACAGGTATAGAACCTACGACCCTTTTTTTTTTAAACATCCTATATATATACATATGATCATTTCCAGTAATTGCCAGGATGAAAAATCTGATCACCTTTTTTTCTACTTAGTCGAAAACTTTCTTTTCTCAATCGAATCCAACAAAACCTTAGTGGAATAAACCATCTAGTGAACATTTTGTTGGGCTCCTCTCATTCTTCGGATCCAGTTGAGATTTTGTTGTTGTCCATCTTGATCATTTCATTTTGCTGAAAATAAATTCCATTTAACTTTTTTTTGTACTGAGTATAATGTCAGTCACACTGATTTATTTCCTCACCCAAACATTTACGATCTGATTTTGTAATTCGAATTACCCATTTTTCCGTATTTCTTTAAGTTTCTACCTCTGAATTACTCCTCTGCTTCATGTCTCTTCTTTGTACATTTCTGCCAAAGGCCTCCAAGCAATGAAGGACTTTGCCATTACTTTCCTTCGTAAGAATTCTACCGAAGCTTTCCATGATATATATAATTCTCCAATCTTCCATTGTCTACTGTTTACCATTTTTTTGTATACAGTGAAACCTCTCTGAGCGGCCACCCCACAGTACCGAGAATATTTGGCCGCTCAGAGAGGGTGGCCGCTCTGAAGGGTTTTATTATAATTGCTATAATGCGTATCTTACTATTATAAGATAATTGCTATAATGCGTAATATAAACAAGTCTGACATATATTCCATATTTAAAATGAAATTTAAAACTTATCTAAAGAGAAAATAGTACAGTATTTTATTTCATGCTTTCTTACATTTTTTTTAAAAAGGCTACAATTTGTCTCTGTTTTAAGTTTTTACTTTTCTCTATAACAACCATTTTTTCAAGTTCGTTTTCAAGTAGAATTTCCCGAAAAATGAAATGGTGGGAAACCTCTAAATCTCATTCGGTGGCCGTTTAGAGGGTGTCGGATGGCCGCTGATACAGGTTATTTTAACATTAGGTCTATGAGTCGAAAAATCCGTGCCACGAAAAATTGGCCGTTTAGAGGGGTGGCCGGTATACAGGGGTGGCCGCTCGGAGAAGTTTCACTGTACTAACAACGCATTAAACATAATCTTAGTTTTCTTTAATCTAACTTTTAAGCTTTCTGGGACAATTTCGCGCATCGTTGACCCAATATTTTAGCAAACTTTAGCCAGAACAATTATCATTGCGAAGCTTACAAGGATTTAATGCAAGTCTCCACTAATTTTGATTCCTCTTTGTCTCCAGTTCAATTATGAACATTTCTCTTAAGTACTACTGTCAGTAGTTGAGAATTTTTAGGTGTCTCCATGGCTGATGACTTTTCCAATCATTATTTTTTCTTTATCAATTGCTATTGTTGTATTCATTGTTGGTGATAATCTTAACATAAGTAGTGTCATAATCCTCCAAAGCCCAAATTATAGCAGATATGTTAACTGAATCAAAAACAATTTCACGGGATTAATAAATCAATGCAGGAAAAACCACATATTCAGTGGTTCTCTCAAGACTTCTCTTATATTGTATATATTTCGAAATAGATTTACTTCAGTCTTCTTTGCGCTTTCATTTCTTGCTTTTAAACCCTTATATAGGAAACCCTGCAATTATTGGTACTTTCTTAATCTCTTCAACTTTCAAGACTCTTTTCATAAATGTTATATTTTTAATATTACATAAACTGCATCTATATACTCAGATATCCATTGCATAGTGGAACTGGACATCAACAATGGGATGAGCTTTATAACAACAAACTTCATCTGACAATCGTGTTTTATCCTCCTGAAAATAGAATGCATAAAACTCGATGGGAGGATGTTTTTCTGACGCGTCTCCGAATTAGACAACACTATTCTAACCCACCAATATTTACTGTTTAAAGACCAGCTTCCGTTGTGTGCTAAATGCAACGTTGTTTGAACCATCCATCGTATTTTACTTGAATGTCCTGCTTTTAATCAACATCGTCGTCACTATTTTTATTCTCTTGTAAAATTCAATGATTTTATTTCCCTATTTCCTTATTTTTGAATGACAATGATCTTTTAACAATTTTATCGGTCTTAAGATTCATTCATCTGTATGGCTTTGCCACTTTTTTATAATTTTCAGATTATTACTAGCGATTTTTATATGCTATTATACGATGTTTTTTACGGTGATCTTGCTTTTAGCCCTAGTATTATTGTTCTTTATTTTCTAGTTTTATGTATGTCTTTTGTACGTAAGTTGTGCACTAGAAGGATAGCCTTTTTAATTTCAAAATTTGAAGCTTTTCTGGCGTCGAGAAAGAAAAAAAAAATCTTCTCGGGAGATCAACCAGGTGAGGGAGGTGTAATATTCCGAGCTTTCGGACGTGTACTGCACATCCATCTTCAAGGAAATGAAAATGGACATTTTAATTTCCCTGAAGATGGACGTGAAGTTCAGAAAGCTCGTAATACTACATCTCACCTCACCTCCCGAGAATAACTTATTATATATTAATTTATATTTTTACATTATAGTTTTTAGCTTACGATTTACCTTTCTTGGCGCAGCTTAACTCCAAGGGAGTTGATTTTTGAGAGGTCGATCAAAATAAATGTTCCTTTATTTTAAGTTGACTATAAATAAGTGAAGTACCAAAATTTTAAGAAAATCTTTTTAGCAATTTCAGAGTGAATGTTCATAAACAAATAAACAGAGAAGGAAAATGTTCAAGTGGAAAAATATATATTTAAAAAAAAAAAGTAATTTTTTTTTCAAAACAGTAAATTTTTTATAATACTGAAAATCTATTTTTCTATTGTTTTAGATAATATATTTATTTTATGTTTACGATTACAGTATTCTCTTTAACTAAATCTTATTATAATTAATATATTATTTAAATTAAGCTCGTTTATATGATATTTCAATATTAAATTCAAAAAAGTTAACTTAAATCTTTCATTGGTGGAGTTCTTTTTCTTACGGTATTTCTTCTTCAACGAAGAGTCGTCAGCAGTTGTTGGCTGAGGTCCTGCTCTTAGCTTTTGTTTAGAATATTCTGTACGGTTGGGGGGTTGTCGAAGTGTTTTGTACCCACATATCACTTGTACCGTTCTAACCTCTTCGTAGTGCATTTAATGAACTTGGCACTCCCACGCCACTTGCGGAACTGAGGCTGCCGGTTTAAAACCATCCAAACCATACGTTCTCTTGCTGACATCTTGAAAAATAATAATAATAAAAAAGACCATCGGATACGACCCTTCATCTAGTGGTGTGGGAACAACATCTGGCACTCTTCCACGTTGCTTCTTTTTATAGGCAGGATTATTCGCGCTAATAACAACCCTTCCACACAGAATATGTTATTCAGACTTGCGAAAATCCTCATTTTGTGGCCCTATTTGCCACGGAGTTGATTATACATTAGGCTTTGCAATTCAATTATTTGTGATACTCCAAATCATTTGCCTTGGATTCGGACGGAATAAAAATTATGAACGAAAACGAACTAAATGAGTTGTAGATTGTCTTAAATAGTCAGTGTAGGACTGCGATGTATCGCCATCAAAAAATTTAATATTTCTTAGCAAAATTTAATATTAGCTAGCTACGTCATTGTCTTATAAGTTTATTATTGACAAGTGTTAAACCTCTCAAACTATAAATGACTTGCTACAGTTCATAGTCCAGGAAACTGTATTTCAATATATTTCCGTTAATATATGAAAACCTATTACTTTGGATTCTGTACAAGGATTGAGGAAGTGGAATGTTAATATTTGTTGTAACGTTGTTCCATGTTTGTAATGTCCAGTGTTAATTTGAAACCATAGATTTACATTATGTTGGCGTATAGAATGGGAGGCAGAAAGGAGAACCCTTTCCCTCATCCGACACATCGAAATGCACAGGCAAGGCACTATTTTCTTTCATTTTCTTTTGGTTGGATGTTCAGTTAAACGGACTTCGGTTCAAAACTGCAGAAGATTTTTCTTTGTGGTTTCCTTTTTTTTTTTTTTTTTTTTTTTTTTTTTTGGGTTTGTTCGGTTTGGCAAACCCCCCCCCCCCCCAATAAAAAAACCCTGAAAACCAGGACTTCTCATCCGGTTGTACGGATACCACTGGTAGAACTAGAAAGACGACTTAAATTTTACGTGAATATCAGGTGGATGACCTTTTTAATTTATGAATTTTTTTTAAAAAAAAGATAAGTTATTATTTATTTTTTAATACATTGACAAATTAATGGGTGGTATGGAAATTTGTGAACTTTGGTTTTTAATGTTAGGCGTCTTTAAAAAGATTGGGAACCCCTGCTATATATGATCTCATTCGATCAGGATGGCCAGAAAATAAAAAAGTCAATATCAAACGTCGTAAAATAACTACTAAATAATTTGAAATTTAAAAAAAAATATAAAATTTATGAAATTTATAAAATTTATTTATTATAATTTATAAAAATTTGAAATGATATTGTTTTAAGTAGTTTACGTAACTATTTAGCTCAATTACCGCTTATTATTATTATTATTATTTTTAGTAATTTCCAATTATTAAATTGAAAAAGTAAGAAATAGAAAAATTAAGTCGCTTGAAAATTCGTCTTAAGGAGACGAAACTTTATTTTTATATTCAGTTCTCTTCGCAGTTTTTTTTTTTTTTCTTTCTCATCGTAATGTAAATATGGCGCAGCTTAGTTAGGCCTAAATGAGTCGTTTTTAACTTTCTTGGGATTGAGATAACGAGGGAAGTGCTTTGGGTCTTTTTGTTTTGTCACATAATGAAGCTGTGGTTTTGACTTCAGGTCGCTCTGGGAGGAAGGAAAAAGAAGTTGTCACCTGTTTTTTTTCCTCCCTCTGCTTTTGGCAATTGTGAGATCACAGCGATCAGTGCTTGTTTCAATTTGGCGCCAACGACAAGCAAGTGACTTTCCTAGTCGTATAAAATACTTTCTTCATTTATTTATAATTTTTGTAAATTCCTATTGGATCGTTCCCACAATCAACAATCTTTTTTTTTTAATATTTACAACAAAAATCATTCAATAGATAACGAAAAAAAAAAAAAAAAAAAAAAGATTTCTTATGAGTTCAAGCAAAAAAAAGTGATTATTTTTTTTCGTTATCCTGGAATCCAAATTTGTTTTCCGTTTACAACGAAATAATTAGACATGAATAAGAAAATATAGTATTTATTTTTATATCAATAAGTAAAGGCACTTATTCATGTCTAAAGACTGCATCTGACGCAACATAAGCAGCTGTGTTTATGTGAGTGAGTGTGTGTGGATGCCAGGGAAGTCGAACATCGCGAGCGTTGGACTGTTTGTGTTAACCCGACGTGAAAATGGACAAACAGAGAAACCAACACACTTTATTTGTAATTTAATAAATACTTAAACTATATAAGAACAGTGTCTGTTTTGTTTTGGATTTGAAGTAGTCTTAAATGGGACTATTTTCCTTTATGTATGTTCTTCTTCTTATCATTATTACGAATGATGTATCAGTCACCAATGGTTGCTGTTAGGTGACGAGTCATTCGTAATGACTTAGGATAGCTAAGGCCGCGCGGTTGGCGATGTCGCTAAGACACTGGCCTTTCACCTCTCAGTACCGGATTCGGTTCTCATGTGGGTTTCGTTGATGGTGGCGATCCACGCTGAGCAGGTTTTCCCGGGGTTCTCCCGTTTCCCCTGCATTTCTCACACCGTCCTTTCTCAGTCTTTCTCTCCGTCTGTCCTTATTTCCGTGGGATAGCACAATAGATCTTTCAGGTCGACGTGCTCGGCTGTCAAGCCACTTCATTCACATGTAATCTAATCTAGAGTAGCTAGATATATATATATTGCTAAGAACTTAAAATAGAACTGGCCTCTCAGTTCTATTGGAGCTTGTGATTGAAGCTGATGGATTGTTATTCTGTTCTGTCAAGTGTGCTTATAATATTTTCCAGGTCTTTAGATCTCTCTTATTTTAATAACTAGACGGGTATCCTTGCGTATATAGCATTAAAAAAAAAAAAAACTTTATTTATTTAACAAATTAATATGGAGATCCGAGAATATACGACTTCCCAGCTCATTGTGGACTTCTCCGCTTAACTCAGGTGTATTACGCGTTGGCACTCACACGGGGGGGTTGCCGCAAAAACACTTCATTTTTGCATATATCTTCCAAATGCAGAAACGTTTGTTAATGACTGATATACCGTTCGATAGAACTTTCAAGTACCAACATTTTCTCAATATAATGTTCTCTTCCAACTTTTATACTTTTCGTTTAAATTGAGAAAAAGTCAAAAGTCAAAGTTTAAAAGGCGCCATCTTGGAAACCAAAAACTTTTTTCGAAAGATTTTTGTATCATTTTGTTTGTCTTAAAAAGCTCTATATTTTATCCATTTACACGACCAATCTATCTCTTATAGTTTGGAAAATTGGAAAAACATAAAGTCTTATGACAATGACAGACAGAATAACGCTTTTATATAATATAATAATGTTATAGTGGAATAACTGTTCTTTGAAAAGCTAATTTAACGTCCGTAATAATTTATAAATAGAGAGAAGAAAATCACAACCGGACAACAAATATGCCTTAGCATCAACATGAAACTGTTCAGAATTCCCATTGTTGTTGGCTCAATGTGCGAAGGCCTATTTGTTGTCCGGTTGTGATTTTTTTCTCTCTATTTAATAACTATTCTTTCTTATGCCAAAAGTTCTTTACTTCCACTTTATGAATCCTTGTATTTTATCGTTTTCTTATGTTATTTCTCCTTTAGTCTCGCGACCCTAGGTATTGCCATATCTAATACGAAAACCTGTTTTTCTTTCCACAGTACTTAAGTTCGGCGTGTTGTAGTTCAAATGTTTTTCAATTTGAATTGAGAAGACCCAGAGTGTTTTTGATTCATTCCCCGCACTCTTATTAGCTTCATGAGCCCAATAGTTTTTCCACGCGAGATGTTACTTTTTTTAATGAAATATTCTATTAATTAATTACGCATATAATTTTAAGCCATTTGAGGCTTGAAAATACTTAGATATCAATCTAAAAGTAAGGTATCAAATATTCTAAATAATATATTATAACAATTCTGCAACAATCTCTCTCTCCGTTTCATCTGAAAAGTATCAGAGTAGAATATAAAACAACTTCACTCCTCTTCCATGAGTATCTAAAATATATTTATTTCAAAGACACAAAGCAAATTTTCGGGAAAAAATTCTCGCTTTCCCTTTCTCAAGCCATAAAACAAATGGGGACAGAATCTAAATTACAAACAATATATGAAATTAGTTGATACCCCAACAATTTACAAAGACATGAATAGTCAACAAACTTATTTGTTGTTGCAATTGTAATGTCAACATTTGAGACATAGCAACCTTATAACCAAGTGGTACTAAACAATCAAAGTGAAGAACATTATTAATAATCAAATATATCAAATGAAGCGGTTTTTTTAACATTTATTTTTATAAAATCCCTAATTAATAATAATAAGGGTCAACTTTCGCAGCCTCCTACCTGTTAAAATTCTGCTCTTATGCAGCTCTAGAATTTTTCTTAATTTCAAATCTGTTTCTTTATATATAATTTTGACATTAGAGATTAATTAATTTTATTAGTTAGGGATTTTATAAAAATAAACGTTAAAAAGACCGCTTCATTTGATGTACAGTAAAGCCCCGATTATCCGCGGAATTGGGTGGCAAGGTTACCGCGGATAGCGAAAATCGCGGATAACCCGAAAAAAGACTAAAAATGAAGTATAAACATGAAAAAAAAATATTTCAGCATAAAAATTGGTTTATTGTACAAGAAACATAATATGTAAAACTTTTAAAATATGTATAGTACAGCAGAAACCTTTGCTCTAAGTCTAAATCACTAAAATAACGAACAATAAATAAAAAACAATACTATACTGTTAAGAAAAAGTATTTAGTTACGCCTTTTCAGTCACTCGTTTTTTGCTTCTTGCTTTGGAAACACCTGTTTTCCCTATTTTCTCTGTTGTTGGCTTGGGTTAAAATTGGTTTTTTTGAGGTTCGTAATTAAAAGAAATTTTCGCGGATAATCGGGGCTTTACTGTATTTGATTATTAATAATGTTCTTCACTTTGATTGTTTAGTACAGAGATCAGTTGGTTGTAAGGTTGATATGTCTCAAATGTTGACATTACAATAACAACAAACAGCAGTTTGTTTACAGCATGTTTCAGCTGTTTTTTTAGGCTTAACGCTGTTAGCACTTTGTACGTAACAGTGTAAACATGTTCTTAGCGTTTTAGATGTAGTGGCATCTAAAAAAAACAAAAAACAAAAAACTATGATTTGTTTTAAGGGAGATTCGTTCTACGGTTGTGAGTTGCAATCTAACCCACCAAATTAGCGAGTTATACTTTTAGAAAGAATTTTCTTTTGTGTTATTTTGTGCAGGTACAAAAATAGAACATTCAACAGTTTAAGAACTAACTTGCTTAAATTCTTTCACGAATTATTTTACTGCCCATGATTTTATGCGTTCAACATAATTTGAATCAATTCACGTGTTCTCAAAACCAAGCGACCACATACAACTTGCGATCTATCAAATATTTGCGTTGTTAAAATTGATGCTACTGTGGATTGGCGCCCAGAACTCATTTCTTCAAGTCATTGTAATTCAGGGGTTATGTTCAATTCCCATCACGGCCTCCTCGGTACATCATTGGTGTACAAATGGGTTCGCAGGAGAATTGTTGCCGCCAAAGCATTCCGAATGGAAAGATGTCGCATTGAGCTCATTTATTTCTCGCCACCCATTTTCGGGACGACTCTTTAAGTGACCAGTGGCGTCTTGAACCGGAAGTTGCCATATTGGGTCGAGGTAAGGGTTGGATTCTTAGCACTGTCTGTTCAGTAAAGATAGACTCCAATTTTGTCCACTTAGCGCTACTTTCCTGACCGGTCAGTGGCCATCTAAAACAAGAAGTGGCGTGGGCCGAAAGTTGGTCAAGAGGATTCCAACGAGATGGGGCTCCCATACTGGTCGCTAAAAAAAAAAAAAACACATTACTTTTTCCTTTTTCATTTGAAACAAATTTTAAAACAAATTTCAAACAAATTTTAAAATTAGTCCTCACTTAAAATGTTGCAAAATGAAAACTAATAAACTGCAAATTTTGTTCCGAAACAAAAAAAATTGAAAACTAGTTCTTCTACCGTCGTCTTTAAAGCTGCAAATTCTGGAAGCGTTCTTCTGTCCTTGGCGGTAGACAAACGACCAACTGCCAAAGATATGAAAGAAGTATATGATAGACCTCTCTGACATTCGACGAGTCAGTTCTGGAACAGTACCGAGTTAGAGAAAGAAGAGCTCTTTTTTTATTATTTTTATTAGCCTATACGTCACCATTTTAAACGCAAGAAATGATTTATAGAAATAACTACATTTAAACGAAGATGTTCCCGCCTTTTTTTTTTTTTTTTTTTTTTTTTGTATCGGTTTATTTTAATAGAAAAAGAACGAGACTGATACCTATTTTATTTCTAAAGAGACAAACGAACAAAAAATCTGCCTGGAGGTTGTTTCGAGGAAGAAAAAGCCTTGCTAACATATTGATTTTTCAAATATCAACATGCCAAGATGATGTAGTGTTGACAATGGCATCCGTTGCTGATGGATGCCGCGATAGTCATCAGAACTGAGCTTCACGAATTCCTTATCATATTTGTGTCACTAAAACACAATCTCCGGGCTTCAAAGCAGTCAAAACAAAACAACAAAATTTACTAAAATATTCTATATCGTTCTTTCCGAAATAACTAACTTTAATAAAATTTATCTTCAAGTGTGGTTTTTTTTTTTGTTGGATCTGTTAATTCCAGCCTTAAGACATGACGCCAAATATATTTGTTAAAATCCTTAATGTGCATTAAAAGGCTACATGTTATTCGGTGACAGAAGGTAATTTTAAGACGTGCTAGGAATGTCCATTTTTCTAATGTCCAAATCACACGATTCTAACTTTCGTCGTTGTTTTGATCATTAACACACTCATTGCTTCTTTCGTTTTTTTTTCATCATCATCATTGAAAAGGCTTTAGAACTTGTTCTAAAAGTCTGTAGTAAAACTTTTGATTGGAACAATGAAAATCATGATCGTGTAATATTCTGATCAAGAGAGAACTCAAAGCAGTCTATATTTTTTCATGCATATTAAGGCACATCTTGGTAAGAAATATCAGACTGATAGTCTATCAGTGAAGCTCCCTGTAGATATAAAGTAATCAATCCATACTTTAAACACTTTATTTTTAAATGAAGTTATTGTCCATCAACGCTTGCCAACTATGTGCTTAGTTTTTTTATTTCATTATTTTAATTAATTTTAATATACCGGGTTTTTTAGTTGTAACTATACAGGATTCTCTAGTGATTCAATCTCGTAATTGATACCAAATAAAAGAAAAATGTATAAATAATGGCATTCTGAAGAAATATGGTTGCATTTCTTGGTATTTATTCTTGGGAACTGATTAAAAGCTTTCCAGGAATATGTTTATTCCTTGTGTACTCTGGATCTTTTTTTAGCCTCTAAATTTTAGTTTCTAAATTCATTTTTAGAATTATCTCGGTTTATTGATCACCACAGCAGATCGATGATCAATTGTAGCGATAGTTCATTGGAGAGATGTTTCCTTATTGGATGTGTTAATGCAATGAACGAATTCAGTCTCTTTACTATTGGAGAAGTACAGGCATGTAGCCTTTTGCTTTATCAAATTACGATTTAATTAGAGATTTTAAGTTTGAATTAGTATATTGAAGTAGTATTTTAAACATATTTAGAGTATTTAAATAGCTTATTAAATATATATTAAATATGTATCGAGAGTATATTGAGAGTAAAGTAATAATATAGGCCTATTTGAAAGTTTACAAAAAACAAAACTAAAACAGCATGTACTGTGATAATTGAACTACTTTAATTCGCAGTTATTTTCCTATTCTCAATAGTTCTAAAGAATACTACGCAATATTTTTATATTTATTTACAGTATAATATTTTTATTTCCTGTCCCTACTGATTTCTAATTTTTTCTCAACGTTGGATTCATTAAAAGTCTGTTTAGAAAACCTAAATGGAATTTAAAACTCTTTTCTCTTTTAATATTAACATCCACTTCAAAATTATACTTTTTTTTTCCTGCTCTTATGAAATCTTTTAACTCACTTCCATCAAATATTTCAGAAGTGACTTACTCCCTCTATTTCAGTCTTGTCTCGTAAATCCCTACTTGTTTTTTTTCTCTCTTGTCTAATGGTTTTCGTAGACGTCCATGTACCATTTCTTCCTAGATATTTTTTAATTCATTCTTTGTAATCATTAATTGTAACAATTTGATTCC
>JAFIDM010012231.1:24002840-24018503 GCA_023159025.1 Thereuonema tuberculata
TTTCTCTTTTCTCTTTATTTTTCCTGTATTAAGTTTTATCCTGAAGAAGACCCGTCATTGGGCTGAAATATAGATATGATGTTTTCTAAGATGAAGGAGTGGTTTTATTTCTGTACTTTATATTTTTCAATAGATTGTGTCTTTTAATTTCCAAGAAGATCTACTTCAAAATGTATCAGAGCTACGCAGACGAAATGATTTTCGGAGGGGATATATAGACGGAGGAGGCCGAAAGGGGCACTATTGTCTTCCTCCCCCAATCTCAAAATGTACTAACAATTTTTTTTTGCTTCGATAGCAATTTGAAGGGATTTGGGGGCTCATCCCTCCCTCCCCCAAGAAATTTTGAAAAATACTTTATATTTTTTTGGTCAAATTCTAAAGTTGCCCACCCCACGAAATTGTAAACTTGACAATTCTTGGATTTGCTATTCTTTAAAAATCAGGCCACAAAGGATTGCAAGACATTCACCCTTGAATGGATTGATGTTATTAGTTGTTTGATTCTGCTCCCCTCCCGGGATCCTTAATTTCCTTATAAACTCTTTATTTGGGATTTAGTCCAGGCACGAATATCAACTGAAACATTAAATGAGATTAAAGACTTTGTCGAACGAAAGAGAACATTTGTTGTTTAATCAGGCAAAGAAAATGATTTATTCCTTTGATTTTTACATTCTGTTTCTATTAATAGAAATTATATTATATTATATAAGAAATTATATTTACTCTATTTTGTTAGCCTACTTTTCAAGAAAGTGTGCTTATGAAGTCAGTCTGTTTGTCTGTCAGTGTATTTGTGTGTTTATTCATAAAGAATTATTACTGTAGCTTCGCTGCACGTTTCTTCTTGAAACTTATACTTATTTAAAGATAAAAGCCGATCGATGAAAGGTTTTCCCCTGTGGGTTTTTCATTAGCGCGTGAATTTCTGTAGAAATACATTAGAACCGACACATTGGATTATCATTCAGGTTTTAAATAATGGATATTAATCCTTTTTAATATCTGCGCGAGCTTTAATGTAATTAAGATGTAAGGGTTTTGTTTTTCTGAAAAATAGAAACTCCGTTTCGGTTTTTATTCAGTAAATATTATAAATTAGAAGTGAATGAAAGCTTGTCGTTATACTATTTTTAAACAAATAAAAAAAGAACGAAAACGAACTAAATGAATATACTATAAAAAACCTTGTAGATTGCCTTACACAGTCAGTGTAGGACTGCGATATATCGCCATCAAAAAATAATATTTATTATTTACTAGCTAGCTATGCCATGGTCTTGTAAGTTTATTATTAGGTAAGTGTTAAACCTCTCAAAATATATATGTTTTGCTACTGTTCGGAGTCCAGGAAACTGTATTTCAATATACTTCCGTTAATATGTGAAAACCTATTACTTTGGATTCTGTACTTGGATTGAGGAAATGGAATGTTAATATTTGCTGCAACGTTCTTCCATCTTTATAATGTCCAGTGTTAATTTGAACCCATAGATTTACATGTGCTTAATAAATAAATAAAGGGAAAAAAAACACAAGATTAAAGAAAAGTAGAATTCAATTTTGTACCGTAGTTTTTTTTAAAAAAAGGCCTGACACACAATAATTGAAAAAACATAAAAACACATTAAAATCTCGACCAGGTTTCGATTGGACCAGCCAATCTTGAAATTCAAGTCTTTTTTAAGTCTTTTTCAAGACTTGGAAAAGATCGGCAGGTCCGATCGAAACCTGGTCGAGATTTTAATGTGTTTTTATTTTATTTTTTAATTATTGTGTGTCGGCCCTTTTTAAAAACTACACCATTAATTTCATGCAGGTTAGATTTCAACATCTATAGAATTCAATTTGTTTCAATTTTTTTACTTCTTGGTTTCTATTTTTACTTAGTTTTATTTTATTCTTCGTAATGACTGAAGTTGCTGAACCGATTCCTTTCTTACATCGTTTTCTTCCCTTTATTTTTTCTTTTTCTCGTCTTCCTTTCGTCTTCTGTTTCTCATTATCATTTCTACATTTCACTTCCTGTTCTGTATTGGGTTGACAGCGAAGTTATTATAATTCAGTCTAAGTTCGCAGCAGTCTTTAATACGCTTTGGAAAGAATGAACCCTGTATCTCTCCTTCGAATAAAAATCCTAGTTAGCACATCTGTCTGTTCGTCTGTGATCAAGTTATTTCCAATATTATCTTCAACAATAAAAGTTGTTATTTACCAATGTTTATTTTGAAACTAAGATTAGATTTTACACTTTAACCTCCATTTTATAGTACAGTGTAGTGTAGTAAAGCTCTTACTTTTGAACCTGTGGTTGGATCTGTTTGAAGCTTAACGTGCTTATTTATAAAATCAAGAGGGATTTAACTTATATTTTTCCGGTGTTTGTCCTTATCAAGAAATAATCGCATAAAAGTTTTAAAATTTTTCATTTTATAATTTCACTTTTTAATCTTCTTAATAACTGTGCGAGCTTTAATGTAATTGAAACTGAACAATTGTTTCCTTCAATGCGGATGTTTGTTTTTTTTTTTTATAAGACGGTCGTTTGTAGGTTTTCAGCCAGATATTATAATTTAAAAATAAATAAAGACGTCTCATTTGTGGTATTTTCAAGATTAAAAAGAAATTGTAATATTTACGCAAAGCAGACATCAAGTGCAGTGAGGAACTTATTGTTATTGTTTGTAATCGAAATTGTATGGTTACTAAAAAGAAATTTCTGGTCTTTTAATGTAATAATGTTTTAGATCAGTATTAGTTTGAGATTACTGTTTCTCAACGTGTTAATATCGATTAATTCCCAAACACTATTTAATAACATAACCACAAATGAAAAATAAGAAAATGCAACAGTAAGTTAAATGTAAATATACTTATGATTGCATTAGAAAGTTCCTGTTGTATTAAATAATAATAATAATTAAAAAAAAAAACCTCATAGTGTTAAGACACACTATTTAAAATATCGATATAAATTATGGTTTACTTTCGAGGGAATAATTGACCTCTATCAGAAGAAATAAAAAATAAAAACACAATGTATGAGGGTCGTTGAGTAAGTAAATCAACACTTTTTTCCTTTAAGTAGATTTGTTTTGTTACAGTTTTAAATACATTATCTTGTTCCTCAATTCTTTTGCTACAAAAACTATTTTTCAAAACAATCTCCATTCAAGTCTATGGACCTACGCCACCGAGATGTCAGAGCTTGTATGCCTTGACGGTACCACTCTACTGATTTGTGTCTCAGCCAAGAACTTCCTGATCGTTGTCTTATCGCTTCCCGCGGATTGCATTCATTAGAGGTCCCAATAGGTAGAAGTCCGAAGGTGCGAGATCAGGGCTAGGGTGAATGAGGGAGAGCAGCCCAGTGAAGTTTTGTAATCTCCTCGCGGTTATACATACTTGACTGTGGTCTGGCGTTGTCGTGGAGTAGTTCAACTCAAGAAGTTTGTTAACGCTTTGTGGCCACGAACACGCTGAAATCGTTTCCTCAGTTTCTTAAGAGTCTTCACATCAACATTGCAGGAGTGACAGCTGTGAGCGGCCAGCCAGAGCGTGGGTGATCAGACAGCTTCCCTTTTCCTTCTTCTTCGACGACAAACGACTCACCCAACGACAGTGCTTTTATCAATTGCGTGGTCTCCATAGACATTCTGTAAGCGCTTGTGATATTTGATACGGTCTCCTGTTCCGCCAAAGAAACTGCTCTTTGTTTGGAACGCATCTCATTCACAGACTCCATCTTGAACACTACCTACAGTGCTGCCACCCAGCGGAGGATGATGAAACAATTTGAGAAGTTGCGTGAATGTTTGAAGATACCGTATATAAAATTTCACATTTTTTCTTCAAAAATTAGCCGAGAAAAATTTTTTTACATTACTTCTTGAACGACCCTCGTATACATTGCAATACAAAACAGCAAGTATATACAGGATGTCCCATAAATCTGTACCCATAATTGTAATGCAGCGGAGCAATGTCCTGTTGAAACTATAAGGTTCTCATAGGTTAGAAAAGATTGATGGTAATGCTTTCACCTGGATCATTGTCAATTACGTAAAATTCAAGGAGACGAAACCTCTCTGCGGGCCACCGAGGACATCAACAGATGAACAGACAACTTCTAATCTCTTGGCAGCGTTCTCTAAAAACCCTAAGAAGTTCCTCCGCAGAGACGGGTCCCTAAAAGCTCCATCCATGGTATTCTGAAATGGCATCCGTATAAGATGCAGTTGTTAGAAACATTAAGTGAGGATGAGGAGAGTCGAATACTGCGATTGGGCTCTTCAACAATATGAGATTAATCGTTTTCCGTTTATTATCGTGTTTACGTAAATGGAGGTGAAAAAACAAAACACACGTTACTGGTCACCACAAAACCCCCATTAGATTCCAAGGCACAAGATGACGATCGCCTCATGGTCTGATGTGGGATATGGAATGATTCAATTATCGGCCCCTTCCTTTTTTCAGCAGACTGCGACGGGACAGATATACTTGACAATGCTCCAAGAGGAAGCATTGCCATCAATCTTAAATCCAGAAGGGATTTCCCCACCTGGTTTCAATAGAACGGTGCTCCGCGTATTACACCCGAAGGGTCCAGACTTACGGGACATCCTGTACATATCCAATGTCCGTAAAAAATGTAATGTCCATAAAGACGTAAGCAAGTTGTAGGAAGAGTCATTGACTAAGATTATAAATGCGAAAGACACACATACCATAGATTGATATACTAAATTTTTATCTAGCCTCTCGTTTCTTCGCAGGTTAAATAAAAAAAGGAAATTGTATAGAATAGTCACCCAATTAAGTTTCCCACCAATAGTTTGCCGCTTCTAAAAATGTATGGTGGAAAAAAAGGATTTACCTAAAAAATTAGTTACCTTTTTCTTCATTTTTTTCCGAATTTCTGTTGAGTTGTCTAATTACATTCGTAGTCCCTATATATAGATATATTAACACCAAAACATTGTACAGAAGCTTTTAAATGTTTTCCGTAAAAAACTGATTACATTTATTCCAGATTTTTCCTCTTTCTAATGAGTTCAAAGTGGCTTCGCATTATAATTAAAGATCACGGGTAATGAGAGACCATCAGCTACGAATAACAAAATTTACGAAGCTTTTAGGTCCCTACGGAGGTCATTAAATCTAATACGGTGAGAGAAGTGGCCTCTCCCTACACAAGCAACACGTAAAAGTACCTAATGGTTCAGGGATAGAAATTTACAAAAAAAAAGGTAAAAAGTAAACATTTACGAAAGAAGATCAAAATTCAAAACTTGATGATGGCACCTGAAAACTTTTTGAAGAAACACAAATTTCTTTATCGTGTTTGGTATTGGAGGAAGATTGAGTTATAATTTTATCTTATCTGTTTGGATGAAGTTAATACCATTATTTTTTAAAGTAATAAGAATGTAATTAAGGATTTCAATTAAGGTATTATGTACGTCGATTATTTTGGAAGACGATAGTTCGAACTCCTATTTAGATCATGTTTTTAGCTTTCTTTCCTAGGCTTGTAAGGCTCATTAGATCACTCAGTCTGTGTATGCGTCCTAATAAGAGAAATTGAACCCCTGGAAGGAACTTCATAAAATATTGGTGTGAATATTGAAGCATTTACAAAGATCTAAAGTTTCCTATTTTGACATTTTTTGAATCTTGGGAAGAGATTTCAACTACAAAAGTCTGACTGTCTTTAGTTCTTAAATATGCACACGAAGTTTCAAGAAGATTAAAATTAAGCGGGTTTAAAAATATTAGGAGCCCCCATAGATAACAAACAGACTGAATTATTTGATGAACCTCGTTTTGCTAAAAAAAAAAATAGCTAATAAGAAAAATAAGGTGTTTTTGAAGAAGATAAATCCTGTTTTCCTTAAATCGTTCTTGATTTCTATCTAATCCATCTATCTAATCTACTTAATAGGAAATTTACCTATTCAGGAAACGACTAATCCGCATTTGTTGATTCAAGTTGTTTCATTGTTAATAATATCAAAACATGAACCTGAGAATTGCTAAATGGATATTTTTAATATTGGAATATTTGTTATTAATGGAGTTTTTGTCACGTCACTCGCTAATTTATGGGAAACGACCTACACGTAAAAAAATTCAAAAAGAAAAATTAAATAATCTCTTGTCCGTAGATAGGTAGGCTACGCCAAATTTCAAGACCATCTGGGGAGTGAGTGGACGGAAATTTTCACAGACTGACTGAATTTGAACCCCGTTTCTAATTTTAGAATTAGAAGTTAGGATAATAAAAAAAAAATCAATTATTAGCAATTCAGAATAATGTTAATTTAGAATATTTGACAATTACAGGTGCTTCATGTCTTTCCATTAAGTAAATTACCTTGATTTCTTTTTTATTGTTAAAATGCTTCTGTAATTTGTAAAACAGATCAATTATCTGCGTGAAAACCTTTACATATCAGTAATAAAATGAATAATTTGTAAGTGCCCAAATGTTTACATACTTCTCTCTGTGAGATGTTTTCCCTACTTCAGCAATTTTCCATCGTATTTGACATTTTTCTGTTAATTTTGATCTGCATTGATTCCGTAGAGAGTATTAAACACACGCCACGCATTCTCGAAAATTCATGGCTGGGATTTTTCAATATTTCTTGGTAATGAAGTGTCATCTCCTCCAATACAGTTGTCAGTGACACAGGGCGTTCTTTTTCTTCGCTTGGAACCCTTTTATCACTCGTTCAGCGTCTCTGCTAAAAGCGTCGATCGGTTTTACGGCTGGGGCTATATTTATGCAGCGTTTGAACAGCGCCCTCACGCTGATGTATTTTACTACTGAGGTCTCCGTTTATCGTAGGCACGAAAATGGAACCACAACGGAACTAAAGACGCTGTATTTCAGGTCAAGGTCTAACGTTGAATAGGATTATGGCTTAACCGATAACCCTTCATCTTTATAAAATCACCAGAGTAAGTAATAAGTATCTTTTTGAATAGTGAACAAATTTCTGTTTTAATATTAGGAGCTGCTTTCTAATTGAATAAATTGTTAAAAAAATATAATATTAATTAATTTCTGTATCAAATGCCATGAAATTTCTGGCGATGAAAATGGCCTAATGAATTCGTTAAGCCTTACTACCATTTAAGCTTAATTTTAAATCAGCTTGCCATAGTCTTATAATTTTTGTTTTACATCGACGGTAAGTGTTATATAAATAACTATGAAATGCAGTTAGACATTCCAACAATATCTTCCTTACGAATTGTAATGTGGGTTCGATAACCCAGTCCTTTAGAGCTAGACTCAGGACTGTCGGTGCCGGGTTCAATTCACGGCTGTGGTCCAGGATCTTTCCACAGCTCCAAGGTTTTTCCTCCACACGGGCCTTAGGGTTCACCCAGACCTCTTTCAAATGAGTAGCAGGGTTTCTTACATGAAAGTTAAAGATGGATGGGCGTCTGACTGACCAGTCCCTAAACCCCATGCAGTTTCACTCCTGGGCCTGCATGATCTGTAGCAGAACACTTGTCTCACCTTTGTGAATTGTAATAAACAAATTCGTAAAAGGTAATGGAATTCTTCGTTCAATATGAATTACCATTCCCGAATTAGTGTGTGTTGAAGGAAAGTAAATTCGAATGTTATCATTTAATGTTAAAAGTTAAAGTATCCCACTTACAGGCCTACAAAGGCCTATGTGGTGGCTGGAGCGTAGGCTCCAGCATTCACGACCTAACGGTACGAAGTTGAGGTCGGGGGATCAGCCCGACGCCCGCCCGCCTTTAACTCCCGGGAAAGAAACCCGGTACCCATTCTAGAGAGGGCTGGGTAGACCCTAGGACCCGTTTGGAGGAGAAAGAAGCGTGGAAAAATTCCCGCGCTCCGCCGAGGCCGGGAACCGAACCCGTCACCTTCAACCCGCAGCCAAGTGCCCTAACCCACTCTGCTATCGGGCCCTATCAATTAATGTTATTAAAAAAAAAAACTAAAAATTACAATAAAAAAAAAAAACACACACACAAAAATTTTTGAAGACAGATTTATAAAACATTTAAAAATGCTTAGAAGCCTTTCCAGTTCCTCCGCAGAACTCCTCTTCAACACCCTCTTCAAAAGTGCTGAAGAGGAGTTCTGCGAAGGAACTCGAAAGGCTCCTAAGTATTTTTAAATATTTTTATTAATTTCTTTTAAAAATTTTCTTTGCTGTTTTTTTATTATAATTTTTAGTTAAATTATTTTCGCACATTGTAAAAAGTATTTCAAACAAAAAAAAAATACAAACATTCACGTTTAACAATTCCCTTTTAAAGGTCAAGATATGAGATATTTCCTTTGGCGGCAGAACACAGAGCTGTAATCTTCTGCAGAAAGAAATGGGAACAAAGATTAGAAGTGAAAAATTAAAGTGGACGGACTTTTAGGGTTTCTTTGATCACTTCTTGATAAATTATAATTTAGAAAATATTTTGAAATATCAATAATTTGCTAATTTTATCGAAATTTCCTCCGTGGAAGACGCTTCTCAAGGCTATTTTTATGATATATTGAGAAAATACAATAAAGTGTTTAAGGGTATATAACTAACAAAAGAAGATTTCTCTTAAATTTTTAAGAAGTGTTTTTGATGTTCATTCGATAATCGTTAAATATCAAAACTTTGATAAACATGATACGCTGTCGTGAGAAATGCAATTGGAGTCTTAGCTGATGGTTCGATCTGTATCAAACGCAACAGAGATCTTGCTTTTAGTAACGTAAAACGGTTATCAAATATTCAGCCTTCTGGGGTAAATAATTTTTAAATTTATCTTGATCGCAGATGGACACAAGAACATCGATAGTTTTAGAAAACAGTTAAATGAAAATACTTTTACTCCAATCGGAATACTTTCTAAAAAGAAAGCGAACGACATCAAATCTCTTGTGTCTTGCTGGAATAACTTGAAATCGCTGGAGGGATCTTCTTGAAACGTGGTCTATACATTTGACGATGATCTAACTTTGATATTTGAAATCGTTTGGGTCCCTGTTGAGAAAACTGCGACAACGACTCCCATAGAGAAAGTATTAGAATTAAAACTATGGATTTCTATCCTATTTTTTGTTAATATTTTATCAAATTGTTTTAAATAATGAACGTTATCTCTGAGTAATCTATTGTAATCTTTTTAATCCAATCGGTTTGATTAGCGTAAATAGTCCTATTGCTACAATTCAAACAATTAATGCGGATTTAACGCATTACTTTTTTTTTTCGTAGATGTGTAATTTTTTTTTCTTAAAAAAACAAGAAATATCAACAAGTAGATTACAAGTTCTTTGCCATTTGCTATTTCACACGTGAACAGTGTTTCTTATAGTACCTATTTTATATTACCTTATATTACCTATTTCTTATAGTTGCCAGGTGATTATAATTATGAAGTTCATAAATCTTAAATCTGACGGGCAGGGCCAGATCCCTTAGTGAAATTTTAAAAAAATCAGCTGTTAATACTGATTGCGAAAAACATATTTATGTGAACAGGAAAAACAATTCTCGTCTGCTTGTTCCTGAGTAATTCCACTCATTCCATATTTTTTTTTTTTTTTTCAAATAATTCTTCATCAACATTAACTGAAAAATTCCTGCACCGAATTCCAGCCATTGTGAAATGGAATTTTTCCTCGAACCTTTGAAGCGTCATACACTTGAAATGAGTAGCGCGCTATCTAGCGGGACTTCAGACAACTAATTCCAGTCTTTACTCCGAAAACTCGTAAACAGAGAAAAAAACTGAGGAATAATAGTCATGTTCAGCATTGGGAATTCGCGCTAATGGTCTTATTTGGAATGGAGCTAAAACACTCCTTTCCCTTATCTCAAACAAACAACAAGATTAGTTTTATCAATAATTATTTTCTAATGCACTAAATATCAAAAAATCCTCCATTTGTCTCATATGGGATTTGGTTATTGTAGTTAACTTCACTATATCTTGACACGATAGATTATAATAGGAGGCGCTGTGCATGAAGCTTTCTAACCCACCCATTACAGAAAAACACAAGTTAAAAGTTTTGTTTTGTGTCCAAATATAGACTTTAAGAGAATTCTGTAACAATATATTAAGCAAAAATATATTTAAAGTTATTGACTACTTCAAGATAAGGAGTCCCTGATGGACTACAATTCTGTGGTGAGTCCACAAAACGGGGTAAGTCCACAATTAACCATTTTGAGACATTCAGTCAGTCCATTTTAGACTCGGAAGTAAATTTAACTTGGAAGTCAGATAGATAGATTGTAAGCCTAGCTAACAAAGAATACACCTCTGGTTCAGAATAAAATGTTTTATTTCTTAAACAACTCTAAACTTTAGTTTTCATTTTCCCAGAAATGTTGTTCAGGAAATGGACTTAACTCCTTTTGGCAAATCACCACAGAATTGTGGTCTTAGAGAAGGTGTAAGCTCTAACGATTCTCGACCATTAGACAAAATGGAAATCGAAAGTCTCAGACAGACCTATAATCCGGGGGGGGGGGGGGGGGAGATGGTTGTAACTTTACTGTCTGGACGGAAAGAAACTGGAAAATAATGAGACGAGTACAGTAGAGATAGAACTATTCCTCCATCAATTGAACTATCTAGACCATATCGATCACAACAAACAATAAATTTTCTAAAACTATAGAAGAGAAGTTTCTAGATATTCACAAAAATGAAAAGCAAAAAATAAAAAGCAAAAAAAGTATCGTAGAAAGCACAGAAAGCGAGACGTTTTTATCTTCATCACGCGCTAATTTCTAGGTTTACACGGAAAAAAATACAAATATTAGATCATCTCTTGTCCGTAAATGTGCTTACCAAGTTTTAAGACGACTCATCGAGCGATAGTGTGGGACACATTCACAAGTAGCTAATAGCCACTTTTCCTAAGCCAAAGTTTATTTCAGAACTGGCATTAAATAAATAATCCTCATTTAATTAAATACTGTTCAGTGAAATTGCTTTATAGTAAACTTTTTGTTCGTTATTATTAATTTTGCCAATTTAAATACGCTTTCTTTCCATATAATAAGTCCTTCTGAATGATTTAATAGATCTGTGGCAGCCATTTTGTTTCTTCCTTACTTGAACTGGTGTGACTTAACACAGATGCTAACAATGGACGCCATTAGGACTGTAATAAATTCAAAGCTCACTAAACCCAAGATGAAACAATCTTTCCTCTTCAAGAAAAGCCTGATTACCTTCAATTATTATTTACGATCATGAAATTAATTTCAAAGATCAAAATACCCCGAGTTACTAAAATAAAGTCAAAAGAAATAACAGTTAAATATTATTCAATCATTAAAAAAAGTAAACCGTGAAATTCGTAAATTCATTTTTGGTGCAATTCAGAAAAATATCATTTCCTAAAAATGTTTGTTGTTAGGGATGTGATTCCAATTCATCTATGTTTTTATTTTATAGTTATGATTATTTCTTATATTGAAGATGTTCTTGGATTGTGTATTCGACACATTGATTACATGACAGGTTAAATGCTAAAGTTTAAATAGAAAGTGTTCATACACAACATACTTCGGTATTTCCGAAGTAACTATACTTTGTGGAACCTTTATTAGAGTAACAAAGGGTGAGATCAAGTTGTATACAAAATGACATCCTGGTACAGCTGTTTCACGCTAATAGGGCGATCATCAGCCAGGAGCAGTTATCATAGAGGCCGCGTGTAGCGGCACATGAATTTTCTCGCCATTTATCCTTTCGGCGAATTTTTATTGTTTGTTTTAACTTTTGCGGGTTCCACATTTGTTCCGACGCTTTATTAAAGTACATTGCGATTTTTTTTTATAATTCAGTTTTTTTCTTCTTTAACTTCTTGCTGCTTTGAGAAAAAAGGTGAGGAGTTCGTGTACTTTTCTCCATAGGTTTCTCTTATTATTTATTTATTTACTATTTTTTATGATATGCGATATATCAAACAGACTGAGGGCGATTTTGGAACATTAAACTGCTCTTTGAAGGCTGATTTGCGGCTCCCAAAATCCTTTCGCGACATTTGTCAACATCGTTTTAACTTTTTGCTGGATGATCTTCCGTTTTTTTTTTTTTTTTTTGCTTCTTATGGGAACGGAAGGTCTGCAATTTCTGATACTATAAAATTCATTGAAATTAAAAAAAAAATTCACAAAAAACTACCATGTATATTATAATATAATACAGGTTAAAAATGATCTCATAGTTTTTATTTACAATAAATAAAAGCCTATAACTCTTCCATAATAGGAAGTTTTTAAAACAAAAATAGTTGTTGTTTTGAAGAAATTACATAAACCAAATTTACAACAAATCATAGTTTAAAGTTTATACATTGTCCTGTAAAGCCAAGTTCAAATTTTAACTATTGAAGTGAGACACAAAATTAAGGAAATAATAGAAGCAATATTTAATAGAAATGTTATATTTACAAAAACATAAAAAAAGAAAGCCTTAGAACTAGAATATTACTTATTACTAGTTATATATTTATAAATTAAAATAATTTATTTATTATTTGTGATAATAATAAATTTTTATTTATAATTTGTAGGGGGGAGAGAAATAATTATTTCAAACATTTTACAAATAATTATATTAACATTATTATTCATTAACAGTTAATTATCAGTGCAATAATGTTTTTAATCGAATTAATATTGCCAATTTTTAAGTAATTATTAAAATTTCTTTTTATCTTTTTTTGCATCTTTTTCCATCTTTTGCTAAATCCCACCCACCCCATTTCTAAGAATGGAAGAAAAACAGTTTAGTTTTCTCGAAAGGTGATGATTTACATAGGAAAAGGAAAGCCTAAGCTACTATTTTTTTTTAACCTCCCCCCCCCCAGCTGAAATAGAAACAATGTATCATCTTGGATAGAATAAAATTAACTTGTACGAATACTTAATGAGAGTAACTGCCAACACACAAATTTAAAAGGCTAAAAAGTTTATATATACAATTAAAAAACGACCGGTTTCGCCTATTTCACCAGGCTTTGACAAGTCTGATGACATAGGCGAAACCGGTTGTTTTTAATTGTATTTTAATGTGTATAAACTTTTTAGCCTTTTAAATTTGTATGTTGGCCGTTACTCTTAATCTTTTAACCAAAAAAAAAAAAAAGCCTTATTTTTTTAATTTTTCGTTTTCGTTATGTTTTAGTTACTAAATGGAACTTTTTCTTTACCGTTTTTCTCTTCGTTAATCCTAAATCATTCCGTTATCTTTACATTACACTTATTGTTTTCCATCACTGTTTGAAATACGTTGTTAAATGAGCGGTAAAAATATTTATTATTACTAAGTTTATAGAATTTGTCTCTCGTTTTGAATCGCTAACAGCTAGACTGTTTTTCAAAAGATTTTCGTTTTAATAAAAAAGTTATTTGGTTTCTGATTTGATAAAAAAAAGATCAAGATGAGAAATATGGATATGGAATGAATAGGAGGTTGAATGACATCCAATCCACAATAAACCTATTCCTTGCTTATGATGTAAATGAAATTTCCAGAAGGAAAACAAGTTTTATTCGTGGATGACAGCGCAGCACAGTGGTGCTTAGTTGGAGCGATTTGTATGTTGAATCCAATCGTCGAATGTCAAGTACTGTCAGTCTACGTCGACAGCCACTCTGTTCGCTCTAATAAAAGCGCTATTACCACAAACCCTGCATAGAAGTTTCTAGTTTATCTAAGCAAAAAAAAAAAAAAAAGGAGGGAAACGTATCCATGACAAGTTTCTTTCAAATCCAAAAGCTGATTTGCTAAACAAAAATGAAGGTAAATAACAATGGAGCCATTATAACAATTTAAAACTTATATAATTTCACGTAATTTAGAACTTAAGGTTTCAGTCATTTCAAGAAATTTAATGTACAAAAGAAAATAGTTTCCTTAGGTTTCAAGGGCACCGCTAGTGTGCGTGGGGAAAAGTATTGCAGTGAAAGCAACCTGGCTTCGTATAGAGCTTTCAGGGGCACATACGTATCAATCGGAAATAACTTAATTGCGCATGCGCAAATCCAGATACCACATGTAAATAAGCAAATATGAAATTAAAGAAAGTTGAATAAAAATAAGTACGTTTTCTTTGTTTTAACTGACGACAGAGAAATATTAAAAAAATATATTAGCAACTCTGTAGCCAAAGCTACAAATTAAATGGATGGATAAGAAATATGTCAAACATGATTTACAATAAAATAGAAGCAAGGAGACTTTTCTGGAATTTACTAGAGATACTGAAACTGATTTAGAGTAATGAAAGAGGAATTAACTCTGAAAGCAAAAGATTAATAGAACAACTTTGGATGGAAAATATTAGGGAGAAACCATTTTAACAGCTATGATAATAAGCACACTCAAATAACTAGGAAGAGTCATTTTTATAAATAATAATATGTAGCGTATAAAAAATGGAAAATTATCTAAGAATAGCAAATGAGTAAATAACTTAGGATACCTCGCAAAATATTAGGATATAGAATAAATTAAGGCAAAATCGATAAAATCGACAAAAGAGTGATGTCATCTTATCAATAAATGTATAACAGAGATCAGAAAGAAGTATTTCTTTAGCATCAAAATATTACTCCGTAAAATATATGACAATTCATATCGAAGATCTCTTGTTTCCAATTCAGGAGGAATCACTGACTCTTATTGTAAGAACAGAAAAATTAACTTCAAATATTTACATTGGGAAGAAAATGAAGAAGAATCGCTAAACCTTTTCATTCTTAAACGTTCCATGTTTTGAAAAAGAAAATTCGAACTATTCAAAAATTTAAACTTGAAAACTGATAAATTGGAAGAGGAAGAACTTCTAAACTATCTATTGGGTTTTGAAGGAAAAAAGAACATAAATAAAAGTATAATATAAAAATATAATATATTGAAGTATAAAGAAACAATCAACTTAAATCATAAGAAATCTATTTCAGGAAAACATGGATATAATTTCATACATTCATACATACGGGATGAATCGCTGTCTTACGGCTCTATTAAATATTAATACAATGATTTGATTTGTTTATAATATACAGTAAAATTATATCAATTAAATTCAGTTTGATCATTTTGTTAAGGAATTCAGATAAAGAATTCTTCCCCCCATGCCTCGTCAGCTGCAGTACCATCATCAAGTTTGACAGTATTAAACCTACTGGATTTTTACCTTCTTTATTAGATTTCTTTGGCCGTGATGTCTATGAAGTTTGAGTCTCGAACCAGAGTTGTTCTCAACTCTGATTTATTTGGATGTACATCTAAATTAATAGTAAGTGTCAATTATTAATTACTGATCCATTTGGGAGCTATTGTGTTAGCGACCAAAATCGGTAGCGAGTGCGTTTATCCTCTCCGTCCTTGTCTGTCCATCCCTAACAACTCCCGAACGGAAGGTGGGACCGACAAACGGATTTCACCATCGTATTCAAAGGCCCGAAGACTGGGTATTTTCAGGGAACAACGACCCCCCCCCCCCTATCTTCGAGATATTTGGCATTGTTTTTATTGAATTTCAACTATTAGCTTAAATGTCAGAAATGGGTTATCTTATTTCAGTTGTCAGCTATATCGTGATCGGTAAGTTCTCGGACAGATGTGCTGAATGTTGTT
>JAFIDM010012231.1:24026141-24038203 GCA_023159025.1 Thereuonema tuberculata
GGCCATTTAAAATCATTGGTTTATTCGTCTCCGGTGCCTGATTTGGAATCCCTTCGGAATCGAATTGTGGCACGTTCTGAGGACATACGCAACATTCCTGGAGTGTGGGATCGTGTTCGCAGGTCATTGAGACATCGATGTGAGGTCTGTATTCAAGCAGGAGGTGGTCATTTTGAACATCTTCTGTAATGGCAACGACCGGCGGAACGAAAAACGTTCCGGTGATTTTCAATGTTGTGAAGGCCATAACTCGGAAATGAAGCATTTCCGGACATATGTTGTAATGAACTATTTTGATTGTCTACATGTGGGAAATACATACCTGAAATTATGCCGTGTATTTTTGAAACACCCTGTATATAGATGATTGGACAAGAACATAATGAATTTAAATTAATTAACTGATTCAACGGCTGCAACGGAAAAGAATTTAAAATGAAACGCAACATCAATAATTAGGAAATAAATAATGGTTAAGGATAAAAATGAATACAAATAAGCATGGATAAATAAATGAGTTCTAAAATTATTTATATACAAACTGTTACAATATTACTTCTTTTTAAGAAAAACTTCTAAAAATTTTGAAAATTAGATTTGTAGAATTATATAAACTTATTTAAATTTATTTAGACTAGTAGAATTTGGAACTTAAAAATTATGTTGCTTTAAAAGGTAGCCTATTTTTTTCCAATTATTATTTTTATTTCTGTTATTTCTTTTTTTCCCCCCAAAAAAATCTTTTATTTTGCATTCTTCGAACTACAGTCAGTATTATTATTATTATTGTGTTTGTATGTTTGAAACCTTGGGTTTCCCCAGCAAAAACAATAGGGCGGGTCAAGGACCAAAGCACATACTGCCAAGTGTAAAGATGTGTGCAAGAATGATTAGGGATGTGTGCTTGTGTCCAAAAATTTCCTAACTATGCGTGTAGTGTTGAGTACCACAGCCTTCTGCAGTTGTGCATAAGTGATTTTGTGAAGTCCTAGTATGCTGAGACTGTGGTGCAATGTGTGAGGCACCAGACCAGTGGCAGACAGAACGATGGGTACAACACGTACTCGATCCTGCTTCCACTGCTTCTGGAGCTCGTGTGCTAGGTCAGTGTATTTACTGATCTTGTCTGCGTGAGTTTTCTGCATGTTCTTGCTGATAGGCACTGCAATATCAATTAGATAGGTCTGTTTGTTGACCTTATCAACAAGTGTGCTGTCTGGTCTGAAACAGCGGCACAGTAGAGTGTTGTATGTATGTCTTCTAATGTTTGGATTATTATTATTATTATTATTATGATTATTATTATTATCAACATTTGACACAGTACAAAGACAAAAATTCTTTGACTGGAGTTATTGAGCAACCCAAGTCTCACCCAGAGACCTAAGAATTGTCTAAGTATCTTCGTAAAATATAAGTTGTGCCTAGTAATGATTTTTTTGCAGGTCTGTTATTGAAATATTGTAAAGTTCCAAACTATTAAAGAATTTTACAAATTCCTTTGAAATGGCACCAAGGGCACCAATGACAATAGCCTTCACTGTGGTATGTTGTTCCACAATCGAGAAATTTCAATTGTCATATCCCTATATTTTGTGATCTTTTCCTGTTCTTCCTCAACAATTCGTGTATCTCCAGGTATTGCTACATCAATTTGTAAAACACATTTCTTTTCTACTATTGTTATGTCTGGTGTGTTGTGATCCAAATGACGGTCAGTTTGTATTCGGAAATCCCAAAGAATTTTTACCTCATCATTTTGTAACACTTTTTCAGTAGTATGTTCCCACCAGTTTTTGGAAACTGGGAATTGATATTTTTTGCATAAATTCCAATGGATAATACTGACTACTCTATCTTGACGCCTTTTGTACTCAGCTTGAGCAATTTTGTTGGAACCACTGATAAGATGATCAATAGTTTCATCTTTTTCTTTGCATAATCTACATTTACTGTTATTGCCTAAATGTTGAATTCTGGTTTTCATCACGTTAGTTAATAAAGCTTGTTCTTGTGCACCGAATATTAACCCTTCGGTTTCTTTCTTGATGTAGCCATTTCGAAGCCGTTGCCAGTTTCTGGAATTTTCAATTTTTCCTTCAATTTGTTTTATATATTTCCCATGGAGTGGCTTGTTTTCACAATGAAGTGAGAATTACAGGAACATTAATAATTATAATAATAATTGGAAGAAGGGGTTTTCGCAAAGGAACCCGAAAGGCTCCTGGAATTTTTAAGTATCTTTTTATAATTTTTTAAAAGTTCTTGACTTGTATATTATCATTTTAGTCTAAATTGCTTATCATAATTGTTAAAATTGCGAAAGCAAGTTCATTTGACATTGATACTGAATTTCATGACAACTTACTGTAAACAATCAAATATAAAAAAATACTTGTATCCATTTGGTAACAGTCTGTTACAGTTTCAAGTCATCTATTGACTGGTAGTGAGGTAACGAAACAAATTAATTACGGAATTATGTGAAATGAGATTACTTCTTCGTTTTTATAAGATCCTTTGAGCAAGAATTTAATGTTGTACTCGATATAAAATCATTTCTCTGTTGCTTCCTTTCTTCGGATGCTTCTGGAAAATTAACGTTTTTTGTTTTTTTTTAATAAATCAGTAAAACGTTTTATGAGCAATAAATCTCAAATTCTCCAGTCTTCTATAGACTGTAGATCAATAATAAGTAAACAAAATTAATGAAATTTCTGAATTAAAATATAGAACTATCCCGAAAATGTCAATATCCCCTGCCTTTATTAAATCGAAGGCATAAATGAATGACAAAAATAATCTCCTTGGCAGCCTCCCACAGCGCCATCTGATGCTGAAGCGAAGATTACCTTTCTTGCAAACGATGAGTTGATAGGCGGAAGTGTTTGGAACATCCTGTTACGTTTTGTCTCCAATGCAAATAGAAGTGCCTTGGCAATGCTTGTCAGAGACGAAATTAAGCGAGAAATGGTTTTGTTATGGTAAGCAAGTGATGATGGGAAAACTGACAGAACAATGAAGTGAGAATTACAGGAACGTTAACAGCAAGAAGTGCTGCCAGCAACGCGAATAACTTTCATTGTTTGAATTTTTCTGAAAATCTCTTAGATTTTAATTGAATCAAGCAAAACTAACTTTCTACATCAAAATCAACAAAATTTTCTAGGCTTTTCATCGTAATAGCTGAATGACGTTAAAACAGTGTTGCGAAATAGTCAGTTTTAAATTTATATATCTCAGTTGCACGGGATTAACAGTGATAATGATGATGTATTTCTTCCTATTACTGAAATAAATCACAATGCCAAATAATACTATAGGTGAAAGATGCTGAAAGAAAAGTCGTGATAATTATACTACGGTGCTTGTACAACAAGAAGTTTTTAAGTTTTTGTTTTTCTGACCTACCTTTAAAGTTTGTACAACAAATTTTGAATCACCCTGTACAACAAACATTGTATACATAAACTTAAAACGAACTGTAGTCAGTTTTCAAAAAATACATATATTCTATTTCTAATGTAAAAACTTATATATGAGACACTTTTACGTTTAGATACAGAAAATATATATATATATAGACTATATATAAATTCAAATTAACTTTACGAAAGGAAAAACAAAATTTTACTAACTAATCAGTGCTGCACAACAGCCCTGTAACAACAACAATAATAATAATAAAATTTGAAGAAAGAAAGGCTCCTGGAATTTTTAAGTGTCTTTTTTTAATCTTTTTAAACGTTCTTGACTTGTGTGTTGTCATTTTAGTCTAAATTACTTAAATTCATACACGTAAAAATATTTTTAATTATAATAAGCCTGGAATTTTCCAAATTTCATAAGCTTTTCAAATCAGTAAATCAGAATGATCTGCAGAGTGGGCGAAAAAGTCCATATATCTATGTCAGTAAACTGGATTAGAAATGAATTGATGTGCTTATTATGGATTCAACATCTGTATTCACTCCTCCATGGTCTCTGCACATACGAATGCATCTCTAGGTCCATAGGCTCATTTTCCGAAGGATTTGTGGCGTCACAGCCGTGAAGGCATTGTGCAGAGCAATCTGCAACTCGTCATTGGAAAAGCATCTCTGTTTGCAGATTTCCTATTTAATGATTCTTCACAGAGAACTATCTGCCATGGTGAGATCTGGGCTGCGTGGTGGCCATGGCAAAGGTGAAGATCCCTGGCCAATCCACCTGTTTGAAATGGTGAAATGTGCTAGTGGTCTGTCTTGTTGAAACCATAGTGTCAGCTATGCTTTTCAACTGGAGTTCAGGTAGCAACTATTCGTTAATCATACGCATATAAATCGTCTGATTCTTTGGGCCATTGAAGAAAAACTGTCCAAGCAGATCTTCTCTTGTTGGGAAATGTTGGAGAAGCAGGTTTCAGGCTTTTCTGCGCCATGCTAAATGCACATATGATAGCTCAGTCACTGACAACGGGCGAAAAGGTTTCACTTCAAATCCTTCGCGTATGGTCTCTCATGGTTGATCGAGGAATATCCAATTCGGAGCACGCTTACGAATCGACTTAACGGGGGATCGCGTTAAGGACTCTTCCACAGCAGCACATGTTTCCAAACGTGTTGATGGTCCTCCCGTCCGATGTGAATCCTTCACGAACCTGACGTAAAAGTCTTCCATTCCCATGCCAATAATATTCTCTTGGATGGTGGTGTCTTCCGAAATCGCAGCTGAAATTTGGTAATAATTTGTGAAGTGTTTGCCCCGTATGCGGTCGTTCGTGAATCTTAACTGCAGTCACTAAACTCGTCGATCGAGAATCTGCTTAAGTCAGCCATACTTTCCGTCATTGCTGTTATTCGAGTGTTCGCGTGATGTCAATGTATGCGGGTGCGATTGCTTCTTTGTTGCTACCATTGCTCGCTGATTATTTCCAGAAACGTTACAAATACGACTTTCTCCGTGGCATACATTTACATCCAGAGCTATATGGACCTTTCTCCCACTCTGTACTCATAATAATAATGTACCTCGCACTGTTACATGAATTGAGGTAAAGAAATCCAATATTGAGCTAGAAACTTAAAATTTCCGAAGATCAGAGTCATCAGATCATTGTCTTTCGTCAACTTCCACCGAAAGCTTCAGTGAAAAATGTAGAAAGTATCTTCAGATGCAAATACATTGGCTTTTAATTTAGCTTGACAGTGGAATGACCAATCATGAAGAATGGACGTGGTCTTAATATTACCTTTAATATGTACATATTCAACAATTTCCATTACGAAAATTTCATAACTTTACTACTCCTGGTATAGCTTTGCTGTTAGTGTCAGAGTCTGATTTGTTACTTGTATTTTTGACGTCATTTATAAGTTGTCCTGTGATGGATGGGTGGGGTTGGTGCTTCTTTATAGGTTGTCACGTAATGTTTGTTGGAAGAGAAGGGGTTGGTATTGGTTGATATTGTGTAGGTATGGGAGTTAGCGTTGATTGACCAGTGGGAGTAGGGAAAAAAAAACGTTTCTTATGGTTTTTGATGCCTTTTGTGAGGCATCGTGACGCTCCATAATAAAGTTGTTCCATAATTCTGATAGAAATAGTTCTACTGAAATGCTTTTAATTGCTTCAAAATTTATTTTACTGGATATTATTTAAGAACTTCAGTTCCACCCTGTTTATAGGAAATTGATCAATTGCGTAAAAATCTGCTTAGTAAAAACTTGACGTTGTAAGACAAAGTTTCTTGACATATTTATAACAATATTACGAAGCAGAATATGTTTGGTTACAAACGATCATTTAAGCCAGAATTTCAGCAACCTTTTTAATATAAAATTATTTTTATTTTACTTGAAAACAGCAAGCAGTGATGACGTAGCAGAAAGAGGCACAAACAGCGAATGAACCACAGACAGATTGCGAGCAATTAATCATTGTTTATTTGGCATTTGTTAGGAAAAGGCTTCTCTTTTTTCAATTGCGCTAAATTAATTTCTTGCTCGTGATTTAATCGAGCTCTATCTTCGCATGATGAATTCGTTTCATTATCTCTCGTGTTTCTTCTTTTCTTTATCGATTGAAAAGTCAACAACAACCACTCCTTGTCTTAATCACTATAAGGCGAACATATTGTCACCTAATTCCCACTGAGCCTTTGAAAACGGCAAACATTCTGGTAATAGAAAGAAGGCATCTTGCTAACGCTTTTAGCTCTGGTTCTCTTTCAAAATACTTGAAAATGCTTAATATCAATAATTATATTTTATTTATGATATGTATACTAAGGTTATATTATAAACATTAGAGACAGGAATAATTGAATCTTAATATAATACTTTCAATACAGGATGATACAGATTGATAAGGCTTAACTAAAACAAAGCGTTCTGGAGGTAATTGCAAGTCAAACAGGCGATATCAATAATTGTCCAAAAGATTAAAGTAAGCAACAGCGGGGGTTCAAATTAAACAACATATGAAATTATAACAATACTAAACCCTTAGTACAGTAAATTTTTACTGTACCAAAACAAGAAAACCAAAAAAAAATCCAAGGATACATTTGAAACCCGTAGTGTGGGAAAAAACTGTTTCTCAATAGGGCGAACATAATTCTATCTTACAGATGAAAAATTCTGACTTAGTAGAGACTGTTTTGAAACGTAATAATACAGACCTATTTACACTGAGGCTGCCATCAGGAAATTTCCAATATTTTTGTTATTTTGCCAATTCTTGATTTCTTGAGTTTTTATTGGTCTTCACTTTGTCACTTTCAGTTTTACTTTTTTTGAATGTGTTTATTTCCTTGAAGTCCTGGAAACTGTTTCTTCTCTAACGAAAAGAATACATGTTCACAAGGCGTTTTGAAGTCAAAAAGTCTGACAAACTAGTTGGTCCCTCATCACCGGGGCCCGGCCTTCGTACGGGCCGCGGCTGAGGTCTTAGGCAAATTCATATAATTTTTTTTTTGATTATCACTTCTAGAGTTGTTTTTTTTTTATAATTAAGTCTATATTTTATATAAATTATTTTTCTGCTTTATCCATCTGCATAGAACTATTCTGCATTACAATATTTGCTTAGAGCGAATTTCTAAAGCTTTCGGGTAGAGCTGGAAAAAGTAGATGGTGTTAAAATTAATTTACTCTAAAAATAGTGCTAATTACTGTATGGCATGTTTAAAAGGGAGAAATATGAAATCGGGTGGTGTTTCAGGGTATTTTTTGTTACGAATCTACGATTTTGACCAAAATGCGAGAGAGGGTCCATTACTACATTTGGTACTTGGGCCCTGAATTTGATTTGGGGCCCTGCATCCTGTACATAAGTCGTAACCCCCACTATTTACATTTGTGAAAGAAATATTTATAAAAACTAGTTGCGACCCGTGAAATATTCACGGAAATAACACAAATTCCACATTTTTGAAAAACACAAGATTGAAAAATATGTTCTAAGCAATGTTTTTTAGAAGCCATGACTTCCACAACAGTGGAATTCCCATACGTAATTTGAATATAGGCTTATTTGTTAAAATAATATTATATTATTAAAATAAAAAAAAATAAAAATTGATTTACCACTTTCATAGTAGCCAGCGCTGCGGTTTCTCATTATGAAACAAAACGGCAACTTGCTGCCCTAAAAGAATTAGCTCGTCGAAATTGAGGCAATATTAACGGAAGTAAAACAAATGCCACATTTCTGAAATACCCTAAAATTTTTGAAAAATACAAGATTGAAAAATATGTTCTAAGCTCATTTTTTAAAAGCCATGAATTTCGCAACATCCCATATATAATTTGAATGTCTAAGCCCAATTTTGTTAAAATAAAAGAAAACAAAAAAATTGATTTACCAGTTTCAACAATAACAATAACGAATGTCCAACAGCCAATATTAATAATCCTGTCTGGACAGCAATGACGGCCCGTGCATCATCATTGTCTCCTACTTGTCGATTAGTGAGCGAGTGATTCCACAGCCGAAATTATGTAAAAACCGAGGTTTTACAAACTCTGATAAATTTTGACGCATGAACTTCATGCATTTCAGTCTAAACTTATTTGTGTGGGAAAGAAAATTTCAATACGCTGATAGAAATTATGTAATCGCGATCCGTGGCCGTGAAGTGAGACGAATCTTAGAGACGCCATCTTTAAACATCGGCGTGACGTCATGCCTGACGTGTTCCAACGCTGCACTGCGATAGGTTATTTCAAATTACAAATTTGCAAATTAACAAAGATCGTACAACTTTTGCCTATTAATAGGATGATTAAAGATCACAAAACTGAACACGAATTCATTATCCTCAAATTTTAAAAATCTTATTATTTGAAAAAAATCAAAAATCAAAAAAATCAAAAAAAAAAAAAATAATACGATTTAAAAAATCTTATTATTTTAAAAATATTTTAAAAATTAAAAGTTTTTAATTTTCTGCAAACAGGCAGTTAGTTCATGTTTCACTTCTACACAGCTGAATAACTTATAAGTGAAATAACCTCCCTTTCGTTTTTTACAACTCATCATGACAGGGAGATACAATTGGAAAGGTACTAGAAGAGACATCTTCAGGCTACTCTCGAAACTCTACAAGGAATACACACAATAAAAAAAGAAACACCCATACCTTAACTGGAACTGAAATGCAACGCTTCTGATACGATAAGTAGATCATTTCACCATTCCTAATGCTTGTAATTGTTAAGAATCTGAAAGTAAACTGAAATGTTTTTTCTCTTTTTTCGGATTGTTTTGCAAATTCAACAGACATTCAATTTAATTTGATCGAAAATAACATCCCGGCTATTTGGAGTTTTTCAATTTTTGCTGGAAATTAATGAAAGAACTTTTTTTTTATTTTCATTTTGATTGGCGAAGTTTAATTCATTTTGTGCTTCGTTCTCTCTCTCTCTCTCTGCATTATTTATCAGAACGGCTGAGCAAATATTGTTAGATAGGATTGGCTGTGAAGTCTTCAATTCGCTGGCTTTGCTGTGAGGCCACTGCAACAGGATCCCCTGCTGACAACCAGCCATTGGGAATAGAAAAAGAACGAGCGCTTTTTCCAAAGCAATATTGAGACTGAAAAGAGCTCAATAATACATCCATTTCATACAGCACTTCCAACCAAGTAAATTCTAAATGTTATTCGAGTTTTGTATTTGAGCTAATATAATAATAATTTGATAATTAAAGGAAAATTAATTAAAGAAGAATTAATTTTTTTTAGTAAACGTACATTTCATTTTTTTTTTTTTTTTACAATTTCTATTGATTATCCGCAGAAACTTGAAATTTATTACAGTCGGACCTCTAATTAACGAACCTCTATTTTGCGAATTTCTCTATTTTGCGAACTTTTCTTTGGAACCAAAAACATTTTGCTAATTTCTTCGTAAAATAACCTCCCAATAGCGAAGTGCATTTTCTATTTAACGAACTTTTTCGTGGCATCTCTTTTTTTTTATCCTTGAAATGTTTTTATTATTAATATCCCCTTTGAGGAAATGAAAGAAATGTGGATACAGCTGAGGGAAAAAGAAGAAATTAACGATGATATGCTGATTGATGATTATCTTTCACTTGATTTTGAAGTTGAGACCTCGGAAACACTAACTGAATCGGATATTTTGGACAGTGTGAAAAATAAAAACAATACAACTATGAATTGCGATGAAGATGAAGATGATGAAAATGGAAATGATCATGATGAAGAAATCAAAAAACCTTCATATGATGAAATGCTAAAATCATTTGAAACAATCCGACGCGGATTACAATTTTAAGAAAATACTGAAGGGTTTTTGGTGCATTGCAAAGATGCGAGACGTACTACGAGCGAAAACACTTTTTCAAAAACAAACTCAACAGACTTTATTAGTAAAATTTAAGTACGCATGTGATAATGTATGCTTTATGTCATTAAAATTATTACTTTTTTTAATAATATTTATTGTTTATGTATTTCAAATCTGTTTTATGTAATTTAAAGTAATTTTAAAAGGTGAATCTCTATTTAACGAATTTTCCATATAACGAACTTTTTTTCGGGATTTAGCGATTTCGCTAAATAGAGGTCCGACTGTATTTGTTATTGATTTGTAAAAAGAAAAGATTCAAAACGTATTCTAAAGATCATACTTAAGTTTTCACGTGTGCTGAATATGATGGATAAAATACAGCCTGCACACAAGCATGAAAACAAATATTAAAAACACAAGAACGTCCAGAGCTTTCGCCTCAAAGCGACGAGGCTTCCTCAGTAGATATTCAGCGAAGAAGCCTCATCACATTGAGGCGAAATTCTGGAGGTTTTTTTGTTTTTAATGTTTATTTTATGCTTTTGGGCAGGCTGTATTTTATCCGTATTCTAAAGATTTTTGTAAAAAAAAAAAAAAAATTGCAAGCATTTATTTCATTTTGTCTTCACCTTAAATCTGTAATGTTTTATTAGTTAATTGGGTTTTACGGCACAAAAACATCTAAGAAACGGTTTCCCAACAGGCACATTCGCAAAGTGTTTTCTTGGGGAACCACGGTTATTTTTAGTTGCATTTATTTTTAAAGGAAATTTAACCATGGAACAACACACATTTATTTAGGTTTTCAAAATGTATTTATTTAAATATGGTTTCAATGCACTGAATTTTGAGAAATGAAAAGAAGTGATTTCATCGTGGAGGATAAAAGCTTACGGTTTAAAAGCCAGTCATGGTCATATACATAAAACATTTTATTGTTAGCTACTATTTGGTATGGTAGACCATTAATATTCTTTTAAATTTCTGTCGCGTGGACTTGATTTACTTACTAAGAATAAAATATGTAAATGCAGTGTCATTAGAATAAAATTCTGTTATTATGATGCAAAAATCAATATCAAAATTCGTTTTTAATCAATATCTTTATATTAATTAAATGCAAAGTTAGAATTATATTCTTAAAAAAAATCTCTTTTTAATATCTTTTCTTTATCCTATTAAAAATGTCTTTTTTTTTTTTGCAAATGTGGGTCGCAGGTTTCTTGGCTTTACAAAATGGGGTCGCGACTCGAAAAAAATTTGGTTAACACTGATCTAAGGCCATGCTGCGATAATTTTGATATCATCTTATTCTTGATAAATTAAAAATATCTGAGCCTATTCATTATTCTAAGATTTGCAGTAGATAATAAACAGATAAAAGTTGAGTTTGTGGCGTTCACTTTAAGAATGGATATTGAAGTTTTGGGATAACTATAAACATAAATATCCCGTTTTTGTGTTCATTGACATTTTCTTTAAGATCTGCTCTGAACAGATGATTATCGATCTTAGAAACATTTTTGGAATTGAAAGAACAATTTTTGATTTTGGTGGAAGTCAAATGGTTGATTGAAAATTTGGTGATTAATTGTCGCTTGTTTTGAAAATAAATTTTGGCAGAAATGTACAAATGAAACATTAATATTTTATTTGTACAGCAATTCTTAGTTTTCAACTTGAAAGTTATTGTTGTACAATTCACATTTAAAGAAACTTCTGCCTTTGTTTTTTGCTACTGAAGTGTCATTACTGACAAAAAATAACCAAAGATAAAATTAGTAAAGTAAGAAGATTATCACTGAAGAATCTTGACTTCAATGACAGAAATTCAGGAAACATTTAGAAGTGTCTGTTAACATATTTAGAATTGTCTGTTAGAATAAAGAGTACTTTATTTTTCTTTGTGATTTCTGATTATCTGCCATTAGAATAGAAGGACAGAATGAAAAGACCGGGTTTTACGCTTATCATGAGAACTAGGATTGATGGTAAGGATTTAGATTTGTCTAGTTCATTAATCCTTCAGGAAAGAATTATTCAGAATACAAGCGTTTCTTGTTTTCCTTAAGGAATTGGCTACCATGTCTTAGTTTATGAAAATTCGTAAAAAAACAACTTGAAAAAAAAATCTTTTCGAAAGTTATCCAGTTATTATACTATTAATCATCTTCCCTACTACACCAGAAAATAAATGTTAAACACTACATTTATTTCTAGAAAAAAAACAGCGAATTTTCGAGGAGAAAATTAAAGAACGTCTCCTCT
>JAFIDM010012231.1:24053460-24072016 GCA_023159025.1 Thereuonema tuberculata
TCCCGTTTTTCTTGGTCTTCCTCTTGATTTTTCCTCTTACATTTTTTTTTATAACTTCGTCAACCACTGAGTAATTACTTTGCTAGTAGACACCTCTTTTCGTACCAACGGCAAAAATTGCGTTAAGAAATCACAAATGCCTTGAATACTAATGCAGTAGCTGCGGCAAGCTCTAGTGGAATTTCTTGCGCAACGGAATGCGCATCAACAATCACTGCGACACTAGTGTTTGAAAGGTGAACTAAATAGTTAAAAAGTTTTTGTAGACTTTGTTTCCAATATTATTCTTAAATGCCTGAATTTAAGGCTATATTAAACATTTAATACATTCAGCATTCTGATTGTAGCTGAATACGGTCAATTCTGATACTTTTTGAAATGGCGCACCTTAAGTTTTTAAAAATTAACGGAAATACATAAATAAATTAGACGTAGAAAAATGACTTCTAATTCATTGGTATTTTATATTAAGCCTAAAGCTAAGCTAAATAGCGGAATAATAATATGCATTGATGAAACTTGAATAATAATGCAGGTGTTTTACTAGCTGAGTTTTACTGGTTTTATCTGTGGTTGTAGTAAATGTTCTGTTACTTTTTGTGTATTTGGGCCCATTGTTTAAAGCGAAAGTTAGATTTTCAACTTCCCCACACCCTCTGTACTTTTCATCAACTTGATAGATCTGGCTGATGAATCCTAATAAACACGAAACATCCGTCCCAGATTGTCATATGTGGTTGTGAAAATATGCATTTTTTTTTTCACTACATTTTATTCAAAATGGCGGAATTGCATCCAATATCCTCTAGACATCAATAAGTTATTTAGAAATGAAAGTTAACTACTTGAAAAAAACAAGAATAGTAAATAATTTATTCCGATATTTTGAACGTAATAAAACTGTGGCTAATTTAATTAATAAGTTGATTTCAAAAAGAACCTGTTGCTTTTAATAAAGAAGCCTAAAAATCAATCTTCGTTCCTTACAAATGCAACAGGAGTTTTGCATTATTTAGATTGAGTCGCAAATAGAATTCTGATTGAATTATGCAGAAGCTTGATCTAGTAATGCACAACTGGTTCAACATCCATAAGCTAGAAGTGGGATTAATTTTGTATGAAGTACACACGATAAAATTGTTGTAGGCATATTAACGAAATTCAAATCAGTAGTTAAGTGTTTTTATTTTTTACTTTTTTTACTTACATAAAGCATTAAAATTATTAATAATAATAATTAGTAATTTTAATGCTTTTTATAAATAAATTTATAAATTTTATAAATTGTTCATAAAAAAATATTAATTCTTATTTTATTTAAGATGATAATTAGAATGCTTGTATTAGTGTAGTGTGTTAATTTAATGTTAGTTAATAATTGAGTGAAATCAATGAAGAATCAACTCTCAAAAAAGAAATAAACTAATTTTTGAAAGTAATTTTTTTTTTCTTTAAAATAAAATTTATTAAACACTATTTACACAGATTTACAGTAAAATAAGGTAGATCTTTATTTAATCTCTCTAATTTCAAATTTCTAATTTATGATTAATGTTTTTTTCATTAATATTTCTCTTATTTCGAAGTTAACATATACATATATTTAAAGAAAACAGTAATAAATAGATAAGAAGTGTTTACCTTTAACGATTACAGAAATGAGTTAGAAATTTATAAACACTATTCATCCATCACGCAGTGGGGACAGTGAATTCAGCGCTGTGGGATCCATTTTCAGACCAAAATAATATATGTAAAATATATGATAATAAATATTTAAGAAATCAGGCCAGGTATTAGGATAGGATTTCGGAAGTTTTTTAAGAATGACAGGATTGCAGATCAAATATTAAATGTGCTTAGTTTTAGTTGGATCATAAATAAGTTATGTGCCAAGTTTAATGGAAAGCCGTCCAGCCGTTTTAGCGTGAAACGCATACAGAGAAGAAATATGTTCAAGTGGCAGATAGTAAATAAGTACCTGCGCACTATTCGTTTCTTCAGTCATTATAGAAAACATTGAGTAAATTAATAATTGCTCCCCAGAGCGTCTAAATAATCACTGCTCCCTGGGATAATTCTTGAAATCTGACGATCGAATTTCAATCTGACTATACCGCAGTTCTTAACGTTTCATCTTATAGAATTCTTTTTCTTCATTGAGGAAATAGTGAATCTGGAACACAAGAGAATCCTTCGCCTTCGAGCAACTTCTACAACCATTTGCACACCTACTTAACTGAGTTTTCGTTGTCTTCAAGAAAAATGCAGAGTTGAACAATAATCCATTTTAAAGTTAGCAAAGTTAATTTGTGGTTGCAAAACCCCCACCTACAATTGATAAAAGGTTTTGCATTTGATTTACGATTGGATTTAACTTTTGCCTGAAAATAATTTGTGGAAAAAAAAAAGTTTTTTTATTAGTTGTATTTTTTTTAAAATTGTTGTTGACATGTCAACTTTCGAAACCTAAACAAATTAAAAAAATTAATAAGATATTTTTTTTCAATGTTAAATATCGGAATTTGAAAATTACAAAAACCTCAAGTATTTCAGTTTTGACCTATAAGATTAATAATGTTTTCATTTCTCTCTTTTTCTTCAATTGTTTGCTGTTCAATTAAAACTATTAACTTAATTAATTGGATTAAATAAGGACCAAACACACATGATTAGAACAATAAAAAAAACAAAAATACTTCATTACATGTTTCGATGTTTAATCGTCGAGGATATTTAATCCTCCTCCTCAGATGAAATAAAACAAACTAAAAGAAAACACAAGGCTACGAAGGTAAATACTCAGACCACAAAAGAATTTCTAAAAGCAATAATAGACAACAAGCCAATAATTTACAACTGTAGTACAAATTAACAAGGTGAGGATATCACGTAACATTATTGCCTTAATCAATAATATTAACAATAATTTACAACAATATTTACATTAGGTTGTACTGCAGCGCATTTGTTATAGAAACATTAGTGTTATAACATTGCTTTGTTTTTATCGATAAAGAATTGTTGTGTCAAAATCATAAGCATATAAGTAATTTAAGTAGAATTGGAGTTGTTTATGGGATAAAATGCGAAAACGGGGTGACAAGTGCCTGTATATTGGAGAAACGAAACGCCGCGCCGGTTAGAAATTCGTATAAAAGAACACGAAAGGCGTTCAGGCAGAACAACAACAAGCAGTACCAAACGGCTCTATATCATAAACTAACGGGGCACAGACTACTAATGAATGAGCCTATTGTTTATGCCAATGAAAAGGAAATTTATAGAAACTTTATTTATAAAAACGTCTGTCAAATTGCCTACGGTATCAACTGATCTTACTGTTACATGATCTCACTGTTAAAGAATGCACAATTACCAACAGACAAATGCTGTGTTATGCTACCATCTCGCGGTTCTTTCTGGGGTGATAAGCGGGTCATATTAATTTTATTTTGTTAGTTGGAATTATAGTTCCTGTTGGTTGGGTTTTTCTTTTTTTTTTTTGGGTGGGGGTGAAAATTCTCTGAATCTTTTTACTTTGGATTTCGTGAAATTTTAAAGAAAAATAAAGTTTCCTTACCTACTGTAATCTATGCTGTGAAAGGACCGTAAATTACTGTTTTCCATGATAAGTTTATTTCACAGAATTATCTTATCACAGCTATGAAATATAGTGATTTCCACTTGCTTTTTAACGTTCTTACCATAATGAAGTTGAATTCATTCTGAGAATTTAACAAAAGTAATTTTAATATCAAAAGTAATTTTCATCACTAACACATTCCTTTTAGTGGTTAATGCACTTTTCATTCTGGAATTTACCAGCTTATTTTCTAACTTTTTAGTTTCTTTTATTTCACTTTCAAATCGCTATTCCAAACCTTTACCATAATTTAACTTCAACTTCTTTAACAAAATATCATCTTTATTTACTTATGATATTTCGTTTCTTTAAACAATAAACTTCTTCAGGTTTATATAAGAGAATAAATATAAATTATTGTATTTGTAATGAATTTAAAAGTTTTAGAGGAAGAAGAAAGTTTTTCTTATCCTAATGTGTAAATCTGAAGCAGTTTCTTGTTAAAAGAAATGAAATATCGTAAGTAAATAAAGATTTTTTTTTTCAAAGACATTGAAGTTAATTTACAGTTGTATGTTTGTCTGTGCAAGTGTTGTGGATTCTTGAAACGTATCGTGCTTATTTTTGGCAATCTTGGTGAATGAATATTTTTCCATGTGAGTGCTTAGCTAGAAATTAATTCGAGAAGGCAACAGAAATTCCTATAGAAACACCTATTGAAAGCTATTGGAAGTTATTGAAAGAACCCTAGATCTTGGTAATATCTCATTGTGTTAAACAGTGAATAATAAATTCTTAATCCATTGGTTTAAGCGATTAAAGTTAATCCTATGTAGGCAACTTAAATAAATAATGCTGATTTAATTATTTTTCTAGAAATTGGAAAAGTGTTATTGTTTGTATTCAGTAGATAGCAGAATTCGAATATAAATGTAGGACTTTCTTTTTATCGTTTTCATGAATTTTTAACAAAATAAAAATAGTAAGAAATAGCATTTTAAGGAAAGTTGGGTTCTCAAACATATTGTTTCTTAATAATTTCTGTTTGTGTTGTCATCCTTGAAATCATGCGATTACTCCTTTCTGGTAATTATATCCAATTGTTGAAATTCAACATCATTATTCGATGACTATTATTGATGACATAATGGAATTAACATTTTTTTTTAGGCACTGCTAATGATTGATTGTCGTTATCCATTTGGAAAAACATTAAATGAAGTCACTTTGAATTGTTTACAAATATTTTGGTTGCTTCCATTTTTGTTTACTTGCTAAAATGATCTTCGTTCTACATCCGTCGAATTCTAATTTGAAACAGTTTATTATTCCAGACATTCATGGGCGAAAAAAAAAAACTAAACAACTACCTGATCATTGACGCATTTTTATTTTGCTTTACGCTTTCTCGAAGAATGTAGGTGAATTTTAAGTGGTTGTCATCTTGATCCCTGAACGAATAAATTATGCACATCCATAAATTAAGAAAAACTTTTTGATGGCAAAGGTTAATTGCCTTTCAAGGCGAATCTTGTACCTGCATTTAAATAAATTTTTCAATTCGTACATTTCAAGCAAAGCTTCCAAGGTTACTTATTTTATTGTCCTAAGAAAAAATAGGCTTATAAATCAATACGTGTGAATGAATGTTTGTGTGTCTGTTTAGGTTTTTTACGTAATATCTTTAAACCAGCGTTTGGGTCTTCTTAAAACTCAGCATACACATTTATATATAAAATATGATCTGTTCTTGATATCTGAAAACTTTACGATGTGGATTTCTTTTTGGAAATTTGCGCCTGACAAAAATCCCCATAGAAAACCATCAAAACAAATAACTCATTCACATTGAACTTTTACTGACATTGAATATTGAAGCGTAATCTAATTTGCTTTTGATTAAAATTAAGTGTGCTTTGATTTGCATTTAGATGATTACTAATTAATGTTTATAGATTTAACTGATTTTTAGCAAATGGCAAGTTTGAAAATAAAAAGTACTTATTCGACTTTTGTCGAATGAAAATGAAAAATTCCTTATTTTGTGTATGTGAAAAACAAGAAAAACGTATTATTTCCAGAAAATTGCTCCACATTTTTTCAAGAATAAATAAAATAAAAAATATTTATAATAGGAATTGTGCATGTAAAATTAAAATAGTTATTTCAAGAATTTAGTGTTATTTCTAATTGAAGTTTAGAATATTTGCAGAGTGTTTGAATTGTGTTAAAATTCTTTGGCAACTGAACTAAGTAAATTCGCCTTGTCTGTCTGTCCGTACATATTAATTTGACTTTCACAAGAAGAAAACCCAATTGACAAAGGATTCACTTAGAAGAAAAAGAACCAAGGAAAAAAAAATCATTCACCCCCTCAGGAATTACCCTTCCTCCAAAGAACAAACCACTAAAGCTGCACATCTTAAAAAAAGTAAAAATTTAAGAATTAATTCTAAAAATATCGAGTAAACATCATGAAATTTCAAAAACATTTTGTAAACTTCCTTGAATTGATTTTGATCTTTAAAGACTTTTAAGTCCATAACGAAGATCTTAAGGATCATTAGGTTCCAATTGTCTCTCAGTGTTCTCAAGTCAGAATGCTTTTATTCTTCTCTCTTTTGGAATGTTATTGTAGAGACATTTAATGTCCCTTTTCACTGCCTTTCAATGTTTCCAATTACGGTTCTTTATCAAGTCTTTATTCAAGACAGATCAGTGATAAAACGTGTGTCAGAAACTTGGTTTTTTTTTCCTTTTAATTGTTTTTAGTGACCCTGTGCACAAAATATAAAAGATGTGGGACAGGGAGTAGAGTTTATAAGAAGGTTCAGTCCGTCCGTCCCTCGCCATCTCTACACCCCAAACTATACGTCGCGTCGTACAGACTTGAGTGATACCTTATTGGAAACTCCTACGACTTGTAGAGTTTGGGAGAAATACTAGTTTCGGACTGTGATCACTTTCTGTCTCATAGAAAGTGGCCAAAACAGAAACCATGTGTCATCATCTCTATATCCCAAAATACAAGTCGGACAGACATGAGTGATGTCTTATTGGATACCTTGTGACTTGCAGAGGTGGCGAATAATACCAATTCCTGTGTGCGTTCACTTCCTATCTCACTGAAAATGGCCTAAAATGAAACATATAAGAGATCACTGGTTTTTTGTGTACAGTATGAATCCGGATATATTTTCCTTTTTTTTAATTTTTTTTTTTTTTTTTTTTTTTTTTTTTGTGTTGAATATTTTGGGGAAAATGGTCACAAAAAAATCAACTGAAAGATGCAGTATTAAAGGATGTATATCTATTTATTCTCCTATTTTAATTCTATTTTTAAAAATTTGTGCATATTTTAAATTTTTGTAATTTACTTTTGTTTTGGCTTAATACAAATATGAAACTAAACCATTAAACTTCAAAGAAATTTGGTCAAGTTCAGCATCCGAACTTCAAATATATGTTTTTCTTTCTTGTTATTTGAAAAAAATACAAAACAGTTTTAAGAGGTAAAAAAATTTGAATAAAATTTTAAATTTAGGTTTTCACGTAATTTTTCTGAATTATATTTCAATGAGAAATAAAACTTAATACGGTAAAGGTGGGTGTTTCATTTTCATTTAGTTAAATTTCATATTCAAGCCTACGAAAGTGAAACACTTCAAAGCAGTTAGCCTCTGTACGTGTTCTCTCCTAGTTTTGAACTTTTGAACCGCAAGGTGAAGCTTCTTGAAACTAGACGTGCACATTTAAGAATAATAGCCAATCTAATTTTGATATAAAAATTTTTCGTATGTGTCTTTGTCGAGAAATTAGCGCACAAAAATTCTGATAGAAAAGTTTAAAAACTGAACAACTGAATTTTTGTTGATCTCATAAACAAAGGATATTAATCCTCTTAATGACTGCGCGAGCTCTAATATTATTAAATTTAACAGGATTCAAATAACGGAAGTAAATAATAAATGAAATTAAATTAAAAAGCTTAAGCGTGTGCTAAAATTGTAAAACTAAAGAAATAATGACACACAAAATTACAAAGATTAAAAATACTTTAACACATTAAAAATCCAGTACCGGTTTCGTCGTGCTGAAACGACGTTTTCAACTAAGGAGGGAGGCGAATCATGTGCCTTTATACAAAGAATAATTTAGAATTATTATTTTACACCAATAAAATTTTTTGAACAATTTTAACCAACGATAAGGCGGTCAAGTCTTGGCGTATCTGGAGGAAGGGTTGATAGGCAGGTTCTGATATCATCATTGTTGATATTGGAAACTGAACGAAAGTTGTTACCTGGTTGAAATAGGAGGTGAATTATGATGTCATCGTGGTGATCAGTTGAAACGTTTGGAGACCTTAATGGTGGATTTGCTTGTAGTGAATTCTAAGTTTCTCAATGAGCAGGATTCGGATGTAAACGTCAGGGGCTTAAATCTAAAAATATATATTAAAAAAAAAAAAAAAAAAGGCAGTGGGAGGGGGTAAGAATAAAAAATAAAACATTTTAAATGATTGAATAAAAAGGGGAAGGTTGAGTGGGTGGGTAATAATAATAAAAAAAAAAATAAAAAAAAATATATATTTTTTTGGATGTAGTGATTAAGGAAATTTCAGGATATAGGGATTGGGAATTATATTTTTGTAAAACCATATTCGGAGATAGATTGTAAAGATAGACAATCATTGTAATCTTTAGAGTTTATGATGAGGACGGACTCCTTACATTTCCGTATGAAAGTATTGGCTTCGTTACATAGGACGATAAGGTTTTTCACAATCAATTTGATGGCCGGATTGCTGGGCATGGCGCACAGTATCATAATTAAGATCATTAGTTCTAATAGCTGTAGCGTGTTGTGTTGCTACAGCTATTAGATTGGAGAAACTATACGATCTTTGAGCTGCTGCATAGTTTCTCCAATTTAAAAACAATCGTGGTTAATGCATGGAACCCCGTAAACAACATCTCTACGGAGGAGGAAATTACTGTTGATAATGGCTTTTCTTTTTAGTGTGCGATCTATAGTATTATTACTAAGTGACGCGATGGAAATATTTAATGGTTTGAACAAGTTGTTGAGAGCGCAAAACAATGATCTATGGAAAGGTATGGAAATATATTTGTTGACTTTTGTCTTCTTCACATCATTATGATAGTATGCATGCAAAGTACTTACTATTTGTCTATTAATGAAGTGTATTGGATAATTGTTGCTGGAAAATAAGGAAATTATGGAGTTAATTTCGTTGTTAAATCCTTCAATGTTGCTGGAGAGGTTAATTGCTCTGTGAACAGCCATGCGGATGTTATTGACTTTGAAGGATGTGGGGCAATGTGAAAGATAATTCAAGGTAATTCCTCTATTGGTTGGTTTTCTATACGCTGTTGTGTTGAAGCCATTTTTTGTTCTTGTTATGTCTAAGAACGGGATAGATGAATCTGTTTCTTTTTCAAGTTGAAAATTGATAAAAAAAAAAGCTAAGCTAAGCAATCCCATAAACAGGCCATGTAGGCCCACGGGAGCGCGGGAGGTAAGGCTCCCAGCGTTTCGAGACCAACGGGACTAGATTGAGGTCGGGTGGTGAGCCCGACGCCCGCCCGCCTTAACTTCCCGGGAAAGAAACCCGGTACCCATTCTACAGAGGGCTGGGTAGACCCTAGAACCCGTTTGGAGGAGAAAGAAGCGTGGAAAAATTCCCGCCCTCCGCCGAGGCCGGGAACCGAACCCGCCACCTCCAACCCGCAGCCAAGCGCCCTTACCCACTCGGCTACCGGGCCCACAGTTGAAAATTGATATTAGGGTGAATTTCAGTAATAATGTCTATAAGACCTTCTTGGATTCTAGAATCACAGTTTAAAAGTAAGTCGTCAATATAACGACAGTATAATGGGATATTTAGATTACCTTCGTCGTAAATGAGAAACGCCGAATCCTCGATGAATATCTTAAGCTCAGCTAATAAGGCGGAAGTAGATAGGCCCATGAATAATCCAGAACTTTGACGGAAATATTGTCCTTCGAAGGAGAAAATTTGTTGTTTAAACATTGCTTCAATCAGACAGCATTTTTCAATTAATTTTTTGTTTTGGAAATTACGGCAATTTTTATGTATTAAATGGTCAAAAGCTTTACATATTAATTCATATGAAATAGATGTAAACAGAGCTTCTACATCAAAAGAACAGAAAGAAAAATCAGGAATGAATTCCAATTCTCTAATCTTGTTAATGACAGTTGTACTGTTGGGTACTGCATGAGTTGAAACAATTTGAAGAGGGCTCAATTTGTTGTATATAAATTGAGATAATTCTTTAATGGCCGTATTATTACAGTTTACAAGTAAATAATGTTTTTCAAAACATAAAGAAATGTACATTAATTATATTCAGATGTTATAATATAAATAATAACTAGGGCAAGGCATTTGATGATTTCGCATCTTCTTTCTATGAAGGCATTTTTTAGGGATAGGTCATTTTTTGGCAATTCTTAGGTCATTTTGAGCATTTTTAGTAGTTTTTTGGAAGGCAATGTCATTTTTTTTTATACATTGAGATTTTATTTATTATTCAGTATCTCTGCTTGTCCTCATTCAAGCCAACAAAGTTATCCAGGAAACAAGTAGACCTTTTTTTTTTGGTTGTCAAAGTTAAAAAAGGTAAAAAAAAAAGTTTTAATGTGATAAATTCAAATATTTTATTGTTCATTTTTTTTTCTGTCATTTTTTTACTATTTTTAGGTCGTAAATGCATTTTTTATTTGTCATTTATTAGCAAATTATAGGTCCTTGCCCTAATAATAACATTAAAAGAAGGTTTTTAGTTCGTATTATTTTGACGACTTTAAAAAAAAAAAAAAAAAAAAGAAAATAGTAAGAAAATAAATTAAAAGTTTTTTCAGGAACTCATTATGTTTTCTAAAACTTCGCTTGTCTATTAAACCACGAGTCTTCTTTTTCTTTTTTGGGGGTGAGGGGAAACGGAAGGCTGTGACCCCTTCTAACACAGCTGCGCTATAACAGCTAACTTCAGAATTTCTTTCTACCTCTTGAGTGACTCAGAAAGATCCTCGATAAATCCGAATGTGCCCCATAACGACGGCGTTATAACCGTAAACCGTATACGTAGCTTGGACGACATTGAAGCAGGGGAATATACGACAATCTTTTAAATCGTTTCAAAAGAAATACTGAATTTAGACCATTTTGAAATGGTGCTTTGGACTGAAAGCAGCAAAAGTGAAAATCCCATTTGAAAATGATTGATTGCAAAGTTTTACATTTCTTTTTGATTTTCGTACTGGCAATGAGATTGGTAGAGAAGTAGCGGATACAAGGAAGACTTTAACTTCCTTGTAGCCACTACTTCTCTACACCTCTACAGAGTGTCCCAGGAAAAAGCAAACATTCTTGAAAGGTACGCATAGCTCTGAAACCTCTTTAGTTGGAAACACGAAATTTGAAGTGTTCTTCGACAAAATCTAAATATACATATTCGACGAGTTTTCGATATTCGGATCCTAAGAGGTATAAATAGGGTAGGGGAAATTTTCTTCAAGGGTATGCATATCTCCGAAACCGCTTGAGTTGCAAACACGAAATTTCACATTAGTGTTCATTGTCAAAATCTTAAGTATATGTATTTGACGAATTTCCGATATTCGGATTCTTAAGGAATATATATAAGGGGAGGGGGAGGCTTTCCTGCGAGGTATGCATATCTCCGAAACCATTTGAGTTACTAACATGAAATTTGTTCTTAATCCTAAGTTTTATGATTAATCTTAATCTTAAGTTTTAATTTTTTTATTTACTTGATGTAATTGCTTTATTTCTTCGAAAAAAAAGCAGTTTTTTTCTTGTTACGTATGCTAGGCTTCCGGAGCGAAGCTACGGTAGCAGCTGTGTAGAATAATTTGCAACCACTACGTGCCTTTTTTTACAACTGGAAAAGTTTCCAAATGATCATACAATTACAATTTCTTCGTCATCCGCAACTCTTGTTTGTAACCGCATGAAGCACGGGTATATTTGCTAGTAATTACAATAAAATATGCTACTAATTTCTCCGGAGAATTCCAGCTTCGTAAATTTGTTAGTTTTCTAATTTCACCGTCACAATAATTAACGCAATTCAGACGCAACTGCTTTCCAAATTCAAAATAAAGTGTGTCCACCAAGACTTGAGACTTAGCCACGCCTCTTCAAACGGAGAAGACATTTCACAATAGGGGTGAGGGCAAAAAGTCAAGAATTAGTGTTTGTAATTTCGTTAAAACAGTTACGATCTTTCATTATTAAAAATTTAAATCATCACCTGCAATATTGTTGATTATTCTAACAATTTTATTTTGGTGTTTTGTTTGACTATTATTATTACAAACAATATTATATTATTTTAGTTTTGTTTTCATTTCCATTATATCAAAACTTGCATTGTAATTCATGCAGTTATTATTGTTATTGTCAATCTAATTCTATTTTTAATCTTTTAGAACAAGTGCCAATGTTCTTAATTTGGATATTTGTAAATGTTCTGAGGAGCAAATCAGTTTTAAACATCGTTACAGTTAAAATACAACATAGTTATTATTATACGTAAGAAAAATAGATGTATAATGTCGCATTTTATATCATCAATTCCTCTGTTATAACCAAGAAACAAAATCTGTGCATTTCCCCTGAAAATGGAAACTATCACACTGACCCCTCAAATGAATTCTTGGACTCTTCGCCTACCACGTGACATAGGCGTGGCTAAGGCTCAACTCTTGGTGGACAACATTCAACTGTACATTCAAATACCTCTATCTCGAAAAACATCGGAATAGGACAACTGTTCATATAAACTTTCTTACAATGATCCCATTGATCTTTCCTCTGGGACGCCTGATAAAGTGCGCTTCTACATCACATCGGTAAACTATGGATCAAAACATATTTTGAAATGTGGGGGAGAGAAGGAAATTGTGATGAGTAGACCCATGCAAACAAAAAAAAAAATGGTGCCCTTTTCTAATGGGGGGGGGGAAAACAAATAAAGCTAAACCAGAAACAGGTCCAAATTGGGATTATTTTTTTTTTTTTTTTTCCTATTTTCGGTTGCAATTGGAAAGGGGGAGTTAAAGTCCCTACCAACCTCATAAATATCCAAAGGGGTAGGAGTTGATTTTTGTCGTATTGACAGAATCTAACATAGAACTCCATTCCTCTTTTATTTAAAGGATCCCACAAGCCATACAGACCCTTCCGGAGATATAGGCTCTAGCGATCGGAACCATCGAGATGAATTAAGGTCGGGTAGTGGATCCCTATTTTACAAAGGACTATTCTCTTTGTAATTACTTCAAAATAAAAAAAAAAAATGAATTGTTAGACTCCAGAAACTCAAGCAATACACACTTTAAACAAAAAAAAATCTGCTAAATCCAGGAGAGGAACCGCATTCTCCAAAACGACATAAAACAGGATTCTCTTAACTATTTTCTGGAACTTAAGAATCCATTTCTATTTCTAAATAAAAACCAAAAAAAAAGAAGAAAGATTCCATTTATTTTGAACCTAATTCAATTTGGTCTGATAGAATTCAGGCCAAGTTATTTTTTTTCCTTAATTGAAATGGTAACCATTAACTGGTAATGGTTATTTTTATTGCTTCTTTCTTTTCTTTATTGGATCTCTGTAAATTAAATAGTAGCATTTCGTTTTTTCTTACTGGCAGTGGAATGGTAACTATTGTCTGCTTCATTCTTTTGTTTGCAGACATTTAACTGGCATTACGTATCCTTCCGCTTTTCTCTTAACAGTTCTAAGCTTTCCTCTCCTGTGATTGGACGAACACAAATTTAAGATTTTATTGTACGTAAATAACATTTTTTTTTTTTGAAAAAATATCAAATCTTTGGAAATGCTGTTAATCTCTGAATAATAGCTCTGCTAAAATTTTGAATCGGGACTATTTTTTGGGCAAGTTTCTGATAAATACCTATTAATCCAAAGAGTTATTGTAACTTAGCTATTATCAGTTATAAAAGATGTTTTTGACTTCACATTTGAAGCATCCTTCGTAAATAAAAGAATGAAAAAAAAGCAATCAAAAATCAATGTTAAGCAAAAAAAAATATTTACTTATTTATAATTTTTTTTTGTCCCTCTGTTTCCAATCAAATTTTTGGTTAGGCCGATTTCGTTATCCAGTTGAATCTGTTCGTATTTTTCTTACAAAATGAAACAATAAACTTTTAATTCGAAAACCAAAGATTTAAGTTCTGATCACAACTCTAAAGCCATTTACGCTTGGAAGCTGAAATTTTAATGGTAAATTAAGAACCGTATGTTCTAATGAGATCTCGAATGATTTCATACAACTTAAAGTCAATAAATAACAAACTGTGATCAAATAGCATCATTTCAGTGAGCAAGGGTTTCTGAAAGCAGCTACACGTCCAGGGAAAATGTAATGTCTTCGTTTAGCTTTTTTTTAATTGTACTTCCTTGGTTGTTTTTTTATCTACTTTAGTGACTTTTTAAGATTCTTAATAAATCTATTTAGAAATATTCATATTCATAAGCGTTATTCATTTACTTTTAATCTACGAAAGTGGGTTTATCGAATTAGCCAGTTTCTGTATTAAGAACACAAATATCCGTTTTTATTTTTGTTTCCCTTAATGTCGTTTGAACCACTGGATGAATCTTCTTGAAACTTGATATACACATTTAAGGACAATGCTAGATCTAACTGTTAATATTTAAATTTTTTCCCTATCAGGCCTTGTCGATAAATTAGCGCCAGAAAATTTCAAAAATTCCCGTAAAGCAATGAAGTTTTTGCACGTCTTAAACATTGAATATTAATCGACTATTAATGCTCTTAATATATGCGTGAGATGTAGCACAACTTAATTGAATTGGACCCACATAATTTAAGTAATTCGTATTTAATTACTTCTATTCAGAATGTGTTTTGTGTTCAGCAGATAAAAATAAAAATTTCGTTTATATTATTTTTTCATTACTTTAAAGAAAAAAACAAACAGCAAGATATTAAGGAAAGTAAACTTCCTATTCTTTTATTATAATTTAGACTCTTTCATTCTTTCTCTCTGTTTGTAACTTGGACGTCATTCAAACGATAATGTAGCAATTAGATGTAATGTTGTGAAAACCTTGATAACGAAGTGAAAACACTTTCTGGTTAATAAGATTATTTATTAACATTTGTTGACTGTAGTGCTTAATATATTACGCTGTTAGCTTATTAAGTTTCTTGGTTATTTGATTCCAGCAGGCGTTTACTCTCTTTTAGCTTTTCAAAATTAACCAAGAAACAACGAATTTTCGCTAAATATTAGGTTTTTAAAACTAAGCATTTTTTGGATGTTTTCCAATACTATTATTTCTTTTAAAAAATTTGATTGAATATTGCGATTTTGTACTGCAATTACGATTTCTCTGTCAGTAACTTAAATACAATATATTTTGACACTTTATTGAAATAGAAATTCATTCATCGCTCAATGCTGAGGAAACATAACGAAGCGCTAAACAAAACAGCCCTATAACGGGATTACTTTAGAATCGATATCTAAGATACGTTCCACATTAGATCGTTTATCAATAAAATGTATATATAACTTACTCAAAAAACATCGACATGTAAGGTTCAAGATCTCTAATTTTAATATATAATGCTTATGACTTACATCCGGAGGACGAGTAGGCCATGCTAATTAACATATCAGGATGAATGAAGAATTTCTACTTAATGTTGCTGGATATTTTTTTTCGCAAGTTTCATCAAGAGAAATTCGAAATTATATTAATAAGTCCGTGTTCAGAATCATATCAGAAATTTAGAGTGGGATTGTCCAAGTCGTTTAACTAAAAAAAAAAAAGTTGCATTCTTTCTCTAGAATTGAGAAGAGGTTAACGATGGCTCTTCAAAAAAGAAACATAAGAAAAAGGTCAAAAATGGTGGATTTGGTGGTTACTTTCGGTATGTTAGTGTCTCATGTTTTTAAATGTCTTTAATAAAGAGATCGCAGCGTCATCCTATCTGAAATTATTAAAATGTACAATAATGACAAAGGACTTATTAATGCAGTTTGAATTTCTGTTGAGGAAGACTCAAGGTAATGAGCCGAAATATTGAGCAACATTCCTTGGAATAGAAAAATTCCTTGTTCGTATTAATTTTTTTTTATGTTGACATATGTAGGCTAAATTAGTTTACGAATATAGTGATTTACTAGTGGGATGAGCTACTGGTTGTCGGTTCAGTTATTGAAGTATTCCACTGCAGGCCTTTGGAGGTAAGGCTCCCGGCGTTTCGTAACCAAGGGGACAACGTTGAGATGAATGAATGTACTGTATGAACCATTTGATGTTTAGTAATTAGTTTTAATATTTTAAAATGGCTGCTAACGAATACGCATTGGAAAAGCTATACAAGATACAATGAATACAAGATACAATGATACCTTTGTTAACCACGGTAATCCGTTCCAGGATTTTCCTCATTAACAAAACCGTCGTTATCCAAGACGCGATTTCCCACAAGTATAATAATAGTATTCGATTAATTCTTTCCGGCTCCACCCCATAACCATAGTGCATGTCAAATATGCAGACAAAATTCATTTAAATGTCATAAAAATGTGGTAAATATTATTTATTCATTTATATTTGCTATAAAAATGTATCATGAATAAAATGAATAGTTGATGAGAATTCAATTTTAGTTTGTTTTTTTTTAAATGAATATTAAACAAAAACTCCACATCTCCATAACGTAGTATTCAAATAGTTTATTTAAAATACTTTGCGAATTTTCGGGATGAAAATTATAACGCCATCCCTTCTTCAAGCGAAATGAAAATAAAATATTGTTTGAAGATTTAAAATTTCGTTTGAAGAAGGGATGGCGTTATAATTTTCATCCCGAAAATTCGCAAAGTATTTTAAATAAACTATTTGAATACTATGTTATGGAGATGTGGAGTTTTTGTTTAATATATTACGATGAAAAGGAAGAAGTAGAAAGAAGAATTAAAAAAATGAATAGTTCATGAATGCAGTTTTTAAATGTCAATCTTCACTAGAAGGACAACTTGGATCACCCCTGATTTTTTTTGATTGACGGACCTGTGAAAAACATGTCTAGGGTTGTTTGCTTCTTCCTCTTTTATACAATGTTATAAACTGCATGGACTTTTCACTAAATAGATCTGCAGTTCGGATAACCTCAGATATACGAACCGTTGATATCGCAATCCAACACGTTACGTTACATCAGAGCACCAACACCGACACTGTGTAATATTAGTGTGTAAAGAGAATATATAACATTTACTATACATTGTATGTAAAGAAAATATAAATGACGTAGGTATGAATAATTTGCAAAATTTAAATGCAATTTTCTCAAAAAGTATTGGCCGTCAATGTCTATAATCGGGTATTTTCTTGATCAGGGGGTCATTTTTCATTGAAATCCGCCACCAATCGACGAGGCGTCGTAAACCAAAGCCTGCGTCATTATCCAAGACATTTTTTGCTTAGAGCAACTCGTCGTTAACTAAGGCCGTCGTTACCCTAGGTATCACTGCATACGTAAGCAGACAAAGAACAATTCTTGGAAACTCTTTCTTAAACCGAGATCTGCTAGTTATATCGAAACATTCTTCATTCCTAATAGCTCTAATTCTGTCGACATTATTCCACTGTTTACGTTTTTAATCATTGTAACGCGTGACGCAAACTGTGACGTTACTCACCCTTAGGATTCACGTTCCTTGATCCTTTGTCAAATGATTCGGGTTTGGTTTTTGCCAACATTTGACAAAATATTTTTTTCCAATAAGTTAAGACAAACAGAACTAATTTTCCCAAATCAAAACGATCTGACAATCTATCAGATTTCTGTTGATCAGTGATGGCTAATAACTGCTTTGACTAGTGCTTTCTTTCCATTAGGTTTGTTAGTAATGAATAGTACTAATTAAAATTCATTGTTTGAAGATTTAAGAGAAATAAAGAATACGTCATCAATATCATTGTTAGTCATCTAATAAATATTCTATGAAAATCTGAAATGTCCTCGAAACGGAATGTACAGGGTGTCTCAGAAGAAAAGATCAATGGGATGTCAAGTATTGGTCATTCCGAGATAGTGATTCGAACGTTCGGCTGAATATTAAGAAAACAGTAGAGAACTATGTATGTAGTGAAGGTGGGTGGCAGAAGTCAAGCACTGCGATCAGAGGTCTATTGTACTATCCCACGGAAATATGGACAGATGGAGAGAAAGACTGACAAAGTATGGTGGGAGAAGTGCAGGAGAAACGGGAGAACCCCGAGAAAACCTGCCCAGTGCGGATCGTCCACCATCACGAAACCCACATGAGAACCGAACGCGGGACTCAGAGGTGAGAGGCCGATGTCTTAGCAACAACGCCAACCGCGCGGCCCAGTAGAGAACTAACTCTGAGAGAAAATGTACAATTACGATTTTTAATGGGTCTTTTAAAAGAATAAAAAAAGGGTGTGAAAAGGAATTTTTATCGTAGTTTCTGTTGATTCCGGATGGATTTCTAAAACTCATTTGGTATTTTGAATTTGTAGCTCAATTTTGTCCTTCCATTGGGCGCCACAAGAATTAATACGAAGCGTCAGTTGTCTGTTTTGACTGTAATTAATGGCATGACACAAGTGCTGTCAAAAATGTCGCAAAATCTTCAGAAATGTCGAAAATGCAGATATGCTGGTATTGAAGATAGCAAAGTGCATTGACGTTGACGGTGGAATTTTTGAAAATTTATTAAGAAGTAACAAATCTGTCACTTGAACAATAAATAGTAGAAACACCACGCAATATTTCTTTTTTATCAATAATTTTGCAACTGTACATTCAAAGAGCTGTATCTCAGAAACCTTCCAAATTGGACACAATGTTCGTA
>JAFIDM010012231.1:24072903-24097941 GCA_023159025.1 Thereuonema tuberculata
AAACGGTTGGTACCAATCAAAAGTACCAATATTGTCCACCAATATTGTCCCAGATTGGTACGTGTTCGCCTAGCTTTAGTGAAGTACACGATGTACGACATATTGTATACGGTTCTGTATTTGACTTTCATAGTCGTAGTCAAGGACTATTTGTATTGTAAGATATGTAAAGGACTGGGAAACATATAATCTGATATTGAACAGATGAAAACTAAAAGAAGAAAAAAAATATTCTCAAATTTCGATTGCTTTGGTCCATTTCATTGTATCCTGAAAACGAAGTACTGTAGATCAATAGTGGATGTTATGTGGAGAAGTTCGCTTTGTGAACTGTAGGAAAAAAAAAATCTCTTTTGCAAGTAACGTTAGTTCAGAATGTAGGAAAAAGCTAAAACAAAATTAACAAGTGAGACAAACAAGTTTTCTGATTTGATTAAATATTCCTGTTTATAATTAAAGTAGAACCTCATTATAACGGACCCTATTATAACGGACGAAACGGACATTTTTTAAAAAAAAAATGGAAGCCTACAATTAAGGTGAGCGAAGTGAAAGACCATTTAAATTTTGTTATTCAATATGTTTAACAATCGGCAAATGAAAATATCATGAAAACTTACGGCATTTACGTCAGTTATTAACTGAAGAAATAACCAGCAAACAAACCCAGCAGAAAATAAATCATTTTTTCAAACCAATAAATGTAAGCAATCAACATGAACCAGGACCTTCTTGTTCTAAAAATTAATGCAGTGTATACGTACACATCTTTTTCAATTCAACCTACTATGTTGAAGGCTGTTTTTTAAGTGATAGCTATAAAAAGTGTTTATTATATAATTATTGTACTTTCATTTATGTACATCCTGCTGCATTACATCCCTATAAGAATTATTTGTTATAAACCGGACTTTCATTAAAACGGACAACCTTCAGCCCCTATTAGTCCGTTATAATGAGGTTCTACTTATTGGTTAAAGCAAAGAGGAAGTTAACCATTACTGTTATTTTAAAAGTGAATTTAAGATCAATTGTGATGATTTTTCAATAATTTTATTTTTTTCTTATTAAAATTTTGGCGAATTCAAATTACAAATATTTCCTCAATTACATGACTTATATGTCAATTTATTTCACAAAATCTCTCCAAGGTGTATAAAGATATTTATTCCGAAAAATATATTGCTTAAAATAATAATTTTTTTTTTTTTTATTCACTTATCTACTGAAATTACATAATTCAGTCGCGTTAGGGATTAAAGAAAATCCCTATCAACGGGTGATGTGGGTTACTACAATTTCTTTCTTTTTTTTTTTTTTCACAATTATTATCTATTTAAATAACATTTTCCATCGAAATGGTACACAGAAATTACTATAAACTTTTTTTTTTTTTTTTTAATTAATCAACATTGTCTACAATCCAACTTTTTACCTGTTTTTTGACAAGTGATATTTTTTTATAATCTTTATTTAGAATCTCTTTCATTTCGTTTAGAGTTTTTTCTATTATATAATTTACATTTCTTTCACCATATTCATTATTGATACAAGGATAGTCGAGTTTGATTCTATTGCAGTGTCTCTTATTATATATTCTTTTATTTTCATCTTTTTTGTTAATTATATTGTAGAAATTTTTTATTATTACATTATATAAAAAATTTTGTTTTGGATTAAGTATATTGTATTTTAGTAAAAATTGTTTTTTCTTGTTTTTATTGTTCCATATCTTATTTGAAAAGATCAACTTTAGGATTTTATTTTGTAGATTTTTTAAATTTTGTAAGTGACTACTGCCTACGTTTGCCCATATGTTCATACCGTAGTTTAATAAAGAATCAAAAAGTGCAAAATAAATTAAAATTTTTGTTTTTAGTGGAAGAATGTTTCTAAAGTAGTTGAAAATATAGGTAACAGTTGCATATAGCTTTTTATATAGAGCATTTAAATGGTTATCCCATCTAAAGAAATCGTATATGATTATACCTAAATATTTAAAAAAATTTATTATATCAATCCTGTTACAAAATTTACAATCTATACTATATCCATGTAAGCAATCGTGTGTATGTATAGTGATATTTATATTTTTATCTGTCTTTTTTTTTTGGGTTTAATTAGTATTCCTTTAGTTTTCTCATTATTAAGAACTAGTTTGTTATCAAATAGTAATAATAATAATAATAATAATGATAATTGACCCGCCATATTGTCGTTGCTGGGAAACCCATGGCTTGAAACTTAGTAATAATACATACATACATAGTTCTCTGCCAAGGGCAGGTCCTTCACTGCAAACCCAGCATTCTCCAATCTTTCCTATTTTCTGCCTTCCTCTTCGTCTCCACATAAGATCCATTTACCATAATGTTGTCGATCATCTTAAATCTTCTTCTGCCTCGAACTTTTTTACCGTTCACCATTCCTTCCAGTGCATCCTTCATTAGGGAGTTTCTTCTCAGCCAGTGACCCAACCAGTTTCTTTTTCTCTTCCTGATCAGTTTCAGCATTATTCTTTCTTCACCCACTCTTTCTAGCACTTAGTTCAAAAAGCTAATTGAAATCTTCTTGTTTTAATCTTCTTGTTTAGTATTTTTTGCTTAAATTAAGAAAGCTTTTTTATTGTTACGTTAATTGTTACGCTACAGGGTGGTTCAAAAGTACAACAGGGATTAATCCTTCCGAGTGCACCTCTGGTTGATCAGTAGTTCCCGTGTTCCTGATTGGTTGTCGTGTCCTGCGTGAGTGGCTTTCAAGATCCCCACATTTCAGCTCACTTAATTTTTACCTCTGGGGAAAATACTTAAAAACCTAATGCATCAGGATAAGATAGGACAGCAAAACTTATCTAAGGAAAGATTACCATGCCTGTTATCAAAAATGTTCAGGTGATTGAATAGTGAATGACAGAAACGCATCCGCATATATTTCAATGAAATGGCAACCACATAGCGCATGCTCTGTGAATAAAGTGACATTTAATTTCCCTATGGGTGGACAGGGTTTTGGATCACCTTGTACAGTATTGATACAATAATTGGTTATTTTTTACATTGTTATTTTACTATAAACAAAAAGGAAAATTAGTTACAAAAAATTCCAAATTAACGCATTGGTTAACATATTTGGTTCTCTGTGCTAACGTCATTTTGATTCTTATTGTGATTAGAACGATCAGAGCCATGTCGTCCAGAGGAACATCGAAGAAAGTCGAAGAATATTTTAAAATTATTCCTTCAAGGCCTTTTCTTTATATTGTTTAAAAAAAAAACGAATAAATCAAAAGATAATAAGGATGTGGATGTAAGATTTAAAACTTTAGGATTTACTATAAACTGTTTAAATGTATTTTTAAGCAATTATCGTTCTAAACGCATTTGTAGTAATTGCGATATTTCCGATGATTCTTTCTCATTTTCTCCTTAACCAATTCGTATCCACTACACGTCCCTTTGTGGAAATTGTTATTCAAAGGACCGTGCAAATATTCAGCAAAAAAAGTTAATTGTTTCTTTCAAGGCAGCTTCCTTAAATTAGTTTATTATCGTCTTCATATCTGCTTCGTCGATGTCGTACTTTCAGATTTAATTTTCTTGTTTCAGTGAAAGTTTTTATATGCTTCAATGTTTTAAAAAAAAACGAAAAAACTTTTTTTGTTTTAATTTTGTTTCTGTAAAATTGTATTCTTTTTTTAATAATGTCTGTTCAAAATGCGTTCTAATTTTCTTTTTATTCTTATTTCTATTTTTTTTAGGAGGCAAAGACCCACGACACTGGCGAAAGTAAGTTAATTTTTTCGTCTCTTATTTCTGCTTCCCGGGTTACATCGCCTTTTAGTAACGAACATTAAGTTAGTTTGGCGCCCTCTGGGGAATTTCGGCGGAATTACATTGCACATCTGCGTTTAAATAATTGATAGGAAGAAGCCTGTTCTATACCTCGGCATCACATTACAATCCTTCCCAGAGACATTACTTCTTTTTTTAAGAATCTCACCAGTAATTTGGGACATCTGCTGATTTCCTGCCTCTTTAAAATTGCAACCATATCGCATCTGTATCTATATTCAAATTATTTTCGCAGTTCTTAATTAATTTTCAGGTTGAAAAAGTCCAATTCATCATTTTCCATTAAAACCCTGACAACATTGAGAATAAAATTAGTTCAAAGAAGAAAAAAAAAATCCAATGATTGATGAGTTTTCTTCGCGTGTGACGCAACAATTCGTGAATAGGGGTAAATTTAGCAACACCGTCATTTTCTGACGTCATGTTGACAGCCATTTTTAAACAACAACAACAACAACAACAAAAAAAGTCATCAATTCTCAATAATATTTTATTTTAGTTTTAAATTGACGAGGATGGAATTTAATAAATGAACAGCAAATAACATTTTAATAATTTTCTATTAACAACAATTAAAAAAAAGCATTCAATTTCTAAGCCAATTTTAAATATTTTTAACCAGAAAAAGGCTTGATTTATATTTTTTTAAATTTAAAACTTTGTAGTTCCTGTTTTTTAATGATTATTCTTTCTAGTTTTGTTAAATAAATTGTAATGGTGGAATTTATTTTTGTTAAATGTGTGATTCAAAATTTGGGAATGAAGATACGTAAACAGATTGAAAGTGGAAAAGTAATCGGGGAAAAAATATCTTTGCAACGAAATCTGCTTTCAATAGATAACAGAAGTGTGAGATTAATTGTCAAGGTGCTAGACTTACACGTGTATCAGTCAATTTTAAATTAACGACTAATACATTTTATCTATACTTTGTCCAAAGAACCGTGAGCTCTGGCCAATTAACCCACTCTCGCAGTGCCACGCCCACACGACCGCCCGTCCTACCTGTCGGCAATTCTTCCCTTTTTCATGTATTGGGCCTTTTTCTATAAAACTACGTTTTTTTAAACTGTTACTTTTACTTAATTTTTATTACAATTATTAAATTCTACATGTCATTCCTTGCAAAAAGAATCCAAACACGGTGCAGTTGTGATACTTCAAAGCATTTTAATGGTCTTTTATATTTTTTAACCCACTGACCATTAAAATGCTTAGAAGTATCACCATTGCACCGTGTTTGGATACTTTTTGCAAGGAATGATATGTAGAATTTAATAATTGTAATAAAAATTAAGTAAAGGTAACAGTTTAAAAAAAAAAGTAGTTTTGAAGAAAAAGGCCCAATACATGAAAAAGGGAAGAATTGCCGACAGGGAGGACGGGCGGTCGTGTGGGCGTGGCGGTGCGAGTGGGTTAATTGTCCGGAGCTCACGGTTCTTTGGACAGAGTATAAACTATAATAGACAGAAAATCCTATTAGACATCTATTAGTTATCCATTGTCTAGTTACGAATTGATCCATTTTATCTGGCAGCTAGATCTATTTTTTCATTATGTCAAACATTTTTGTTACATAGCAGCAAAATAAGCATACATTTTGATAATTTATGAATTGTTACCTTATTAAGTGAAAAGGAAGGCGGCAAAATTTTATTTAAATATCCGTACAGATATGGTTATGTATGTTCATATTGTTAGTGAAACAAAACTAATGAAAATAAAACTGAATCCATTAAAAATTGCAACATACCACAGATTTTTCAATGTGATAAACCCTGTCCTGTAATTTCCATTAGCTATTTCAAAGCGACTTCAGAATAAGATTAAATAATTTTTAAGACATTATAATATAGCTTGAAAACCTTTTCCAAATCCTCTTTGCGTCATTATATGAAAGAGAAAGTAAACAAATAAATATACTGTAATTTGAATTTGGTGGGCGATGCTGTCCTTCTCTCCCACTATAATATATTAGTGTCTGAAGCCCATGAATCGATTTACATTGATGTCGACTTGAAATTTTTGATAATTTACTAGAAACTACAGCACTTGAATAGTAAATATTAGCAACTGTATTTAAATATTTCTTTCTTATCAATAATTTTGCAAGTGTACATTCAAATACAGAGCAACTTGGATAATTCGAACGTCTTTAATTCGAAATCGTGGTTAATTCGAAGATTTCTCTTGGTCCCTTGAATTTCTTATTAAATCAATGTTAAAAAATCGTGGATAATTCGAAGTTCAACTTCCTTAATTCGAAGTTTTTAATAAAAAATTTCGAACCATAACGACTTTTCGGCGTTTCATCGTTAAGAAATTCGACACGTGACAACTGATTTCCCCTTCCCGCCACCGTTCGACACGTGACGTCATTCGACACGTGACGCTTCAGACGCCATTCGAGCTTCCTGCTGTCAGTGTCACCATGTCTTTTAGTGAACCATGCGTGTACAAGAATTTAAAGTTCGCTGAAAAGGTCGCCGTCATTCGCGAGGTGGAAAAGGGTGTGAAGAAGAAATGCCAAATCGCCAACGAGTACGGGATAGCGCCGAATTTCGTCGGTACATTGAAGGATAAACCAACGTAAGTGAAGCTGTTTTCACTAAACATGCTTGATGATTTTGCTAACCTTAAGCGACTGAATTCTACAAAACAATCAGACATTGCACAATTTTTTGAAAACTATAATTTTTTTGTATTGAATGTAATATGTACTGTAGCTTACGTAATATAAATCTTATTTTGTTTACATATATATAGTGTTTAAGTCTTTCATACCATGATCTTTTTGAATAAATATTTACTTATTGACAGAATAATCTTTTCAAGCATTCAGTGGACTTGAAATTAAAGTTAAAAGATGTAACTTGTTTAATTCGAAATCTTGGATAATTCGAAGTTTTGTAGTGGTCCCTTCAGCTTCGAATTATCCAAGTTGCACTGTAGTTCTACCTCGGAAACTTTCGGAATAGGACACATGTTGATATAAGGTATTTTCTTTAGAAAGACCGATACTATGACCTCCAGAATATTAACTTTTCTTCTTGACACCGTGTGGAATCAAGCGACTGTATGAGTTTGCTGTTGATTAAGTATTCGTCAGCTACTAACAGTTCTATATTTATAGGCTTTTGTTTATAAATGTCTGTTTTTGGAACGAGATAAATATTTATCAATTAGATTTAGGAAGTTCTATCCTGAGTTACTTGGAACACAACAATGACTTGAGATAAGGAGTATTCGTCGTTTAGTAGCATTCAGCTTTCACGAGCTTTTAGTAGATTTTTGGGCAGTGTCCTGTTGAATTATAGAAGCTCCGTTGTCATAGAATTCAGAGTAAATTTCAGAGTATTTTAAAGATATTTCCTAACTGACAATAATAACTTGACAAATAAAAATATCAGGAAAGTGGATGTAAAGGTCAAGAAGAACACGAGGCGATGTGGTAAGGATTCCATCACAATGAAATGCTGGTGTTTAAGTGAATAGTGTGGGCGTATTTTTCGGATCTTTTTTTGCCTCCTTTCCGCCTCTTCACTGAACTTGTCGAAGAAGCAATTTCGAAGCTAATCGCGGTCCCTGGAGATGTTGGTATCAGAGAAAAACAAAGCTACGATCTCTTCGGTTCGGTTGTTAAACTGGAAGAAGACGTTAAAGACAGCGCGTAAATGGAAATGGGACTGACAAAGGAAGGCTTTAAAGATATCATTAAAATTGGTTTTAAGAAAACAAAAGACGCTCGATATCTAACCTTTCACTTCAAATGGAATTATCCGTCATTATTGGTTTAAAAATGTGGGGAATTGAAAAGAAGCCAACGACTTAAGAATTCAAGAATTCAAAGACAAAATTTATAAAAAAAAAAGAGAACCCATTCTCATGTAAAAAATGAAAACAAACAAATAAACCAGAAATAATTTAATTTTTTTAACTTTTAATCTCTGATAATCTAACTTTAGGCTGAGTAAATCTATGTAATTTACTAAAAGGGAATATTCTCTTTTGTCTTTTAATTCGTTCTCATTCATGTTTTGTAATTGCTTATCTGAAGTTGGAATTTTCATGCTTTTCGCCATATATGTGAAATTTCTCGATAAAATTTGAAAATTCCAGCTTGTTTAAGTAATAATAAATTTATAAGCTTTGTTTTTATAAATTTATAAGCTTTGCATTAGACAAATTCCTTTGGAGCCTAGCGGAACGCAGAACAAGCATTTGACATTTTTTCTATTATTATGTATTTTTGGTTGTTTTGCTTTTGTGAGGTCCCACTTCCGGGAGCGAGAGGGGGATTCTGATATGTTCTGATATGTTCCCGGTCTCTCATCGGTGACAGCTGGAGGTGGGAAATCTTTTTGGTTCCTTTTTGCCTTCCTTGTTACCATTTTGTCCAAGCTTGTTTAGTTCAGTGGTTTTTGCTTTTTTTATTAGATTAAAATTTTTGTTGTCAATTGCCGCCTTTTTATCAAATGGCATCGCCGAATGGTTAGAGCAATGGCCTACGAACTGCACTGACAAACTCTGACTTGTTCATTTCTATTCATGAACTATTGTGTGAAACTATGAAGTTCTAGGCGCCAAAATGCGACTGTTACACCTTCATAAATATAAATGTTTGTTTTTAGTAATATAAAATTTACTGTAGGAAAATGGTAGCGCAAGCAATTTCATCTCCACCATGTAAATCTTCAGCCCATTTCGATTTATAGAACTGTTTGATTAAAATTTCTGAACAAGAAAAGGGCCCTAATTGCTAAGAAAGTCAGTATGTCTGATTTCGGATCCGAAGGTTGCAGATTCGATTCCTTTCGCGGATGTTTCAAAGTAGAAAATATTTCTTTGTTTTACAGGAAATTAAAATTATTTTCCAAACACAGAGGAAGTGCATTAGACACAGACAGATCTGGAAAACTACATAAGAGATGAAAATGTCAATCAACGTTGGAAGTGTTTAATTGCTTTTCTTAAAACTTTGCTTGCAATTACGTACGATATTCAATAAACCAACGTACGTTCCTGTTGAAAAAAAAAAAAAAAAAAAAAAAACCCATAAAGATAAAAATATTAATACTTCCTTAGGAGACGTTAGAAGTAAATTTTTATAGACAGCTATCGATGTCTTTTAGTAATCCACTAATTTACACGTATTTTGAAATCAACAAAATTAATTGGAATTAGATAATTTAAATACAGTAGAACCTCATTACAACGGACCCTATTATAAAGGACGTCGCTTATAACGGACAATTTTAAAAACAATTGAAATAATAATAAAGGATGCTTATTTTTATCTGACGAGTTTTACATTTCCAACCATATGTGTTTGAAAATGTGTTTGCATATTATGAACACTTACGGCATCTCCATCAGTTATTAACTGAAGAAATAAGCAGCAAACAAACCCAGCAGAAAATAAATTATTTTTTCAAACCAATGAATGTAAGCAATCAACATGAACCAGGACCTTCTTGTTCTAAAGATTAATGCAGTGTATATGTACACATCTTTTTCAATTCAACCTATTATGTTGAAGGCTGTTTTTTTTTTTTTTTTATATAGTAAACACTTTTTATAGCTGACTATTGTACTTTCATTGATGTACACACTGCTGCATTACACCGCTATAAGAATCATTTGTTATAAACCGGACTTTCATTAATTCGGACAACCTTCAGCCCCTATTAGTCCGTTATAATGAGGTTCTACTGTAATGCATGTTTAATTTAGTTTTAGAAGAAAAAATATCAGATTTATTACAATTTTAAAATTACGGAGGAGAGTTTCCTTTTTTTCACGACTTCAAAACAAGAAAAATAAAAAAAAAAAGCAAAGAAATAAAATTTTTTAAAAAAAAGGGGGATTTTCAGTTTTCTTCGTTTAGATCCCTATTCAAAATATATATTTAATTGTAAAAGAGAAGACGATATTTATTGCAAATATAGTTAACAGATATAGTTAACAGATTTCAAATTAGGTCAATATGTTTGATTTAATGATTTAAATTAAATTCTCACGCAAATGTAACTAAAGAATGCCTGGAAATAGAAACACGAATTCAATAAATTGATAAAATAATGCTTTGTTATATGAATAAAATAAACACTAAAACAATTTTCAGACTAATTGATAATTCAGATCTCACAAAGTAAAAATTATAAATTTAGAATTATAAATGAAAAATTTTATCTAAAATATTTATAATATCAATCCACCTTTTACGAAAATTTATCAATGTAATATTTTAATGACAATAAACATAAATGATTAACCTCAGAAAATACTAGATTTATAATTATTTAAGAAATGTCTAAATAAATTATAATTGATAATAATTAGAATAAAATTAATAAAAATTTCAATAAATAATTAATGAAAAATATATAGATTATTTACAAAAAAAATTTATCTTAGCAAAAGTTAAGATGATAAAAAATTAGATAGTAATCTTCTATCATTTTTTTTTTTTCTTTTTTTCTCTGAAAAAAAATTTTGAAAGCTACTCCAATTATTTTGAATTTTAGTTAGGAATCAAATAAAAGTGGATAAAATAAAATCAATTTCCATATCAAACAGTAATTACAATCAATCTAAGTAAATTCTAATAATTGTATTAATAATTAATTGATTACTCAAACATATTTTGAAACTTTAAACCTGAAATACTTTTCAGTTAACTTAGAAAAATTGTTTTAATATAATATAGATTTCATCATTATTTTTTGTAAAGAGTAAATTGTTTGACTTACATTGGGGTATACTACAGGGATTCAGTCTAGATCCATTAAGGTCGATAGCTATGATATTTGAATTCTCTGTAAAGCCATATTATTTAATTACGACATATTAATCAAAGTTTTGAAGTAAATTTATAAAAAAGAAACTAAAACAATACCTTTATCAGTCTTACAAAATATATTTTTTTAATCAAAAATAAAAGTTTAAAATTACAACCGAAATGATAACAGCGGAAAATAGGAACTTTCGAAAATAAACATATTCACTTAGAAATTTTAGAATTATTTAGAAATAAATCAGCTCAAAATTACTTATGATTTTTAAATAATAAACAACAAAATTCATTGAGGTATTAAAGATATTGCATGTTGAAAATCCCGTATCCCCCTGAAAACGTTTTGACAAGCCTACTGGCGTGTCAAAAGGCATCTGTAGTTATCTACCACTCAAATGCTCGCATTCCTTTGCTCCGTGGAATCCTAGCAATAGGAATAACTAGGAAAAAACTTCAGACACCGCCGAAAAATTGTAGAATAAATAAAATAATTAATTAATAAATAAATATAAAATTCAAAAGTCATAAAGGAATTATTTTAAGTTTATTTTATTTGATGAACAGTTACAAAACTTTTATTTGTTAGTTTTAAATCATTTTTTTATAATGCTATAATTTTTTTAGAAAATTAATTTTAATACATTACAAAATGTATGCAAAAAAGATAGAGCGATTTCAAGGATGTAGCCTAATGCAAGATATTTACTTTAGCATTCACGGTTTTTTTTTCTTAATTTTTGAAATTTGGGTTTCATTAAAGTCTGATGAATTAAGCAAGGAAGAAAAATCACCTTTACACAATTTAACATGTTATTTTAGAATTTTTCTTTTTTGTCTATTTCCTGAAAAAAAAAAAAAAAAAAATGGGATTTTCTTTGTCGTATTTACGGTTGCCGTTATTTTGATCTTTACTAAGCTCATTCTTTAACACTGAAAGGAAAAGAGCTTTTTCCTGTAGTTTTCGTCACTCTTTTTTTTACCTGTGGCATAAGGAAATCACAACCTGAGAAGTAATGCCCTCCCAGCCAAAGATATTTATGACGTAATGCTGTAACGTCATCGTTGGCGTTGCATTGTTCCTTGGTATTACAGAAACAGTGGAAATGACGCACGCACGAGTCAGTGTCTCGTGCTCCCTACTGAATTATTGAAATCGGCTGCATAATGTTGGTGAGGGTATCTATCTCAAGACGGGGAAAAGGGTCTGTGACCCTCAATTTCAACTCTTCACTCCCTCACGTCCAGTTTTTTTTCTTTCTTATTCTATTTTCACATCGTTTTAGTTTCTATTTGGGAAATTGAATTCCTTTTCTTTCAAAGGAACAAAATTAAATACGATTATTTGAAACAATAGGAAAAATAAATAAACCTAATATATGTTAGATGAAAAATTTCAGAATAGTACATTTCTATATACATTTATATAGCCAAAATTAAAAAAAAAAATGTTTAGGTGGGAAATGTGTATTAACTAACTCACGGAAATTATGCAGAAAAAAAAAATCATAATTATATAATCTTACAATAAAAAACATACACTAAGGAATCACTGATCTGTTTTTAGATTTAGATACCGGGAATCCAGAACAGCTGTTTCAGGTTTCCTAACCATCAGCTGGATCCGCCCAGCATCTTACAGTCAGTGATCCCAAGAAACATATAAAGGAAACAAAAGTCAACTAAATAGTGGCCCTCTGTATTAAAAGCAACAAATGTATAAAATAAGAATAAAAAGGGGAGAAATTTAATCCCCGCTAACAAGGAAGGATTAAATTAAAAAAAAAAAAAGAATTTATTTAATAACAAGTTTAACGTGCGAAAACCATATTAACATTACAATAAAAAAATACTCGCACATGAATTAGGAATCATGTTTTTTTATTGTAATGTTAATATTGTCTCGTTAAACTTGTTAAATAATTATATAATCATATTTCGACTTTACGATGGTGGTTATCAAACTTTGAATTTTGATCTGTTCCCGAACTAGCAATAAGCCGTACGGTACTTTACATTAATGGTGAGTTATTATACAGGGTGATCGAAAACACCCGTATTACCTATTTTTCTTCAAAAACCACAGGATGCAGTTTGTCCGTGGAAAATTAGTAAGAATCGAATGGCAGCATTGCTAATGTGAGGTAGAAACCATGGGTAATCGGGATCCGCTTTGAAATTTTAAATTAGAACCTAGGGATAGGGGTGGATAGGTCTTTTGAAGAAACAACTTTTACTAAAACCTTTTTTCTCTAACGTTCCTTGTTTAGTCACAATTCAGAAAGATATAAAATGATGGCGCTTGTCATGACTGTTCGCATCGGAACAATTGCAGACAACAATGAAATTTACAATTGAAGACTGTCAAACAGTGGCAGTCAATGTCCACACTCTTCCATTAGTATTTAGAAAAAAGGTTAGTATTGAAAAATATTTATTTTATATAGCCTACATCTAGCAAATTATCGGGAAATATCCGCTTTCCCTTTTTCAATCAATAAATAAATGGGAACAGAATAAGTGGCAGTCAATAGTTACAATCATGATTACAGCACATGTTTCAGTTCAAGACACATTATGTTTCCTTTCCACATTTACTACGTTGTACATTTTGAACACTGATTTGGCCGTTGTCAATTTCATTGCTGTCAACAACTGCAATTGTTCCAATGAGTATCTTGACAAGCGTCATCTATTTACTTCTTCCTGAATTGTGAATAAACATGGAAAGTTAGAGAAAAAAGGTTTCAGTTAGAAAGTTGTTTCTATCCAACGATACTCCACATTATCTATGTTCTAAATTGAATTTCAAAGCTGACCCCGATTATCCCCACTTCCGGTTTCTACCGGACATCCACAATGCCACCATTCAATTCTTTGGGTACTATTTGCTAACGAAAATTTTTCTGCGAACAATCTGTATCCTGTGGTTTTCAAGAAAAACAAGTGATACGGGTGCTTTCGATCACCCTGAATATCACTGCTGTGTAGTACATATACTACATCTGTATCATCTTTGCATAATGAAGTAAACATTTCTTTAATACACTTCTGCGCATGCATTGATAGGATACTTATTTACTTTTCAAGTATTGGCATTCAGAAGTTAGTTTACTACTTATTCAATATTATTTATTATCTTTTTTATAGTATTGATCATGTCATATTCATATTCAACATACGATATTGTCTATTTAGGCTGGGTTCACTAGACCATTACCCGATCGCAGTCGGGGACTATTTGTGTATTAATTATATACTCAGGTTTTACTAACCGAAAGAAAAGTGTATATTATAACCGTTATTCGTTATATTGGATTCGTTATATTCCTTGAAGTAAACATTATTTTTTCCCCAATTCAGTAAATGCTATAAAAACAGTACATACAGTACAAGTATACTAAATAGTTGTGGACAATATCGGAAGTAACGAATGTACATTATTCATTGTACAATTACATAATAAACAATTCTGAAAATAAATAAATAAAGAGAAAACATGTTTACTTTTAATCATGATATGTTTATGCAATATGTAATTTAATCCGCAATAAAAATAAAGAAAAAAAAAACTGCTTACATATATATAAGAAAAGATGACTAACAAATAAGTAGACTAGTATAATACTGCATGATTAGTATTTGTTTTTTTAGGTTTGATTCCGATTTTTTTAACGGTACATTACGGAGGATTGCGAAGCCCTTGCAACCCCTCCTTTAAATATATCACTTTTTCTTTTTTTTTTACAAATGCCCGGGCTCGTAGTTTGATCAGCTTTCTTTAGGCCACAACTAGGGGCGAGATGTGATGCCTTTAACCGACGAATCGTTGCCCAGGGTACGCCAAGGGAGGAAGCATCAAGTGATACCCACTGGAACATACGGGAGAAACAGAAGAAGAAAGAAACATCCATGACACGACCGGGATTCGAACCCGGGTACCGGCACACTGGCCGCAACAACAGACCGCCAATTACATCACTGAAATCAGCAATATTTTACTTTTTAATTTATTGTAATTAAATGTGATTCTATTTTTTTTATTTGATATACAAAATCGAGGCTAAATGAATGGCATTTTTAATCCATTGATTTTAATTAAGTATGGAAACATAACCTCTACAAAATAAAATAACTGACTCAGTGTTAGCAGCCATTGAACTCGGCTTCCAGAAATTTCGACTAAAGTCTTTTAGCCTTACAAAATGAAATCTAAAGATGGGTGGAATTTTGACCTTATTTCCCCTCAAAAAATCCCTTCCGTCTAAGGGAGGGATAATATTCGCCTTAATGTCTTTTTGAAAAACAGTGACCTGTAATTATTGAGTTACTACTCCCTAAAAGGTATTGTTAATAGATTGTTTTGACGTTAAATAATTCAGGATTCGCTGAAACAATTTTTTTTAATATTATTCTTAATTTAGTCACAATTCAACGTTTTAGTCACATTTAAGTAGGTTGAATAAAATAATTCCTGTATTTTATTTTTTGCCTAGGAGCGTTTTTAGTATTGAAGTACATAATTATTTGGGAAGTAATTTTATAAATCAAAATATTTTATAAATCACAATAACAATGACACGATTTCGTTCTATAATATACGATTTCGTTCTATGGACTGTTTGAGAAGGAATGGAAGGAATAGAATTCGAGTTTGAGAAGGAATCTGTTGTATAAATTTTGTTCAAGTTCGTCCTTACTTCATTGCACAAACGGATTAAGTCAGAATTCTTAAAAGTATTATTTTATTTTATATTCTCTCCTTTTTTTCCTTTAAATGCAGAGAAAATTTCGTGGCAATTTGAAAATTTAATATCTTGTTTCAGATAACTGAAGAAATCGATAAATACAGTCGGACCTCTATTTAACGAAGTCGCTAAATCCCGAAAAAAAGTTCGTTATATGGAAAATTCGTTAAATAGAGATTCACCTTTTAAAATTACTTTAAACTATATAAAACAGATTTAAAATACATAAACAATAGATGTTATTAAAAAAAGTAATAATTTAATGACATAAAGCATACATTACCACATGCGTACTTAAATTTTACTAATAAAATCTCGTCAATTTTGTCTTGAGTTTTTTTTTGTTTTTTTTTTTAAGTTTTTTTTTTTTTTTTTTTTTTTGTTAGTTTCCGCATTTTTACAACACCCAAAAAACCCCTTCCGTATTTTCTTCAAATTCTAATCCGTGTCAAATTGTTTCAAATGATTTTAGCATTTCATCATACGAAGGTTTTTTGATTTCTGCATCATGATCATTTCCATTTTCATCATCTTCATCTACATCGCAATTCATAGTTTTTTTGTTTTTATTTTTCACACTGGCCAAAACATCCGATTCATTTAGTGTTTCCGAGGTCTCATCTTCAATCAAGTAAAAGATAATCATCAATCAGCACATCATCGTTAATTTCTTCTTTTTCCCTCAGCTGTATCTACATTTCTTTCATTTCCTCTAAGGGAATATTAATAATAAAAACATTTCAAGGAAAAAAAAAAATAGATACTACGAAAAAGTTCGTTAAATAGAAAATGCACTTCGCTATTTGGAGGTTATTTTACGAAGAAATTAGCAAAATGTTCTTGGTTCCAAAGAAAAGTTCGCAAAATAGAGAAATTCGCAAAATAGAGGTTCGTTAAATAGAGGTTCGACTGTATTACAATACCCAACGAAGACAATGGGCAAAAATGGAGAGAATTTTAATACAGTATATTAATCAAAAAATTTCGGACATGTCCATTTTCAGAGAAAAATAATACATTAGAACAAGAAAATGCAATTTGTTTTCGTAAAAATTAAAATATAAGACTTAAAATCGTTAATATCTGTTAAATAAACATTAAACCAATTAAAATATTCATTTTTTGGAAATTAAATCAATTCGTAAATACAATTCAATCATTTTAAAAGAGTAAAGAAATAACAGAAATTAAAAATATCTTAGCTTTTTCATCGGTGAGAGTCTGGGACGGCCGTTTCGTCTTTTTGTGGACTCGTCAGTCAGATCCACTCCCCGATGAAACGCTCAGGAGGTGCAAACGCTCACTCTTGCACTATCTGAGCGTTTCGTCGGGAGTGGGTCTGACTGACGAGTCCACAAAAAGACGAAACGGCGATTTCTGTGTTATTTCTGTGTTATTATTTTTAGCACGTTCAATTATTTTAATTATATCAAAGTGCAAATGACAGTGGGTTAATAAACGGATTAATATGCAGTATTAGCTATAGATAAAAAATCATTGTTTCATTGTCTCACTTCTAATGTTTTTCTGTAAGAACTTTCTAGATGCACAAATGTTAAATTTCTCGATAAATGTTAAAGGAAAAAAAAAATCTAATAAGCCAACTTTCAGGCAGAATCATTCACCGTTTCAAAAGTCATTACTGAATCTGATTTTGCGCGCCTACGAAAATAGGATTAAAATTGTGACCTCCCTGATTTTATTGTTGCTTCCTCTTATAAATAAAAGTGGGGCACTTTATCTCAGAATTCTTAATATTTACTCTTTATTCCATATTGAATCGTTTAAGTCTTAGTGATAAACATTCCCTTAAGAATAGCTTCTAAACCATTGTATCAGTTCGTCTTATCTCTTGAGACAGAACTGGTTCAAGACTGGCTCCCTATGATTGTTATCTAGGTTGTAGTTGCCATGGTGATTTATTAGCAAGATAACAAAGTAAGGTCAAATACGACATCAAAAGTAATACGAAGCGGAAATTAAACCAGTTATTGGCTGTCGTTATTGGGATTTTTGGAATTAAAAAGTGGTAAAGGAATTTGAATGGGGATTAGCTACAGATAATAAACAACATTTAATGTCAGTTAAGTTGTTTAATGAGAATTAATGGTTTGCAAGAAGCTGTTTCTTGAGAGGCTTCACTTGCCAATGTCTAAAACTAGATACAGACATTGCAAGTTTTAGAGAAAAGAAAAAAACAAAAACAAAAAAAAAACACTTTTTATATTTCGTTTTTTTGGGAAAAGGAGATGTATTTCATACATTCCACCATTTGTTGCCTTCCTTGAGTTTACTATTCTTGTTGGACTCCCCACTAATGTACACTATAATATAACTTGTAAGAAATTTATTAATGTATCGTGAAATGTGAGATTTTATTTTTATTCATTTAATCTTTAGAATTGTGTGGTTTTTCTTAATTATTAATTAGTTACATTCGTATTCGTTACATAAAGAATGAAAAGGAATCGCGCTTGAAATTGTATAATATAAATAAATAAATAGTTTTACATAGTTACAAAATACTGAAAGAATTCAATTAAAATATGTAAACTATAAATTTAGCCCATAATTCTGTAACTTTCTTTCTTTCAATAAAATTTTGTTGGATAGTCTTATATTCTACTTAATTAACTCACAATGCAGTCATAAGCAAAATCAGTGGAATTATATAAAGATGGAAAATTATATAAAATGACTCCCAAAATCCATCAGCAATTTTATTTTTAAGCTGAAATATTCCCGATTAGCTTGATATCTAATTATTTTATATTTGTTACGGTTTATATGATAAAATTAGTAAATGCAGTATTTATATATATGTAAGTATTTGTATTTGTATATCTAGGATGTAGATGTAGATGTATTTATGTATCTTTCTATATATTTAGTAAAGTTGAAATACTTTATAGACTTTAACAATAACTAAAAGGTTTCTTTTTTTTATAATGATTCTGATTTTTTTAGGCAAACTGATAAAAAGTTATTATATTCGAGAAACAGATATTAGAAATGGATAAAAACTGAACTGATTTTAGTGTAGTGCCTAAATTGCTGAAGTCAAAAACAGCAGTAATGTAAAAACTTACATTAACATTGCCAAAATGTTTCCTTAAATTTGCACATAAAAAATCAATAGAAATCCCTCAAAGAAAATCCATGACAAACAAGCGCTTGCCTTAGTACTCGGCTATTCTAAAAGATTATTGGTTGTTTGAACTACGATGTCAAGGCACATGGTTTGTGACAAGATTACTGAAACAGTCTATTGATGTGTTACTTTATCTTTACAATAACAATGACAATTAAAATTCATTGTTACGACGATCTAATCAAATCACAAATCCTACTTGTTAATTAATAATTTTAAACAGATCAATAGTTTTTATTGTAATGATAATATTATTTCCGCACGTTAAACTTCTTGTTGAATGTATTCCTTTATAATTTAATCTTCATAAGTTAAGCAGTTGCTAGCGGGGATTGGTTTCTGCCCTTTTTTATTCTTATTTTATGTATTGTTGCTTTTTAATGTAGAGAGGACCATTATCTGTTGTCTTTTGTTTTCTTTGTTTCTTGGGATAACTGAGCTGTAAGATACTGGGCGAATCCAGCTGTTCTGGATTCTCGGTATCGAAAAACTAAAAACAGATCAGTGATTCTTCATTTATGTGCGAGTATGTTTCTTATTGTGATATCAATAGTTTTATTTCGTAATAAAATTCAAAGAAAAATATTTTTGGACAATTTAGTCAAATTATAATAAAGCATCTTTAAGCAGAACTATTACTTGTTCATTAGAATAAAACAAACGAGGACACAGCAACTGTGATCAATTTTTTTTTTTGCTAAAAAAGAGGCAATAACAAATATTTCACGGCGTAAGTACTCTCAATTCGAAATAATCTAATAAAATTCTACGTCTTCGAGAGCTCTCGGACAATTATTTGCATCAGAATTTTCAAGCTTTGCAAAAAAATCAAATTATAATGTAAAAGGAAAACGAATTATTTTTTAAAAACCTATTTCGTTTTGTTTGCTTGTTTTAATTTGATTTTTGTAAAAGTTTTATTCATTCCAAAGCAAAGATTTATTTCCTCAAAAAACTTCAAAACATACATGATCTTATTAAATTATATCGAGTTTCTTTTTTTCTTATGTCGTATTGGTTTTTTTTATTATTTAAAACATCAAAAGTGTAGAAAAGAAATCAAAATAATATAATAGGATCGTTTATGCTTCGAGATTTTCTAACTTTTCTATTAAGTTAGGAATTCTTTTTTTTTTTTTTTTTAGGAATGAACAATTTTTTTTTCTTTTCTTTTCTTAAATGGAAATCATGGAAATACAAATCTTACATAAAGCGTTTACATAGTAATTATTGCGTTATTATATGAAAAATGAAGATCACCTATTTATTTAGAATTACGTTAAAATTATTTATTCATGAAATAGTCTAATTTTTCACCACTATGTGAATGAATTTGCGGAAGAATACACGATAGCCTTCATAAATTGTCTGCAAAAAGAAAACGCAACGAAATGTAATAGGATCCTTGCTTTTAAAGTCTTTTAATAGTTACAGAACAAAAAATGATTAATAACCGGAAGATGATGACTTCACTGCAATTTCTATTATTAAAACAGAATAAAACCATTTCAACTTTTCTATTTATATCCGTAAAAGCCTAGCTATCCCAGAATATGTAGGTTTAGTTTAACTTCGTTAAAAAATCCCTTCCGATGATTGTGCACAGTCGTTTCAAGTTAATCAAGGATCATTTCAAATCATCATATCTTAATGCAGATAAAAATTTGAAATATAAAAACATTAAATAAATAGCATTTGGAATTCCCTATTAGTATTTGTTTATGATTAATTGAAGTTCATTTTATTTCAGTTCAAAACAGTCAAGTTAAGGGGGCTTATATAAAATCAATTTTAAGAAAATCAAATAATGTTTCTATTGCAATTAGAATCGAAATGTAGGCATTCATTTTTACGATTAAAGGACATTAAATAAACAAAGACAAAAAACTGAAGAATTTTTAAGAAAAGTATGCTTTTAGTTCTTTACACTTTTTATACATGGTGCTGTTAACTTTCATGATTTGCTTTGTACCCTGTTATTTTTATTCTCCTTTTTAGTTCTTTTTTTAATTTATTTTTTAGTCAGTTAATGTAATTGTATCCTTTTGTCCTGAAGTTATTTTTTTATTTTCCTTAATTGCTAAGGAAAAAGATAACTAGATCAAACAAATACTAATTATGTAGTCTGTATTACTTTAAATTTTATTATTCTCCTTTTCCTGGCGCAGCATTATCATCGTTGCCACTGCATCAAAAAATCCAGTCATCCACCAATCAGACTTCCTTACACGAGTATAAAGCTTTCTAAACTAGAATGTTTACATAAAAAAAAATCTTTACTTTCTTATGGAAACATTATAGAAACAGTTCGCTTGGAATAAAAAGTAAATGTTTTAGAAAACTGTTGAAGTAGAAAAATACGGATAAATATGGATAAAATTTTACAGTTAACTATATCACTTGAAATAGTTCTTACCAAACCTACTAATTATCTTTAAATTAACAACTAATTGATTAAAATAAGTGATTAAAATGTTCAAGAGAGCGGTAATCATATTTTATTTTTGTTGCCATGGTAACATTATTATTTTCTAACGACTTGAACTGGTTAGTGATTGTTTGATTGTTAAAGCTAAATTAGTGTTTTGAGATTCCTTCTAGCTAATGGCGAATGGTTCCACCTCCAATTTATGACGGATTCAATTGAGGCCAAGGAGAGAAAGGGGTAAAAAGGCGCGCCGTTAGTTTTTGTGTCATTTAAAAACATTCTCATTATCGTGTATTTAAGTCGAAGATTGTTTGGAGTTGATTTATTCCGTCTAATTGTAATGGCGTCATCCAATCTTCATACAATAAGCATTTGAAAATGAGTTTCCTCCCATTGCAGACACAGAACCCTTATTTGGTGTCTATTAACTCTGAAATTATGACTCAGTCAATTGAATAGTAAACTGAAAGTAGATGTTTGCTTGTTTTCCAAATTATTTCCTCAAAAAAAAATCCTTTTTTTAAGTTAATCTAAGCCACTTAATTCTAATCTGATTTGATAATATTAAAATAATGCGGATGTTTATAATTTAAGTAAATATTGCAATTTTTTTAAAAATACAGAAAATTTTTACTGTTTGTATTCAGGTAATGTAATTAAAATATAAAAGTATATTTTTCGTTTTATTGTTTTTACGACTTTTACTTTATTTATTTTATTTACTCTTTTTTTAAAGATGTTTAAAATAACATGTTAAGAAAAGTAGACATCTTGTTTGACTCTTAAATTTTGTATTTTATCTTTTTTTATCCTTTTATTTTGATTACTTTTTTTACTGTGTTCTTTGGTTTAATTTTTGAATTTTTCCTTTTATGGTTGGATGATTCAGTATTTGTTCGTATTTTCATATTTATTTCAGTCATTATTACATGCATGTATCTACGATTTTTTTATGATCATAAAACTTCCAGGCTTAAGAAAACAAAATTGACCTAAAAAGTGACAGATAAAATCAAAAAATAAACTTCAGCTCATATATTTCAACCAAAAAAATGACTTGCTCATGCCCGGGGTTGCCAGAAAGCTGGAGATATTTAAAACCAAACGCAAATACAAAATTGGACCTTAAAACCTTCATATACTGTGGATTTTAAGAAAAAAAAACCGTTCAACCAAAAAAAAAAAAAAAAAAAAAAAAAAAAAATTAAAGCCATTGAACCAAAAATAAAAAGCCGTCTCACCAGCTAAATGGCATCATATAATTCTCAAACAACACATGCTCTCATCAGAAAGTCCAAAATATGGAAAAATAGAAGTCTTCTGGATATTTGAAAAGGTTGAAATTTTAAAATTTGGCCACAAAAAAGGCCAAAAAGAGAACGTTTAGTTCACGCTAGCTTTTGGGAAGCAAACAGTTTTTCTAGCTTTACATTACTTATAAGAATATAACCGTATGATTGTTATTTTGTTTTTTGTTCTTTTTGTACACTAACCCTTTCCTTAAGGAAATCCTTAAAATAATTCATCGCTTTTCTCAATCCCTTCCATTTATAATGTGATGCGTACTTTCTTTTTTATTTAAACAACAATGAATTTTAATTAAGCGTGTTTCATATGACATTCACACGACAGAAATATCGCAGGAAAAATAACTCGATTGGATTAGATTCCTATGGCTTTTTGAAAGCTGTTTCACTTGACAAGCGAATCACGGTTCGTTTACGGGGAAATTCAGGTGTCAACCGGAAGCAGAACTTGCGTGCATTTAGTGAGAAGGCTCAAGAAAACTGTAGATTGAACTGGTTTGCCGAGACTTGGTTGTTTACTGATGACTGCTTCTAGCTGATGATCGCCATGTTAGCGTGAAACAGCTGTGCTATGATGTCATTTAGTAAACAACTTGGTCTCACCCTCTATTATTAAAAAAAAATCTTTCAATATTAGATGGGCTTTATTTGGCGCAGGTACTTTATAACTACGGATAAAAATGTTTTGTTTTAAAATACTGTGATGATGCTTAAGCAATTTTTAATTAATGATATTGTTGTTATAAATGTTTTCTGTTATTCAGTAAATAATTTTTTTTTTTGCATAAAAGAAATTTGCTTTTTCAAAGTAGTTTAAATTCACTTTTTCAAAATAAAGATATAAGTAGAAAAAAGCACAAGATGCCATTCTTAAAGATTGAAATAAATCCGTTATATATTATTAAAAATTTTCGAAAAAAATAACGCTTGTAAAAATTTGAATTCTTTCTTATTAATCAATTTTTTTGAAGTTGCTCTAATCTTCAATTTTATTTAACAACTGATTAAATTTTGTGAAATGATTACTAATATTTTTCTTTTCGTTGTTCTTATTAAGTACTAGATTTTAATATTTCCTTAAACATGTGCATTACTTAATGTACTTTTATTTATTTTACAATACCAAAAATTATAAATATCAAAGAATTAAAATATATATATATTTTTTTTTAATTTTCCTGCACGTTAAATTTCTTTATTTGGGTTAATTTACCTTTTAGATGTTTGGTTCCTTTATAATTTAAAGCCTTTAATCCTATACGTTTATTAGGAAAAAGGGTTTTTTGAGTGTACTACAGCACTGTATTTATTATTGCTGTTTTTTGGTTTCGGGGGTCACTATCGGGTACGGAGATTTGTTATCGGGGCGGGCGGATCGGGCTGATGTGCCCCAAGCAGGAAGAAACGGCCGTTCCCGATTACCGCTGATAATAAGACCAGAAAGGCATTTTTGTTTATTCATTGTGCAGCCCTTGGTTTATATTTTTAATTTTCTAATACATATTTTTTTTTAAAAATAAATCATTACAATTTTTTTAGTTAATATTTTCTCTCACATGTTGTACTAAAATTTGCTTAATGCTTACATAAAGTGATTTAAATTTTACATGATTAATTTTTTTTCTGCTACAAATTGTTTACTGTTTCTTTATTTTATTGTTTACTTTTAATATAAGAAATAACGATGCATAGAAATGACTGCCAATTAGGAACTATATTCTAAATCAATATCGAAAAAAAAAATATATATATATATATCGCTGTTCAGAAAGTGCGCTACATTAAAAAATGATTTTTTTTCGAAACTTTTTTAAAAAAGTACAAAAAAATTTCGTATTTTAACTGACAGTTAAAATTTAGATTTTTTTTTTATGCCATTTTCTGAAGAATCACGTATATACGTACGTAAGTGAGTCAGTGAAATAATCTCCAAATATAAGTACTGTGTTATTAAACTTTTTTCTGAAACGGTCTTAAAAAAATTAAAACTTAAAGGAAAGGACAAATGGCGTTTTAACATGTGTTCATTAAAATTAAAATCAGGAAAATATTACACACAAGTTGATGAAATGTAACAGTTTAAAATTAAAATTAAAAGGAAATGCTACGTGTTTCGTCTGCTACTTCTTTCGGCTTCCCTTGTAAAAACCAGTGTTTAATGTTTTACTACTGTCTGCCAATGCAGACGAAACAAGTAGCATTTTCTTGCAATTTGATTTTAAACTGTAACATTTGATCAACTTGTGTTTAATATTTTCCTGATTTTAAAGGAAAGGATTTATCGATGCATGACAGTCGATACAAATTGATTTCTCTTTGTGCATTCACTAAATTTCTCTCCCCTATCCCAAATGACAATTAAAACAAATGAACGCATCTTTGGGATATTTTAAACATAAATGCTTACAATTATTTTGCCAATGAAAACATAAATTATTTAATCCTTAAGATAAATTGCAAGAATGACGGCCTCTCGAAATTCTTAAATATGCTTTTAAATTTATGAAAACAAGGAACTAAGATTAACAATGGAAGCAGGCTCGAGATATTAGTGATAAGAAAAAAAAAATCCACTTGTCGTGGAATTCTTTTTAAGATTACTTATAAAATCAAAGCAAAGCTTTTAAGAAAGGTACATTCATTTCATTGTGAACTATTAACGAGAAAAACGATGTTAGCAATCACAATACAATTTAAATATACCGAGAAGTAGGCTTCATGTTTGTTCAAGAACTTCTTGTTCAAAATAGTAAATTTAAC
>JAFIDM010012231.1:24098341-24138449 GCA_023159025.1 Thereuonema tuberculata
CTTAGGTCTGCCTTTCTGATTCATTTTTATCGAGGAGGCAGGCTAGGGCTGACGATCCAGCAGAATGGTGAAACAGCTGTACCTTAGTCCTCCTCATAAAGATGAATCTGAAAAGGCAATTGTTTGTTTGTTTATTCTTGTTAACAGTCATTTCAAAAAAATATATTGTAGAGCTTCATAAATTCGAAGTTGCTACAATTGCGTCACTTCTAAACTGATTCGTTTTCATTCTTTAGTGTTGAATTACTTTCCTTTCATCAAACTCTTTGTCAATCAAATTAGGAAATCAAATCAAGAGTTTTGTCACTTGCACTAAATCCACAAGTCAAGTACTAATCACACCAGAAGGATCAAGAGCGCACATTGCCTTCGAAACCAAGTCTAGCGCTGGATGCGCATTGAGTTATGCGAATCCAAATTTAAATTTTGCTAAAATTTTCACGTGCTTTAAGTGCTGGTACTTTCATTTCTATTACAGCAAACTCCCGATTATCCGCGGAATTGGGTGACGCGGTAACTACGGATAAGCGAATTCCACGGATAATCCGAAATAGGACGACATAGGACGAAAAGAACAGAAAAATGCTTTTAACATGTATTATTTACATTAAAATGGCTTTACTTACATTATAAACAATTTTATTTTATTTTACTTTATTTTCTTACTTTTTAACAACAAAAAAAATCGCTTAATTTTCTTTGTTTTTTCCACGAAAACCCCCTACTTGGAGTCGCTAAATGTTGATGCTGCACTGCCGATCGTGACTCATGCATTCTTTCTCAATGTATAAAAATGTGTTCAGTAATTTTATTGTATTTCTTAAACAGTAAAATCCCTTTTTTCTAAATTCACAATGTAACTTTTATATTAGACCTCTACTTTTTTAGGGGTGATCAACTTTTTCGCCCCTCTTTTTCTGTGCAATTATTTCGAAGTTGGTCGCCAATTACAATTTTTATTTTTCAGAAGTATTTTTCTGAAATCACTTGAATCTCTTGTTCTGTTGTCGTAAAAACATTCGGCTTTCTTACAGTTTTCAGAACGAATTTCGTACGATATTGAAAAACTGCCTCTAGATACAAAAACTTTAAAATTACATAAATTAAAACATTCCTTTGCAAAGAATATTGAAGTTAAGAAGAAAAGTTTGTTTGTGCTTTTCTTTGCAATTTAAAACCTACCTTTACGAGGAAATATAAAAGACTTTTCCGTTTCTTATGTGAATCTCCTTTTTTTTTTTCTCTTGCAGTTAAGGTAGCGTCTCAAATATTAATATTCCATCCAGTTGCAGACGAAGAAGAAGAAAAAAAAACAGCAGTTTGCCCGGCATAGAATTGCTAGGAATAATGAGCACGAGGCGATGCAATAAGTAGCACAGAAGCCTAGCCCCGGGGGGGAAGCAGCCCCACCCGTACGGGTGCCCTTTGAGTTAGATCCTATTATTTACGACTTGTCATCTTTTGCGAGTGATATATGCCTCACACAGAACGCTTCGTAATGGCTAACCACATCCCAAGGCCACCATTTCTTCAATTCAATACACATCTATCTACTTATACAGCCAACCTGATTATGCTCCTGTCTATAAATCACGTGGTATTTTTTTCTTCCTATAATATAAAAGCGAATAAAATATCTCATCGTGAAATGTTTTATGTGCAGATTTCGAGATCATTATCGGATGAATTATATTTCTATGTTTGTTTATATCAAGTTTATCAGGTTTTTGAACCCTGTCTTGTACGACAAAATTTTCTTCTTTTTTTTTTTTCTGTCCAGTTGTGATTTTTTTTCTCTTTTTTGAATTATTATGAATGTTAAATTTGGCTTTTTTTTTTTACTTAGATAATTTTTTAATATTAATTTGATTAAAAAAATTTTAAAAACTGATTTTTTTTACAATTTTACGGGTTCAGTTTTCAGATTTTAAACTGAAGTTGAAATTATCTTTTTATTAAATCTTTGATTTTTATAATATCCCGAAGTTGCCTCGTTATAATGACTAATTGATGTAATGCAACAAATCTGACACAAACTTAAAATCGTCTTAGAATTTATTTACAAAATTTTATGATTAAGTTTAACCCATCAATTTAACACATAATAATGATTAATAATAAATTGATAAATCTGGCGTAAATTTTTCAACATTATTTACATACTAGTTTTTTTATTTCTTTGTCATTGTACAAGAATCGTTGGAGCTGTAAGCTTATTACCGCCGGTTTCCTCAAGTAGTATTAGCTAATGCTATCAACTGAATTCAATTGGACTTAATCCAGGAGTGATTAATACGACTGTTTGGGAAACCAGCTGCTGGTGTCAAAGTGCACCTTTTTAGAATATCCCTAAAATTATCCACTATTATTTGGATGACATAACCCAATAGAAAAAAATAATAATATCACATTGGTTCTTCAAAGCCAACACACATATCTGGCTTTGAACTTTGATCTGGCTTTGATCTGACCTGAGGATGCGGGCAAATTTATGAGCTCGAGAAACCGGTAGTGGTTTTTTTTATTGTAAATAACTCTACTTTTAACCTTTTATATGTGTGTTGGCTTTGAAGAACCAATGTAAAATAAAAAACAAACGTTAAAGTATTGTACAAAAAAATAATATCATTTTGAAAGGATAATACTTTTCCAAATTTCTGTTGATATGATTGGAGGATTATACAAGCGGCCAAGGGCGGAGCCTCTTTTAAATGGTGTGCACTTTGAAAATCTGGTTTTACATGATTTACTTTAAAATGCTACGTTTGAGCAAATTCTCAGTTCCCTTTTGATCCCATGAAAATAAAAAAGCTAACAAACACACAGACATCGCTTTTTGCACTTTATAGATCTATAAATAATATAACACAATGATATAATGAACAGAGGTGTCCAAACTACGGCCCGCGGGCCAGATCCGGCCCTCGAAAGTTTTTGAAAAATATATATCGAAAACTGAAATGAACGCAAAAATCATATTTGACATTAAAGGTTAATTTTAAAAAATATTGTAAATAGATTTTTTCATATTTGCTTAATATCGTTGTATTTGTAATTAACTATAAAAGTTTATACTCAATGTTGTCTTTTTCAAAATGAATATTTTATAATTTACATATTAATGTGGCCTGCCTAGATGGATTATAATCCAATCCGGCCCCTTCGGCAAAAAGTTTGAACTCCTCTGTTCTATAACATTGTAATTACGATTTCTGGTTGGCACAGATAATAATAATCATTTATTTAAGCTTCTAATAATAATAATTATTTGTAATAAAAATTGTCATTTATTGCTGAAAATACCATAACCATTCTGATCAGCTGAGGAATATTTAAACAAATCTGATTAATAATCCTGATAAACAAATTAACTTTACCATTTTCGATGGATATATTAATAGCATGTAAATTTGCTTCGGAATTTAACTATTGATTGTAAACAACATTTTCCTTTTTATGTTTTTGTCTTTAATGATAGAAAACAAAAGTTTTTGAAAGAATTTAAAGTCTTAATTTCTTTAAAATGTTATTTTTTATTTTATTATTATGATAGTGATATATATATAAACCCTTACTTATGCTGGCCGAACACGTGTCAATTTTTTTCAGTATTGATGGTCAATTTTATTGATATCAACCGTTTCCATCAATAAAAATGATCAATATTGACCATTTCAAGAAAATTGATGTTGATACAAAAAAAAGAATCAACTTCAGTTGTCAAGAAGTATTGATGGTTGCGCTAGCGAATCACATGAACGGATGAACTCACGTGACAATGGTGACGTACAAGCAAGGCGCCTCTTTGAAGATAGGAAACGCACTCCGAGCATTTTGTTTGCGAAAGAAGGCGTAAAATCAGCAAAATGGGTCGGCCAAAAAAAGAAAATCCAAACAACAACATTTGGTCAATTGATCATGAAAGACTCCTCATTGATTTCTACAGAGGTAAAGGCATTTAATACTAGATCGATTCTGTATGTTCGTAACAAGTTAGGCTTAATCGCAAGTAAGCACACTCGATAGCTCCCATTTTATTCGCAAATAAATTGTATAAAACCGATGTCGTACAATCGCTGGGAATATTGTCCCCAGTGCAGCTATGCTCTGCTCGTGTGGTGTGTTTATAAGGCAAATAAACTGTATGCAAAGACGCTCTCCCTAGTGAAGGACGAAGCGCCGTAAAGCATCAGCAATAATCAGGTCAATACTCGATTAGAAAAAACTGTGTGTTCGCGCGTGATATCAACTGTCAATATCAATTTTAATCAATATCGACCGTCAACACTGAAGAAAATTGACACGTGTTCGGCCAGCTTTATGAACGGATTCCATTCCGACAACCTTAGACAAAAGTCGAAAATGCGCAAAAAAAAAAAAAATAAATAAATAAAATAAAATCTCTCTCTCTCTCCGGATGGAAATGTAAAATAAGTTGAATAAAATTTTTCGAAGGAACACATTTACTAAGGTTGTTTTGTAGTAAACACTACTTACGACTGTTGTCAAGAGAACGGAGAGCGGAGAATCTCCGTCGGATATTGGCCTTCACCAAAGGCATCTAGTTGTAATTTCAGTAGACGTTTCTTTGAACAGTTCTGAAAACGTAAAGAGGAATGAAAATTGGAACTGTATGCTACATTGTGTTCATGCTATATCTCTACAGGGTGATTCAAAATTCCTTGTACAAGCTTTAAAGGTAGGTCAGGAATTTAAAAAACAAACCGCAATCCTATTGGCGCGGGCGCTGTTTGGCAGCACATTAGTTGGGCAGTGTGAACCATCGTCATTCGACGTTGACTTTGTAAGAGTAGGATGTATCGTTTCACTAATGCTAGAGGGCAGATAGGCACCTAGCCTATGGGGCAGAGAACGGAAACGGACGAGCCGCTGTGTGATTGTATCGGGAGCAGTTCCCCAACAGACATATGCCCAATCATCAAACGTTATGCATTTGCACCAGAGATTGTGTGAAACGTAATCATTTGATCGAAACAGGCAGGGTTGTGTACATCTACTGTCTTATTGTAAACGTAGGGCTAATAAACATGTTGTCTAGCTTACTTTTGTTGTCTTTTATTTCTGAACCTTGGCGTACCTTCTAGCACATTCGGATGGCGTTTGTGGACATACGTTCCATAATGAATACGGTTTGTTTTGTATTCGTGATCTACCTTTAAAGTTTGTACAGGGAATTTTGAATCACCCTGTACAGTATATGTCTTACACATGTTTTAGATACACCCCAGTTTCTCTATTTATAAAAAATACTCGGAGATTATTAAAATTTTGAAATTTTTTGAAAATGTTCGGTTGTTTTGAAAATTTTAGTCGTAAGTGCAAATATCGTAAGTCTTGGATTACCTATATGTACTTTCTTTTTTATTAAGAGTTCAGTATTTTTCGCTGTTGCAGAAAAGAAATGTACGAACAGAAAGAAAATGTACCGCAATATCATTGTTGGAGACTCAACAAAGATACAGAAATGTGAGATTGTATTTATGAATTAAATACGAATTATAATACTTTTTAACTATAGACTGAAAATACTGTAGATGAATGCCCTTTTTATGTTTATATTCAACCGCCGATTTTGGCTCCGGAAGAAGGAAGTTCTTACAGCGAATCAACGTCATTTATGAATTCAATAAATACAAATACTTTATTTTCCAGAAAGGTCATATATTAATAATATATTTCGTTTAAGAAACCGGTAATTTATCAAAAACTGACCGTCATCCGGTTGTTTATATCGGAAGTGCATTGGAGGAATAGCGTGAATTTAAAGTCATTTCAATAATTGATTCATTATAAATAATTTTGTTAAAATTCTTTAATATTCAACTTTACTGCAATAAGTGCTTTAGAAACAATTATATTAAAAAATTATAATTTCCCTGCTTACTTTCCATATACTAAATAACGTAAATTATATAGACGAAATTAATAAGTGCATTTATTATATTTTTTGTATAGTTATGGGTGTGTTTAAGACCTTACTTATCTATTCATATTTCCACACGTTAAATCTCTTTTGCTAAAACGTAAATTACATATTTTAAATATTTGTTTTCTATGTAAATCAGGACTCGTGTTTGCAGAGACTGTATTTCATGAGTTAGAATGCAAAACTAAAACTAAAAAATAAATTATCTACATTTTCTTAAAGAATTTTTCATCAAAAAAAAAAAAAAACGAGATAGAAAGTTTTTCTTTCCGAGTGCTTCTTACCAAATCGTTGAAAATATGATTGAGTCGAGTCGTAAGAAAGGATTGTTGATTCTGTAAATCTTAAAATGGAATTTCAGGCGCTGTGGACAGATAGTTCTTGCACTGAATCCTCACATCGTCAGCACCAAAAGAGACGTCGTTATTTTACCTGCAACGACTCGAGAGATTCGATTTCACGGGAATTTGCTTAACCACAGGTAGAAAAACTCTTTCAAATGATTTGTATAAAAAAAAAAAGGAAAAAAAGTCAGTCTTTTAGAATGTCTTCTTTCCATGTAGACATTTTAGCAAAATATAGTCAATTTATTTATTTATTTATTTATTTATTTATTTCATAGCTGGAAAACAAACTAAAAGAATTCGTTACGTTTTTCGTTGCAAAAAAATTAATTTCGTTTTAAATTTTCATAAATTAAAAACAAAAGATTCGTTTCAAGTAAATTAAGTTCACATTTCCATTTATTTTAAATCTGACTGAAAACTTATAATTTCACAAATTATTTTCTGTTATTGTTAGATTAGTTCTTAGGATTCTTTTTCGTATTTCAGGAATTTGAATTTCAACTGATTTAATTTTTTTTGTACTATCGTTGTACGTATTTCAAAGAAGCCTATAAAAATAGCATCGCAATGTCTTCTCAATTTTATATGCGCAGGATGCAATTGAAAACAAATGAAAAACATAAATAAACAAAAATAATATTAAACATAAAACTTGAAGAATCATAAAAGAAACCTTAAATTTGTTTTGTAAATTGAGCTTTTTTGTTTTTACTTGCATTTTTGGAAACTCTTCTCTTTACTCCTTTGAGCTGTAGTATTTTTGGTAACTCAACTGATGAAGATTTACAACATTCCGAATGATTGTCTCATGATTCCATTGCAATTGGTCAAAGACTAATTGCCTACATACGTCTCATTTGAAAGCAGGGCATAGAAATTATGATGTCAGTATTCAGTATTGTTGACCTCAGTCTTGTTAAAGTCTTGAACAAGAAAGGAACTGCGTATTCTTGGATAACATCATCCAGGAGGAAAATATTTTATTTCAAATTTTTACAAATATAATCAATTAAAAACAGAATTAAAGAGTTACCATTTTCTAAAAAGACTTGCCATTATTATAGATAGAAATCTGTTGTCTAGAAGTTTTGTGTTTATTATCTCTTGCAGAAAAGGAAAATTGAACAAAGTTTGGATTTTTTGTAAAAAATTTGTAAATTTCATACTGTTTCAAATACGAACTAAGTTCTTTAAAACTTGCTGAAAAAAAGGACACAATGTTCAAAACATTTTCCACGATAATTTAAGATCTGTCAAGAATTTTCAAAAATGCTGTTTTTATTTACACTTTAGTTGAAGGAAGATAAGTGTTTTTAATTTCCCATAAATTCTTAACTCTGAAGGTGAATCATCTATCTTTATTAATGAACTAAGCGCAAGTGTAAATTAAGTTAAGAGTTTTTACTTATGAGTTTTCTTTAATCGACCTGGAGTTCTAGAAGCCATGGTTGTTGCAGACATTTTTCGTTTAACTTATTAATAGGCTGCATTCTTTGAATACCAGTGGACCGTGACTTTTTCTCGCAGAAGTGGTTGGGTTCATAAATTTGCAGATCTGACATCGAGGAAACAGCAAAAGCTCAATTAGAAGCTTGAAAGTAAAGGATAAAAGCAAAACATGTAACGAAACTGCAATTAGTTCACCTCACATTTCTTGAAATACAGTGTAGGTAGAAAATATAAAAATGAATTCTTTTTTAGTTCTTTTGATGCAGTATTGTAGTTATCAAAATGTATTTCAATGAATTAATATTTTTATTGGAAATTCCTTTTATTTGTTAATTCCTTTTATTTGTTACTTGGAATTTAACCGTTAAACATTTAATTCAAATTTTAGTCGTTTGATATTCGTTTGGATTTTATTATTATTCCTTCCTTTTATCGAATTTGGCCAACTAGGGACCACGTAACTAGCTCAACCTGACAACGTCAGGGCGAGGCTAGTGAAATTCAAGAAAGGGGGGACGAGAATTATATCCCGTCCAGGATAACCCTGAGATAGTAAGTCCCAGGTGGGAAACGGACGAAACACAGAAGAAGAAAGAAACAGCCATGCCACCACCGGGATTCGAACCCGGGTACTGGCGCATCGGCCACAACGGCAGCCCGCCGGCTAAACCGCACGGCCACGCCAGCACGGCTTTATTATTATTATTAATTTAAATGTTATCTTTTTTGATTAGATTCCTCCAATCATTATCGAAACATATGATTATTGATTAGCCAATCAGAATCTTTAAATTCCGAAGTTATTCAGAAATATAGTTAGTTAACTGTTAGGTTTATCAGTTAATCAGTTTCTGCTTACATTTTTTTACCACATGATAATATATTATAGATTTATAGTTTTGATAGCCTTTTTATGTATGTATTTTAATATGTATGTTTTAATACATAATAAAAAAGGCAGTCCATAATAAAAAAAGCAATTCATGAATAAAAAAGGCTTTTAAACAAAAAACTTGTATTGCACCTATTAATATTTAACTCTTTCTTTCGTTCGTTTAGCTATATTTAAGAATCCTATGAATCTAAAATTTTATTGCTATTAAAAGAATTATTAAAAAAAACTGTAGATTTTGGTTCATTACTTTTTAAAAGCTAAAGATTTCGTGGTGGTGCTGGGCAATTGGGGTAATCACAGTATCATCCTACACAAGATCCTACAACTGTAGGACCCTACAATGTAACAGATCTTACAACTGTAGGACCCTACAATGTAACAGATCTTACAACTGTATTTAATAATTTTATTGCCATTAAAATAATTCACTAAAAAAAGAAAAAGTGTAGACCACTTATTAAATTTCTAAAGGATTCATGTGAGGTGCGTGGCAGTTGGGTAAGTAGGTACTTCCCACTGAGGCCCAAGGAGACGCTGGCGTTTAGGCTCCTAATGTTTCATTGACCTCGGGACTGAGATGAGGTCGGGTGGTCATCCCAACGCTCCTCACGAAAAAAACCCAGTACCATTCTACAGGAGGTTGTGTGGACCCTACGACCCGTTCAGGAGAAATTCATCGTGGAAAAATCCCCGACATCCGCCGAGGTCGGGAATTGAAACCGCCTCCCTCGAATCCACAGTCAAGGGCTGAACCACTTGGCTGTCGACAATATTACTGATCTCACAATTGCTAATTTTAACTTCGATATTTACATATTGGCAACATTTATTACAATCAAACTGAATTAGTTTTATTTTAAAGAATTCCTTGATGAATTTTATGTAAAAGTAATACGAGTTTTACGCTTATGGCAAGTTTTATTAAATTCTATAAAAGTTTAATTGAAATAAGAGCGTTTAGATCTTCCTTAAGAAATTCCTGCATCAAAATTTAGAATAATTGCCATTTTATTAATCACTTTTATTACCGTATAAATTTCCTTTTTAATAAGACTTTTATAGACAAAGACAAAGGGAAAAAGAATTTGTTCATCAAAATAACCTTTGCTTGTTTAAGTAGACATTCCTCCATTAATAACTTTTGAATTGTTGGGTAGATCTTCTTGAAAATTTGCATTTATATTTAAGGATAAGAGACCATTTAACTTTTACATTTTAAAACTGTTGCTGTTTGAGGTCTTGTCGATAAATAAGAGCGAGAAATTCCAATAAATAAACAAAATAAAAACATTAGAAGCTAAACAAAGGATTTCATTCTTAATCATTGGGTATTAATCCTTTTAACTCCTCCATTCATTTGCGCTTGGTTTGTCACGATTTAAATTACTAAATAAAGAAAAAAAAATCACAACTGGACAGTAACTATGCCTTCGCACATTGAGCCAACATCAACGGGAATCCTGAACATCCTTATTAGGAATCATCAGCAGAATTTACCCTTGATGTTTGGCTCAGTCTGTGCGAAAGGTAAGGTAAAAGCATTCTGCATCCCTGGAACGGGCCGCCGAGATAAAAAAACAATCAAATAAAAATAATCCTGTGGATTTCACAGGATTATTTTTTTCTCTATTTATGAATTGTTATGGACGTTTAATCTTGCATTTGATTTAAATTATTGTTTTTTTTTTAGAAAATCTGTCCTATTGGCTTCAGAAAATATTATAAATTAGAAGTAACATTGGTTTATCCTTGGTGTCGTTTTCCGCGATTTTACAGAAATAATAATAAGAAAGAAAAGTCAAGGAGAACAAGCAAAGGCTTTTAGACAAGTCCAAAACAAGACCTTAACGTAGATTTTGTAACGAGAAAATTTTCGCTATTTATATCATTTTTATTCTGCTTTTTCTAAGTACAGGAAATATAGAGGTAATAAGTAAGTGTTTGTATTGCTTAGAGAAATACAGTATATCTCATTAAAATAAAAGAAAAAAAAAATCTTGTGATTCTCTGTTGTGAAACTTGCGCATGAGTTGAATGAATTGGAAGCCAAACAATGAATTTTTATTTGTGGCTAACAATGGATATTAATTAATTAATCCTTTTTTTTTTTTTATGTTAGGACCATAGATACACCCGACTAGTATCGTAATCTTAGGCCTATTGCACAAACCCTAGAAATAGAATGCGTCATAGATGGCCGAAGGAAGAATCAGACATAACGTAGGAATCACGCCACGCTGCTCCAACCTTCTATGCACCAAGTTTTTCACGCTCTTGTATCACTATTCAATTTTTCTTATTAACGAAAATATTTAGAATTTTTTTTTAAGTGGTGTCTCACGATCAAACGGGTATCAAATTTGTATTGAACAGTTATTCAACAAAAGGTTTTTCTTCCTAGAGTGATTCATTGAATTCCTCAAAGTTTTTTTTTTTTTTTTTTTTTTTTTTTTTTTCTGAGAACTTAAGTATAACTCGGTTTTTTATTATTAATTACATATATATGAATAGGCTTTAATAAAAGTATTGTCACTGGGGATGCAATGCTCCACTTCTAATCATTCAGTGCGCCGCTTTTGACCGTCCCTGTGTTAATACATACAATAAATACAGTTAATGTTTTCAAAATTAGGAAAGTTGTAAAATATTTACGTTAGGTTATTATCATTATTTAAAAATAAGCATTTTTTTTTTGCCGATTTAAAAAGAAAAAACACTAAAAATAAACTTTTGGAAAGTAGGTTTTATATTCTTTGCGGAATTTCTTTTCGAATTGTTTTAATTTAGAACAATTTCCTAGTGTATTGCATTAAAACCATGCTTTATTTGAAATTTTAAGTTAAAACATTCAAGAATATTAAAATACTAAAATAAAACCTTGATTGATTAAACAGTTATAAGATACCCATTACCTGCATCCGTTGATTGGTTTATTTGTGATTTTAAAAGATTAGTATTAATGCTAATACTTCCTAATTTACCTGGAGTTGAAACCGGAAATGCACAGATTTAATATATCAATTATTTAAGGAAGTGATAATATTATTGAATATCCTGTCGTCTCAGTCATACATTGTCTAGGAAAAGATTATTTCATTTGGCTGGTGATAAAATTAAAGGCTATTTTTTCTTTAAATTTTTATTCTACATAAATCAGAGGCATCTACAGGATTTTACTTTGGAGGGGCCAACCTTCAAAATCAAAAGAAAATTTCGGGAGAAAAGGGCGGGAGTTACAAGGGAGTGTGAAGTGTGCTTTATCCCATAACGCTTTAATCATAATAACTCAATAACTAATTACCTTAGGAAAATTAACTTTATTAAAATTATCTTTGCGAAGTTTAAATATATTCAAAGTGAGGTGGTTCTTTATTTTTGTGCAAACTTGACTGTTGTAAGGTGAAGGTGAAATAAACCATTGCGTCATTTCTTCTTAAAGCGCTTTAATTAGGGAACGATGAAAATTTATCAGAAAATTCAAATTATCCACTCTGTAACTTTAAATTGAGTGAACTGTGCATTAAATGGTTTCATAAAATACCACAATTTTTAAAAAAGTTAGTTTAATTTGGGGATATATTTGATTAGTAATAAACGTTGTTAACCGAATTAAATTTTATTCTCTCAATTATTCATTTTTACCTTATAATGGTATTTGATCTAGTATTTCATTGTGAGATTAAACGACAAGTTAAATATCTAACTTCATTTTTTCCTCTATTTCATTAACTATTCACTTTACATTGGATAGTTCTTAAAATTAACTTCACTAGATCTTAATTTTTTAGACATATTAGAAACTCGAACTTCTAATTAAACAGAAAAATTGCTTTCATTTTTTTTGTTAATAGATTTTTTATGGATTTTTCAATTTAAAAATATGACTCGTTTTTCTTTTATCACATAATGTCTTTTTACAAAAGTCGATTTGTTATAATGAAGTTTTCCAGCAAAAAAAAAAAAACTCCAAGAAACAAGAAGTGATGTCACAGTTAATGTCACTAATCCAATACAGATTTATCAAAAAAAATTCCACGATTTAAAACTTAACAATGTTATTGTTAATATAAAAATAAAATATATGCAATTTATGATTTTTTTCTTTTTTTTTTTTTTTGCTTAGTAATGTGGTAGAAATATTTGAAATGTACTTTTTTAATTGTATCCATGAATAAAAATAACCTTGCAAAAGTTAAAACAACTTTAAATAAGTTTAATTTTGCAGACCAATGTTGTTAACCCTAACTTTATAACCAATTAAAGAGTTGGGGGTGTTTAGTATTCTGTGTTTTTGGTGTGTGTGCGATATCATCTGTTGGCAACTCTTTAATGTTGAGATAGAAGTTGCTCCGTGTCTTGTTTACTAACCACACGAACTCATGTCAGCGCACACGAGATGCTTATCTCGCCTAATTGAATTACTCCTCCACTCTCCAGGGAACGGCAACAAAGAAAAAGTATTCCAAAAAGAAAAAAGTTCATCTACAAGTTTTTTTCTGCCCAAATTAAGCTTATTTGTAAAATTGGAAATCATGTTTCTCTCATTTCAACTCTGACAAAAGCCCACAATTCAGATATTATGGAATGAGGTTACATCTGTTAATATTCCATAATATTAATTCTCTGCTATTGATGAGAGGTTGACCACATGTCTGTTTTATAATAGTAATATTAACCCATTTGTGGTTCAATGATTAGTTATCACAATCAACAATGATTAAAGACATAATGAATTTGAAGTCGAACTAAATTTTCAGTTATACTATGGAAAATACAGAACAAAATAGTCACGTCGAATATATAACGGCTATTTGATCTCCCAAATAGTCATTAAATGCTGCTAGATACATTAAAGAATATTGACATGAATAATAAGCTTCTCTACTGTTCACATAACATAATTTATTTTTTTCATGTATATTTTCATAGGTGAAGCTTCGTGATGGGGAAGGGAGGCTGTCTCTCTGAACCCTCACTTTTTCAAAGAAGAATACAATGAGATGAAAAAGAAATCCTAAGATGTAGTAATGTGTTGATTACTGATAAAGGGATCAAACAAAAAAAAGAAGTGTGTTTAGGAAAATTAGGTAATCCTTGCTATGTAAATTTAGGTGAAGAGCGTTTAATTTTTTGCATTTGAAATTTTTTCCTTTTAATCCCTACGGAGAAATATGCGCGTGAAGATATCAGAAATAGAAAAGTATTAGAAACGTTTAATTATTAAGCTGAACCCATTTTTGAACATTTATTTATTTATTTAGCGACCCGTTTGGGAACTATTGTGATAGCGACCAAATATTGTAGCTATTGCGTTTGTCCTGTCCGTCCGCGTCTGTCCCTTCCTAAGGGGGCGTCCATTAATTATGTGGTGTTTTTTTAAAAAAAAAATTAGACCCACCCTCCCCCTTGGTGAAATTTGGTAAGATGAGGTGGGAACCCCTCTCCCCCTCACATGAGATTTACCCTATAATTTTTAAATAATTAAATTTATATGATATGTTCATGTATTTTGCTTCAAACCACTAAATACCTAAAGCTTTACTGATGTCTTCTATGAAATACATTTTTTCTGTGAAAGAGGAGGAGAAAAATGATACTACGTTTAAGATGCACTATAACGAATTTAATTAAGTTTAGTAAAAGTAAAAAAAATAGGCTGCGACACCACCTTCCCTAATTCTTCACTCACTCCATGGGCATTGATGTGCTTCCTCAATTGTAATGATTGGACACATAACGTCCATGTCTTTTGATAGTATAGGAAAACAAGTCATTAGACGTATCTACATCCCCTTCGTGCAGCCACTCCAGCCTATCGTCCACGGCGCATAGACAATATTACAAAATGTAATAATCTGTTATAATATGTATATTCTCTGAATATACCTACGAAATGACTATTCCACTTTGTCATCGAGATGGCTTCAGTTTGTTTACAGCCTTATCATACAGTCCTAGTTTTCGTCATTGATTTGCTTCATTTAAATAATCATTGTTTTTGGTGTTAGGTTTTTTTATCATTGGTTGTTCTTGTTCTCCCAAATCAAACCGCCAGTGTAATGTGAGGCAATGCTTCATGTGATTGACGCTGCTTTTAACGCCTTTTAAAGTCATGAACCAATCATCGACGAGATTTAAAACTTTCAATTTCCGTAGAATATTAAATGACTTTTAAGAATTTGTCAATTTGTTCGAAACTACAAGTGTATTGTATTTTAGGATCTCTATTATTTAAACGGAAGCGGAGTTCATTTCGACTGAATAAGTTTTAACTTTTCGAACAGTGACAATATTGTCACAGTCCTTTGCGAACTTTGTGAACCTTCAATACAAAGCGAAAAATCTTTTTTAGAAAAATAACATCTACAGTTTACGATAGAATGAATTTATTTCACTATAATATTGTTTATTCTCGAAAGATAATCTGTGACACTTAATTCATAATAACTTTGGATTCAATCGAAGCGGTGGACAAAACGGCGTCGACTGTTTCGTTGCCACCGAATAGGGGTTGTTCTTTTGTTTAGTGGGACGTCACAGCATCATCGGTGATTGAAATTCCCTAAATTTTAGAATAAGTTCTAAAGCCACTTCAATAAGGAATCTGTTGATGGAATTGGCGACAGGTGCAAATCCATGCGATCTTAAAACTCCACTAGAGAAAGCGTCAATGATTAGAACTATGATGAAAAATAGGATCTTGTGATTTGGCTGTTATAAATTCGGTGCCCGCTGCATTTCTTTGCGTTACGCTCTGTGATTTAATATAATAAAATAATAACGTGTTTATAATTTTCATTTCTTGTTTCGCAAAGGGAAAGATGAATTTGAAGATGAATTTAAGACTTCTGAAATCGTAACAGTGTATTAAGCTTTAATTACGAGTTATGTTTGTCCATGACGGTTGCAGTATAAACAGCGATAAGTGAAAGTAAAACAGTGCTTCCCAATCCAACAATTTTCGATTCGTGACTACGGTCAGGAACCTAACATGCCGTAAAATCGGGATATTTCTGTAATACATAATAATAATCTACTTTTAAGGACAATACACTGAAATCATTTCAGGAAATTCCCATTTTATTTTAAAAATAAGCTCACGTACATCATTCGAATCATTCTTAATTCTGTAATCCAATTTTGTTTACGTTACAAAAGCATAAACTTTAGCGAAATATTTACCTAATTCAAGTAAACACATATTCACAAGAGTTCAATTTACATTATAGACTAAGTTCGAATCTGGTATTAACAAAATAACTTTGTTAGATCTACGTTTCTTCAACATTCCAATAATTCATCTCTCTTCGCCGGGTTTTTTCAAATAGTATTAGTATTAGCTCAAGTCGCAACTCTATTGGATTGAATTGGACGTAATCCAGGATTAGCTTACGACTATTTGAAGAAACTGAACTAGTCTTGAATTATCGTACTACAAAGTGAATTATTTATTATAAGTCAAAGACTAAACGATTGGGATTTATACGGTTGGGATTTAACTCCTGTAAGAGAGTAAGATCTAAATGCAGAGTCTTTGTATATAGAGGGAGACACTTGTATCCGGAGTCATTGCTATTTCTGCAATGAAATAAAAAAATTTCCTAAAAACAGCAACTGCTTCCTCCAATTTCATCTTATTTGCTCGAATATCATCAACATAAGTAAATTTTAGACTTTAATTTATTAATACTATCTATTTGAACAATTTGTTTCTTTTCTGCAAAGCAGTAGTTTATCAAAATTCTCTAACTTAAAAAGAAAAATATTGTAGAATTGCCAATAATATCTACACAGTAAAGTTTTTATATTATTTCTATACAGTTTTGCAAGGCATTGAACAGTTTTAGAAAAACCTTGAAGCTAACTTTTCCTTAGAGTGGTCAATTTTCTTTTATTTTTTTAATATTGATAAACAATTCAGTCGAAAAGTCGACTTTTTTTTTTTTTAAATTATAATATCGACTGAAAATAAACATTTCAAATTTTGAAGTTGCCATTATCTAAAGCCCATTAATTTTAATCATCGCAAAGCATTCATAGGATTAACTAAGTGATTAATCGAGAAATCCAATGCTTCGGTTCTAAAGTTTTCTGTGAGAAGTTTTTGTTCTCTTCATGCGCTAATTTCTAAACAAGTACCAAACGGACAATTTTTCAAAAACAGAAAATGGATCATCTCGTCTCCTTACGCCAAATATCAAGATGATTCGTTCAGTGATACAAAAGGTGTTGGGGATACCTCTCTCACACACACACACAGAATTTAATACAAATTGATTGATTTTTATTTTTTTGAGCTTCAACTTCCTAAAACAATAGTATAAAAAAAATAAATAAAAAAATTCAATTAGTGACGAGAAGAAATAACTCTTCCCTTTTTATTCTCCACTGTTATTTTTCTACAAAATAAAGAGTAGAAAAAATAAAATAAAACAAAAACTCGATAAAAATAAGTTTATTTTCTCCTTTTAATTATTATTACTATTCTTCCAAAATTTCGTTAATCTCTAAAGAATTCTACCTTTTTTTCATTATTTTCTAAGCTCGAGGAAAAGTATAAAACACAAAACAAAAAAGACTTAATCTCCGGTTTCTTTAAGAAATCTCCACTTTAAAAATGATTTAAGAAAATTGCATGAGAAGTTTTAAGTGTTGTTATTCCCTGGTTCCTCCTTAGTTTTACTTTCTCTAATTATGTTGTTAATTAAGTACTTCCTTAGTTGCAATATAATATGTTGGCTGAGGATATTCAAGAATTCTGTTCCAGTCTTTCTACATTTTCTTTTTCTTCTTTTCTTTTAATCTGATTCCTTTGTTTATCTTCGAACATTCCAGTATTCACTTTACGTAAATTCATCAGATCCATTAAGTATCTGAAAATATTAAAAATAAAATAAAAACAAACTGGAAATGTTGATGTAAAACTTGGGCTGCTTGAAATTGTAAGAAATTCAAACTAATTTTTCAAATTATCCTGCTTCTCAATTTTGTATTTTTTTATATAAATGTTTAATTTGCTTGTTTTGGAACGTAGTACCGTGTTTTGCTGATGCTGAAGAACCTTCAGGGAAAGGCAAAATAAAAACCAACTAGATCTCATAGTAGTCACCACGAAACCAGTAACAATGAACTATTTTTTATAAAGTGATCAGAGAAAGGAAATAATATTATATTTATATTTTTAAATAATTATAGCTATTGCAACAATTAGACGAAGTAATTTTTTAAAGAGCCATTCCGGCTTGGCCTAGTACACATCAGTCTTCCATGAAGTAGATGTGTCGGAACCTGGATTCGAATCCTGCCATCGGCAGGGATGTTTGAAAATTTCGTTTTCTGTGTTTGTTCTTCATCTTTCTCTTCCACGGGAAACCACCTCAATATTTGTCCCCAGGATGGCTGCTTCTAAAGGTTCGCCATCATGACAGCGCAATGGAACAAGGACCTACGAAAGATTAATTTCAGTGTCGACCTACTAACAACAACAATTGTAAAGAATATCCCACACAGCAAACTAAATTCAAAATTTAAATTAATAAAATACCAATACACAATTTCAAGATAAAAATTCTAGTTTATGAGTAGTTAAAATACTTAGCACGAAGCTTTCGGGCTCCTGTGCGGCCGCTTCTCATCAACATGTTAACTTTTTATAAACTAGAATTTTTATCTTGAAATTGTGTGTTGGCATTTTATTAATTTAAACATTTTATCGCATACACGTTAAAAAAATTTTAAACTCAAAATTAAATCAGAATTTAATTATCCAACACCCTCACATGTATTTTATCCTCTATTAGTTTTGTAATTTATTTGTACATTATGTCATACCTAACATTATTTCTGCAGTAAATTACTCATGTTTTCTGTAGTGAGTTACTCGTCCCATTTCTTATTTAAATTTCTAAGTCATTAAAGTTCCTAAAATATGATAAAGAGGTATTTTATTTTATTTTATTTTTTTTTATCAAGAAACACAAGGTCTAGAAACTGAAAATTTTAATGTAACAGATTTTACGCAGATATTCAAGGTTTTTTGTTTGTTTGTTTTTTCCCCTTGAATAATAATATGGTTAATTATTATATTAGTGGAAACCAATTGTACTGCTTTTAATTTGGCAGAAGCTGAATCAGAGTTCGTATAAGGATTTAGTATGGATTTGATTTGAGTGGTTGATTTGCTTATGTGTCATTTACTAGTTCTAGGCTGGCGTAATATTAGATCTGTGTTGAAGTAAACCTAATCTCTTTGTAAGATATGCTTCAGAAGCAAAATGAAATTCATTCAATTGTTGCTTAAGATTATCAGAATATTTGAAAAGGACATTGACGTTCAAAGGAACTTAGTTCCAAAATAGTTTTATAGTTAAACTGTGGCCTTGACTGTGCTGAGAGAGAGATGTTAATTTAGAAGTTCTCTTCTCCAGAGTACAGAAGACACGATAAAACATAGCCATCCACAACACTCGTATCAGGAAGCAGATAAGGTTGGTGGCCATTAGGAGATGTCCGTCCTGTCACTTCTATCAGCCAGCGAAGAAGCAGACGATTTATCACAACTGAAACAAGAGAGGATTGAGAATAATAAAGCACATTTAACTAAAATAGCCTCTTAAGTATCATCTTTCTTTTAACAGACTGTATTTCTTAACAAATTAACTTTGTATATTAAAAAAATAAGCATCATTTATCCATTTCTTCCATTTTTTTTTTGCTTCTCCAATTCCTCTATTCAAACTTCTGCCTATCGTTCGGGAATATTCTATTATTAAGATCTGTGTCCCCAATGCTCTAAATGTTTCTGTTATTAATCTGTGTTCCTTTATATGTCTTTTTAAACGTAGTATTACCAACATTTAAATTACACACCGCTTACTAAGCACACAGACAGCAAAGAAAACCAACTGGACTACTTAGTTATTTAAAGAATTGAAGAACCAAGTAAAATTTCTGAAATAAAATTTTAGAAATAATCTTAGACTAGATTGAAGCCAAGAGAAATGAGCACCAATAAATATCGAATTTATTATTGATATTTTAAAATAGCACTTCGCATGAAAAAAAATCTGTAACATAATCTTTGTTACAGAATTGTTGTTATTTAATAATGGATGTTTTGAAAGCTTACGATTATTAAAATTTAGAATATTCTCTGGAAATATTTAAAAATTCTAAATATTTAAATTTAGATGGAAATATTACATTTATAACAATGATCTGCTGCTTCTCTTTTTCTCTCAATTTATTTTTAATGCAATATACATGCTCCATTATAAAAAAGGACATTGGATTAAGGATGAAGTCAAAATTTTAATGTTAGAAAAAGATGGTAAAACAAGAAGTTATTGGAAAGTCTGATTATAAGAAACACAAGAAATAGAAATTTTAACAGAAGTAAAGGATTAGAGGTAGAGAATGTTTTTGTTTACTTAGCTAATGAAATGATAAGGAATTGTGTGAACAAAAACAAAAAAGACGTAATAATTGAAGAATTCAAAGAATTATGATTAAAGTTAATTGAAATAATAAATGTTTGTAGCATTTAAGGGCGAAAAATGTTTGTTAACAACTATGTCTAAGATGTGTCATTGAATGGTATCACCTGAAAATGTATTGTTATAATCAACAAACTTGAAAAAGGAAGAAAGGAATTATCTTCCGAAAATTCGTATTAAAAATATGTTTTAATATAGTAAGAGGCGTTGCAGAAGTATTTATTTTACAAATATGTTAAGAAGCAGAAGGGAATTGAAGAAGAAGTATAGTGCTGTAACTTATAAACTGTTAGAACACAAACAGTGTAGGAATAGGTTATGTTCAGGGACCAACGCCCCATGTTCGAGATATATGGCATTGTTGTGTTTGGATTTCCGCTATTAGCTTAAATTTTAGAATTGCAACCATCTCATTTCAGTTGTCAGTTTTAGCTTGACGGGTAAAGTTTCGGACTCATATACTGAAGGTTGTCGATTCGAAATATATATACATATAAGTGTGAAATTTGAAAAATGCCAATACAAAATTCAAATTAGTGTTTCTGTGAAGATACGGCCAAATTTATCCTCATGCCCGTTCAATATAAATATAAGTAGCCTATATATATATATATACTTGTTTGTTTGTTTGTTTGTTTTTTTTCGCTTAAGTCTTTTTTTCTGATTATCCGCGTGGGATTTTTTGTTTTGCTTTTTGTTTTTCTTACTTCCTAAGTTTTTTTTTAAATATTTTTTCTTATGTTATTGTACTTTCTTTTTTACAATTATTTTAATTTTTTTTATTATTATGGGTCGCCCTTAAAATTTATGCTTTAGCATAATTCTATTCACTTGTTTCCTTTTCATTTTCGATGGTCTCCAAACGACTTCTACTTACTTCCTACATTTTCAAATCTCATTGTTGTCAATAAATAATAGTTTTGTATTTCTTCTATGGAGCAACTGTTGCTACAATCTTATCAACAGAATATTCCAAGTTAGTTTATGGCACCTACATCTCCTTGTTTACTTGTTTTTCTTTTCTTCGTCAAAAACAAATATCTGAAGCCCTTCACTACACGGAATTTGCCATTTCCAAATTATTTGGTATCCGTCAAATACCGAAATACAAGGAAAGAAATTGCTGGTAGAGTCATTAACGGTGTTATTAAATCACATAAGAATAGTATCAAAGAGTTTTTGAAGAAGAGCTTTAAGAATTTTGTAGGCGTTTGATGAGCCTTTATTATTTCTAGTTTTTGATCGTATTTTATTTATTGAAAATGCCTGTGTGGAGATTCCTTGGCGCCTTCAGAGGGTTGGATAGCATAAAACAACTCGTATGAAAAGAAAACGGTTCCTTCAGTTCCCAATTATTTCTATTGAACGCCGACCACCAAATTAGGTTTTTCGGTTCCCGTCCCATCAACACGTCCTCTTTGGCGACTGCTTTTTATTGAACTGGATAACCTTCATTATAGAGGAAAGGTTGCCGTATTCTGAAGGGGGTAGGTCAGATTGCCATAAATGGGCTCCAGAAATTACAAGTGCTTTTTTATTGCAGATGTAATTTGGACTCAATGGTCCATGTTAAAGTAGCTTTGGAAAAGAGTTGAAAAGTAAATAGGTTAGAATGAAATAAAGTTTAAGAGAATGCAACGAACATTGAACTACAAAACATAAAGGAGAGAAAACAAAGGCACATAAATAATGAACAGTTATGAATTGCTTAAAGGAAAGCGAGTGGCAACGAAGGGTTAAAGTAAGAAACACATTTAATTAACGAATAATTTCAATTTGATGAACCATCGTTTATTAGAGAAAACAATAAGATATTATAATACATTTTTACGAAAACAAAACAATTTCTGTAACTTTAAATAAAAATATTCAGAACTAGTAAAACAATGTCAATAACAAATTACATTTTTTGTGAGCATAATCTGTGTTTTTTTTAAAAAAAAGTATTTACATTTAAATATTTTTCTTTAATTCGTTTGTCTGCTAAAAAAATATTAGCATCCACAGAAATTAATGTTAAATTAAAACACTTGTTTTAATTAAATAGTTTAAAGAACACAGAAACAATATTCATTTTTCCTTAGTAGCCACTGGTAAAGCGTAAGCAACTGACTAAAATTTCTTTTTAAAACGCTCCGTAAAAGTAATTTACAGGTTCCCAATTCAATTCCAGTAATAGCTATTTTTTTTTTAGAATATTTTATAAGATATCTCTATTTCTTGTATTTAAATAATTTTATGCAATTTTAATTGCTTTCAACTATTTTTTACGTAATTTTAATTGATATTTAATGTACTTTTTTTTAATTGAGTTTAAAAGATTTAGGGTATTTAGGATTTTTTTTCTGTTTCATATACATTTGAAATAAAAATCCATTAATACTTCTTACGATATTGTTTTTACAATAACTGATAGCAAATAAGGTTAGGCTTCAGGTTTTTTAGCGGCCCCTAGGTTAGAACTTGCTAAATTTAACATTATTATTATTATTATTACAAATAGATAATTTCTTTTCACTTATTTCTACAGATATTACGCATCTATTTTAAATATGCTTATTTTCTGATCGTCGGAACATTGTCTTGGGAGCGGGTAAATATTTATTTTAAATACATTACATAAATAATGTTAATTATTTATAAAATATTACATAAATAATGTTAATTATTTATAAAATAAATATTAGCTGTACGTGTATATTAAGTAAATTATTTATAATAAATCAATAGACATTATTTCATGCCTAATTATGTGATTACATCGTTAAATCCGACTGAAAATAAAATCTAGATTTTAACGTTAATAAAAACGAAATCCTGAAAACGAAAAACTTAACTTTAAACTTAATAAAACATTCGTGGTTTTTAATTTTGTTTGCCGGTTCCTTTCTAAGAGATCCCCTGAAGAAAATATTAGGAAATTTCAGAAAGATGATTTAAAATTTCCATTTTTTAGCTTAAAACTTTGCTATTAAAAACTCGTTTTATTTCAGACCTGACTTTTGTGACCTTTTTAAAACTTCAGAAGGAATTACTTCGTAATTCATTTTCTTATCCATTAAATAATAATCAAGGAATTAAAAAAAGGGAGGCGGGAAGCAGCCTCTTATCATAAAATGAAACACTTGTAAAACGGCATTAGTTGATTAATAGGTTGTTAATTTTGTAGCTTTTCATTTTCTTCACTTCCAAGCTGTCAACTCCACGCCAGTGTCTTATCATGAGAAAACCAACACAGTCTGACGTCACTCACGCCTCTAAGGCAGGCTTTCTTTTTTTAAAAACATGAAACTTTTATTTTATTAAAACGAATTAGACCCAAGAACATTCAAGTTGATGTAGGACGAGACTGAAATTCGTTGTTATTCATGAAGGAGAGGGTCTTAATCTTCGTCAGTGCTTCTCATAGTTTTAGAGAAATGTCCAAAAAAAAATTTGGCGCACTAATAGTATTTACGCCGTGCCTGCGTGGTCATGCGATCTAAGGCGGCGGTCTGCCGTGTGGCCGGTGTGCCGGTACTCGGGTTCAAATCCAGGTCGAGAGCATAGATGTTTCAAATTTCCTTTCTTGTGTTTGTCAGCCTCATCTTCACTTTCTCTTCGGGTTTGACGTCATTCCTTAATGGCGTCCTGAGGAAGGCAAACGGGAAACCACCTCAGTATATTTCCCTAGAAATTCTCGGGAGTCTGCTAGGGGTTCGCCATATTGGGAACACTAGCGCTCCCTGGAACTCGGATGCTTCGATTAGAAAGCTCGCATTTCAGTGCGTAACGTAAAAAAAAAAAAAAAAAAAAAAAAAAATAATATTTATATTTGTAATTTATACGTATAGTAAACAACTCGCTTATCCGAATTTGATGAGACTGCGCCCATTTAGGATAATCCAGAAGGAATTGTATTGAATATGTACTGCACATATTATTAATGTTATTAATAGAGTTTCAGTTATATTAAAGTTTCAGTTACTGTTACATAATCACTTGTGTACGCTATTAAATATTGATTAAAGAGACTGAAAAATGTTTTGTGTATTTTGAAAATTTGTGTGCTTTGAAAAATCTAAAAATCGTTTCGGATAAACCAGATTTTCGGCAGATTTTCGGATAAACCAGATATCGGATAAAATTTAGTTTTTTTATTTTAAAATTTAGAGTTTTTGGTGTATTCATATATTTATAAATTATTTTACTCGGACAGAGTTAACAGAAAAAAAAAATCGCGACTCAAGAATAAAATATTAAGCTGAACTTTGAAAAAAATAATTTTGAAATTTTTTAATTTACTAAACTAAACTTTTGTTTGATGAAGCCAACTAAGATTATAACTCGATTTTTTATTTGTGCAATATGGCCTTACTCATATTGCGGATTAAGTTCCGGAAAGCGGAAGTACGTAGAATTTTTTTCGCTTACAAATATAAAAGCTAGAAAACATGTTCAAAATATCATATATGTATTAAGTGCGTGATAGAATCAATCCTATAAAATATTAGAAAAGTGCAATGAATGGGCACATATTACTTATCTTGAAATATTTCGTTTAAAATATCTGGAAATTATAAATTCGCTCTAATAATAAAATGACGTCGCACTTAACTCTGTTGGGTGAGCCATAATGAAAAACCACCGAAGGGACACCGAACATAATGAACAGGACATAATTGAAAACCGCCGTATTAGTGGAACGCCGGAAAGCGAGACCTTATTGTACTTAATATTTATTAATATACATTTTTTAATTGTATACATAAAATCAATTTCTCGAGATAAGTTTCTTGCTAAGAATACAGTTTAAAGCAAAATTAAAAGGCTTTTATATTTGTTTTATTACCGATAGTCTATATGTTGTGTTAATTATTGTTAGAAATTATATTTTAAAAATGAAATAAAAATTTATACTTTTTTGCATCACTTTACTTTTTTTGAAGTATTGAACTGACATGGACTCTTTTAGGGTAGGTTATAGGTGAAATCACTGGGAGTCAAATCCGGACTGTACGGCGGATGTCCTAAAATTTCCCAGTTGGGCGTTGTCATGAAGGAGGATTAGAAGACCAAAACATCTCTTCCTGATTTTGTTGCGCAATTTCTTTAAGGTTTCAACAACAGACCAAGCAGATTGCCATTTTGAAATGATAGCACGCACCTCCAGTGACACACGAGAAGTATAGATCTCTATTGGATTTTTCAGTCAACGCCGGCATTATTGCAAACCCATGAATTTAATTTCGAGCCGTTTTAAACTAGATTTTTTTTTTTTTTTTTTTCTGATAAACCCTCGAATTTTGAGTGATTATTGGTGACAGAATTCAGTTTTTCATTCTCCTTACAGGCCTAAAAATCAAACATATTTATATTGAAGTTAGACCTTTATTTTTATATGGTGGGAGCAGGAACGTAGCTAATTTAATAATTAATTTAATAACTTCCAACTTTCGTTGAAACTTTGAAGCGGTATTTCATGTTTGTGCAAATCTAACCACAAATTGATTGATATATAATATGTTGTAACCGCAAATACATCTTCCTGCACCACAATGTAAATTAAGGATTTGAAAGTAACCATCATTAATAAAATGCTGATTGGCTTCCATGACAGCTATGACAAAAATTTCATCAATATTAAACTTGATAATTAATTTAGTTTTATCATTATAGCTTTTGAATAACTTTTTGAAATAGCTGTAAATTTCAACAAATTATAATTAAAACTTTTAACAAGTTTTATTTAAACTTTTTTTTTATTTATTTTTTATTTATTTTTTATTTATTTTTTTATTTTATTGTATTATAATTAAAACTAAATTGGTTTTCTTTTAATATACTTAAACTTAATATTCAAAATTGTTGCAGTTATTTTTTTTTTCTGCTTTATTTCCATCTTTACGTTATTCGTATGGAAATATTTGCTTTCTTCTTTTTTTTGTGATTTTTGTCTCTTCTTGTTGATAATCGCTAATTTGAGTTCGTTTTGTTGTGTGATTATTCAAATATAAAGGAGTAATTATATTTTTATTGTCTGGTTATTCATTTGTATATCGATCATCATTTGTATAATTATTAATTTTTTCAATTGTCGGTTTAGTGCGATTTGAAGATGCCATATTCAATCAACCAAATGATAATTTTTAGGATAATTTTTGTGTAGTAATTTATTCAGGTTTTATTATTATACAAACTGTTTCAGTTTTTTTGATTATCGTTTGTGCACTTATTAAATGCTCTCAATAGAGCGTTTAAGTGGTGTCGTCACAAACGACGTGACATGACGTCACAGTTCAAACAACCAATTGGACGTTTTATTGCAAGCTTTAATATAGTTTTTGCATATTTTAATATATATTTAATATTAAGTATTTAATATTAAGTTTTAATATTTTTTCTCTCCGCAACCCTAAGGTGGTTGGTTGGAAGGAATCCATTGAATTTCCAGGGAGCAGAGACTGAGGTGGTTTCCCATTGCCTTCCTCAGGAAATCATTATGCTTCAGACCGAAGAGAAATTGAATTAAGAGGCTGACAGGAAAGGAAATTGAGCATCCATGCTGGTGCCGGGATTCGAACCCCGGTTCCGACACATCTGCCTCGTGAGAGGTCGCCGTCTTAACCACTAGGCCATGCCGGAACAGCTTACTGCATAATAGCCAATTAATATAAAATAAAAACTTATTTTTATTTGTTGTGGTTTTTCATTGAGAAGACCGAAAAAATATTTGAAATCAGTTTTAAGAGTTCAAGAAAGCTCATTTGAATAATTTTTCCCTTATTTTTGAGAACGATAGAAAAACACCAATAGGAAGCAAGCTGTATTTTTGCATATTTTTCAGGTTTGTATTACCATAGCAATTGCATGCGATCACGACAGCTGTTGATTTGCTCACTGGTGAATAAAAAAATACGTAAAATTATATATATTTTCTTCTGCAGTCTATTGAAGAGACGAGTTTCAGTGAAATAAAAACTTTGCTATGAAAATTAAATGACTTCAGTGTGCAAATCAAAACCTATGGTTATGAGGTACAATTTGATATGGCAGTATAAATCAGAAAAATTTGTAAAAATACAGCTTGCTTGGTATTGATGTTTTTCTGATATTCTCAAAAAAAAAAAAAAAAAAAAGAAAAAAAAAACAACACTAAGATAGGTTTTCTTGAACACTTAAAACTGTTTTCGGATACCTTCCGATTTATTTTGTGTTCTTCTCAAAGAAAAACACGACATACAAGCAAGCCTATATTATTCGGCTATTCTAAAACGTCAGTAGCAATCGGTGGTTTAAACTGTGTTATCATACCACGTGGTTTGTGACTGTAACTATCTATTTTATTGTGATTTTTTTTCTTATTAAGTATCATAATTTTAATTGTTGTCATTCTTATCGTCCAATTATTCATAATTGTTTCTGTTTATATTTTCAATTGTAAATGATCGTCTTTTCTGAATCTTATTTCTTCTTTTTAAGTTTTGTGCAAATCCTCATATTTCTCTGCTATTTCTCATGCTTTTTAACTGTTGTGATAACTATTAGCTTTTTAATAAATTCTGATCATTAATATTGTGTAATTGTCCGTGTTCTGTAATTGTGCTTTAATTTAATTAGGGTTATTATCTATTTATAAAACAAACTAACCAAACTTTGCAATTACATAACACCAGTCAGTCATCCGTGCTCCAATGTGAATTATTTATAACACTAATATGTACTGGCAATTCCATTATGTATACAACTTCACTAGTATCACTATTGAATGTTACCGTCTTTAAATTTTTAAAATTGTGATGGCTTTGGATCAATTTCAAATTGAAATCAATTTTTTATTTATTGTAATTAAATAATTACATTCGAATTCGTAATCTGATTAGAACAACATTGCAATTGCAATATTTTGAAATTCGTAAATATTTATTTTGTATTAGGAGTGTATTAAATTTTATATTAAATTTATCGGATCGTTTAGTCTGCTTGTATGTGCGTGCCCAAGTACCGTATTCTTCTCCACTCTCTGCTTATTGTGCTCCCAGTGAATGATGGCCGCCCTGTTTTTGTGAGATCTGCGCATGTATCATCGATTACTCTGGTCAGGCACTTCCGTATGAGTTTATCACTGGATGTCGCCATTACGGTAAAGCCTTGTTACTTTGCAAAAGAGCAATGTATTTATAAATAATATATATTTATTTATTTATATAAATACTTATTGTTAGCAACTGGTATTGAAATAACGGTAAATAGTCGAGAGAAGTTTTAATTTGGCGTTATCAACATGTCTTTCTCAGTGAAAACAGACGACGGGCGTCCATTGTGACAGGAAAACATAATTGATCAGCTACCGGAAGGGCTGCGCAGTTCAAACTTCCGCCGGTCATCTTTCATTTTGAGGACAATAATAACGTGTGAACCGCTGAATAGATCTTATTGAAGCTGCTATAACTGCCATGTTTAAATATGATTTTTTTTTTGTGGGTCTTTGTCGAGAAATCAAAAGATAATAAAAGTTCCCTCAGAAAAACATTAGACCCAAAAACAATGCATATTAATCAGTTTAATAATTCATTAAATTTGCACGCGTTTTGATACAATTACTCGGATTTAAGCAACGTAATTAAATAAAACGGATTTTTTAATGTTTTTAGCGGCACCTATGTTACAGCTTGCCTGTAAAATATAGGTGATCGCTCTTGCATTTATGTTTGCTGGATGTCACACTCTGTCACGCTCTGTAATGGCCAAACAGTTAGAGATATTAAAATGAAACCTTCACCAATGTGTTCAGCATCAAAAAGTAATGTATTTTTAAAACATTTTTTTTTTTTTTTTTTTTATCAAAAACTTTTTTAACAATTTTTGTGTGTTTGGTGATTTCCTATTTTAACAAATGAAAAAAATTTTTTAACACACGTTAAGCTTTTATACAAAAAACATCAAAAAGTAGGTGACCACGTCCGAAAATCAGATCTGTAGGACCACTCCCTGACCTCCCCCCCCCCCCCAAGGCGCTTTCAATTCATTTTTTAGTGGCCGCTGTAACACAAAACAACGTCATCTGATAAGAAAATATCATTGATATTGTTTTAATTTCGTTATTATAAATGTGATTGTTGCGATTGTTGTGATTGAAATTGAAAAATTGTCTTGACGTGCGGAAAAACGAGATGTTGATGCAACGCGAGAAGCTTCAGGCTTGCGTAAAGAACGGTCTCGCTCAAAGTCAGAGACAAGAGACAGAGAACGAGAACGAAATGCTGAAGCATATCGCCGACTACGATCTAACCGCTTCCGATAAAATTTGATTTATAAAATTGTGTTTAAAAAATTGTGTATATTATGGGGCCGCTTTGCTTTTGACACTGTCTAAAAGCATTAATTACCCTGTTTGTTTGTTTTTTTGAAAAGATGGAAAAATATTTTTACTGTTTTTAGTTAACAGATATTCTACGATAAAAGTGAATGTAGATTTTTCGTTTGTATGGTTTTACACAATTTTTCAAAAAAGTAATGAAAAATAAAATAAAGATAAAAAAATTAAGGACAACATTTTAAGGAAAGTTCATTCAGGAACATCTTGGTTTTTTTTTCAAACTAAGCTACTGACTTTACTATGAATGTAATTTGTAAATGAAGATGTAGGACATCCAGTCCATGAATTCACAAGTGAAGTAAGTTTCTTTCAATTCACTTAAGCCTAAATAATGAGGTTGATGTTCTTTTGTTTTAAGCTGACGTCATCGTTTCCATTTCTGGTTCACTCCAAATATCATAATTAGGCGCTTTCGTTTCGTAGCGCTTATTTTAATTTGACCGAATGCGGTAAACTTCAAAGGTGTTCTCATCACCATAAGAGTAGGAGACGCCCTGTCTTATCGACGAAGGGCATCAGATAGATTTCCCCTTATACGGTTGTAAACATTGATTCCGACACGGTTTCAATTACACTTTTCGAGATAACATCTCTCTCTCTCTCCCGTTTCAATATTTCACGAATTAGAAACTTTCGATTCAAAGGATTTTTCTTGATTTCAATCTCAGCCTTCAATGAAAACTCTTTTAAACCTGATTGGTTCATTTGCAGTCGAGAGCTTCCAAAACTGGGATGAATAGAGAGGTTCGGCGCTGTTTAAAAATTATTTTAATAGGCCTATTTATACGTGATTCAAATCTGTGAAATCATCGTTGTGTAAATACTAAACGTTAAAGATACTAGAAAAGAAATAAATTCCATTTTCATGACTGACTACACAGATAATCCATAGTAGTCCACTTTAAGAAAATCAGTAGGTCAGTCGCTGTGCGTACGTATGTATATGTATGTCTTTACGTATGTGTATGTATGTATGTTTGCTTGAGTGTATGTCTTTGTAGAAGTCTGTGGGCATATGTAAGTGCCTATGTGTGTATGTATATGTGTACATATGCGTAAGTATATATATATATATACACACACACATATATATTTAAGTATGTGACAGTATGTATGTAGAAATATATACATATGTATGTGTGTTTGTGCGCCTTTGTGTTTGTATGTGTATATATGTATATGTGTTTGTGCATCAGTGTATACAGTAGAGCCCCGATTATCCGCGAGTGCCGCGAAAAATTTTATTAATTACGAACCTCAAAAAAAACAATTTTAATCCAAGCCAACAACTGGGAAAATACAATAGGCCCTGCAGTGCGAAGGCCGTAAATTACTGACAGGTTTAGTGTGCATCGTGATCCTGTAGACCTTCTCGGAATTTGTGGATGCAAACGTAGAGCAAAGGTTTCTGCTTTACTATACATATTTTAAAAGTTTTACATATTCTGTTTTTTGTACAATAAAAAGTAGTTTTAAATGGCGAAATATTTTTTTTCGTGATTAGACCTCATTTTTAGTCTTTTTTCGGGTTATCCGCGATTTCATTATCCGCGAAGCCCTTGCCACCCAATCCCGCGGATAATCGGGGCTCTAATGTATATGTATGTGTGTTTGTGTATCTGTGCATGTAGAAGGGTACTGTTCGTTTTAGAAAGCGAGAACTACAACTGGTGGACGATTTTACTCCGCAGAGGGGTGATAGGCTAAGATGGGCATTTTCCTAAGAAATTCTTTTGGACATTTTCGCTTTTAAGAAAAAAATAACGGAGGAGCATTTTTGCAATAGTATTTATTCTTTCTATAATTCTTTCCCGAAAAGCGCAAATAGAACGCAGCTACTAGTAAACTAACATTGATAAAAAGTGAACATTCCCTCTTTATTTCTGCTCACCCCTAATTTGCTGAAATAGAAGGATACCTGACGTATGCGGAAAAGGCTCTCGTTGAAGGCTCCCGTAAACAAAAACGATCAGTATATATGTATGTGTGTTTGTACGTATGTGTATAAGTATGTGTATAAATGTGTATGTGTTTGTATGTTTATGGAAGTACATACAGAGTGATTCATAAAGTACTGGAAAGATAAAGTATTGGGAATTGCGTGATTTTATTACACTAATAGGAAAGTAATACCCCCTCCGCCATGATTTAATTTGTTTTATTTATCCCCCCCCCCCCGGGCTCCTTGTGTTTGAAACAAACCCAATGGAGTCAGTACTCCATTTAACTTAGCCTATTCTAATGTCGCTTCCCTTTCCTTGCTCTTCCCGGTTGTGAAGGTTGCTAACTAGACCATTTTTTTTCATCGGGGCAGAAAAAAAAGGCTAAAATGAAAACCCCATCATCCGACTCAGAATCGCACGTTCGATCCAGAATTCCAAGCCCTATTTTACTTTTTTTTTACACTGAATTTGACTTAGAAAAAATATTTCGATGTTCGTTCTTTATAGGCCTATTTTTCCAATACTTTATGAATCATCGTGTATTGGAAAATATATATATTTGTTTGCGTGGGTTTATGTTCCCTGCTAATAACTTTTAAACCCACTATTCTTCTTAAAACATGCATGTGAACTGATATGATTTAAACTTTGCATTTGAAAATTTATCCAAATCGGTTCTGATAGAGAAATTTACACCTGATGACGAAATTTTATTAGAAAAGATAGCATTTTGACTATCCGAATTAGATTGTCGAATCACAGGCTTATAGTTAATAATCAATAGTTAGTCAAAATAAGTCAGACTTTTATTTTGGCAATTTCAATGAAAATAACCCAAAAAAGATTTACAGAACTTTATCAGATCTCAGGTCCACGTTTTCAAAGTCCAAGGAAGGAGAAAACTAGACTTTTAATAGGAGAGAGAATTGAAAATAAAGGTCTTAAAACAATGATATTATTTAAATAAAATGAAGAAAATTAGTAACAGTTTCGGGAATTCTGCTCTGAGGCTTAAAAATAACCTCGTTCCCAAAGTGAATTGATGTCCTTTATTATCAGAAAATATACATTAATAAGCTTCATTAACGAATTTATTTCGCCCTAATTTTTCTTCTATTAGATTTCCTCCTTATTCCTTAAAAGGAGAACAATTAACTTCTTAAAATGCTATTAATCTGTTTCATTTCCCTCTCGTTTGATAATGATTTCATTTCGTAATTTCTTGTTGCCATGGCAATTTAGCCAAATTATAGTTATTACATTTCTCAAATTAATTCTGAAATTTGATATATCTCATAGATATATTTTTAGCAACCCGTTTGGGGCTACTGCGCTTGTCCTGACGGATTTCACCATCGTGTTCAGAGGTCCAAACACCGCAGGAATGAGGCAGTTTTAGGGGGTTAGCCCCTCCCCATATTCAAGATATTTGGCATTGTTTTCATTGGATTTCCGCTATTAGCTTAAATGTCAGAAATCTTGTTTCAGCTGTAGCGTTATCGGTAAGTTCTCGGACTCATATGCTGAATGTTGTCCGTCGTATCCATGCAACTTTTTGTTTTTCCTCTTAAGTTTTTTTCTCAATGTCCGCGTGGGTTTTTTTTCTTGTTTTCCTAACTTTTTTTTTAATTTTTCCTTTCATTAATGTACTTCCTTTTTTTTTATTATTATTTTTTTTTTGTATTCTTAGGGGTCGTCCTTAAATTTATGCTTTAGCACATAATTATATTCACTTGTTTATATTATTATTTACTGTTTTCAAATACATGGTTGTAAGTTTGTGGACATATGCCGTATTACACATTTTAGCCTATTTTCCTAAGACAATTAGATTCATCAAATCATTGTTTGTGTGTGTAATTGTGTTCCCAATAACTTTTGAATCGTTAGATGGTCTTCTTAAAATTTCGTACGGGGCCGTCCATTAATTACGTGAGGTGTTTTTTAAAAAATTTGGACCCCCCCCTCCCCCTTGGTGCGATGTGGTGGAATTTCCCCCCATCCCTCACGAGATTTCAAAAAGTCAAAAAATCAGAAAAGTTCAAAAAGTTATTATTAATAACTTTGTACTCCCGAAATGTTGTAATCTATTATAATACGTATATTCTCTGAATGAAAAAGTTGACGTGAGATTTTTGTTGACCCCCCCCCCCTTCCCCTTGGTGAGATTTAGTGAGATTTTGCCGGACCCATCCCCCTCTTGACCTCTCGTAATTAATGGACGGCCCCTACCCTTATTTAGGGCAAGAGGCATTTTAACCTTTGTTTTTGAAATTTTCTCCACGTGGATCCGTGTTAAGAAATTACCACGTGTCTAATGTCTAAAGATCTTATAGAAAGATATTAGAATCCTAACAACGCGACAAAAATTTTTTTTTCAACAATCCTTTTGCGCGTGCTTCATATGATTAACTTTGTTTCAATGACTTCAATCTTCATTAAAACAAAGTTAATTTAATCATATTAAAGCACGCGCAAAAGGGTTGTTAAAAAAAAAAAAAACCATTTTTTTGTCGCGTTGTTAGGCATTGTTTGGATTCTAATATCTTTCTACAAGATCTTTAGACATTAGACACGTGGTAATTTCTCAACACGGAGTTATTATATTGCTCAGAAACGGAAAATTTTGCACTGTGTATTTTCAATAAACATTATAATTGAGACCAAAAAATTATAATTGAGACATTTAAAATTTTAAAATAAATGGCAAGTTTTCGTTTTATTATTTTTCAAAATTTTAAATAACAAAGAAAAATAAATAAAAAAACAAACAAGCAAACAAACAAAAACATTTTAAGGAATTTAACCTTCAAATACAAAAAACTTGTCTTATAACTTGTGTGAAACGAATTTCAATACTGATGCGTGGTTCACAAGGTCAAGGGATTAAAGTCTTATCTGGCATCATGGAGGTTAACACTGTTCCTTTGAATGGCCTGATTGGTCTTCAGGACAGGAGGACCTAGGTAAGATAGGTTTTTTGGCTCTGGGAATCCTAAGCTCTTATATCTCTGTTGCTGTAAAGTTAGTAAGTAAAGTCAGTAATTACCTGTTAACCTGTCTCTGTCCATTGTTATTTTTTAACCACGCAACAATATTGTTTCAGTAGACCAGAATTCTTATTGTCATCCAAATGAGTTTGAGAAGATTTTCAATTTTAATTGTTCGATCACACTTGAAAACCTATTCTGAGTTTAGCAGTTTTTTTCTATTCTTATTATTTAAGTTTAATCTTTTTTTTAAAAAAAAGATTATATTTTATTTTTTAATTAATTAGATTTAATTAATTTTCAATAAATTATAAATTTAAAAGTTCTGTATGTATTCGGAGGACAATAGAAATACACGAAATATTATTTTCGCGTCTTTTAAAAAACAAAGCCAAAATCAAAAATTTTAAGAAAATAAGTTTTATGTTCATAAATTAACAGAATAAGAACCAAGGTCAGCACATGAATAAATTGCCTTTCTGATATCGGAAGGAATCGGGAACGGTCATTTCGTCCTGCATGGGACTCATCAGCCCGATCCGCCTTCCCCAATAACCCAGAAAGGCAAGATACTTAAGTGGAGGTCACCGTCACACCTGGCAGGGACCCCCGAAACAAGAATAAATATAGTGCTAACTTGCTCAACAAAACTTAAGTATCTTGCCTTTCTGGGTCTTTTATCGGGGAAGGCGGATCGGGCTGATGAGTCGCATGCAGGACGAAACGGACGTTCCCGATTCCTTCCGATAATTGAATCAGAAAGGCAATTTATTCATGTGATCACCATGGTTCTTATTCTGTTAATTTATAAATTTTCCAGCACTTTAAATTTATTCCTAAGTTTTATGTTCTTTCAAGATTTTTTTTTTTTTTTAATCAGCAAATATTTTTTCTTTACATTTTGAAATGCATTCAACATCGCAAGTTGTTGATTCAGTGCACCTTTAAAATACTTTGTTATGCAAGATTTACATGAATGCTTCGTATAAAATTACACATTTATGTAACACTTTTATTAGCAATGCATTTAATGTAATTACTGAAGCTGTATTTCCCATCTCTGTAATGATGTATGTATGTATTCGTGTGTTCTGTCTGATTGTAGAAATCACCTATAATTAAAGGCAGTGATTATAACACCAGGGCGTCATAATTTGATCATCCTGCCAACCCATTGTCCCCGCCAAAGGTTATTAATATTCGGAAGAGGAGTCGCCCACTTGGCCTCATTCAGCGCCGCCTGGGGACAGAAATCATCACTAAAGACGACGCTATACGAGCGTTTGTCCAATCTAATTTTCGAGTTCAATTTAAAAGACATAATCACAAAGTTATGGCTACTTAGGAATTTGTTACTGCAACAAAAGTAAAGTTAACCAATATTTTTAAAGGCAAGGGAGATTTGTTTTCTGCGAACTAAGTTTTTATTAAATGCTCCGGTCTTTATGTTAAAAGATTTGTTTGAATCTTTATTCTATGTTTAACATAAAAAAAAATACAAAATTCAACCTTCATTGTTAAGCATGAGATTTAAAATAATGTTGTCATTAGCGGAAGTTTAGCATAGCTGTTTCTACTTATTAGGACTCTTCAGCCAGAATTATTCAGTTCTTAAACAACTCAGAACGTGTGGAAGGCCGATATTGGAACCAAAACAAAAAGAAAAAAGAACAAACAAATAAAAAAGAGAAACAAAAAACATTATTATTACAAACACAATGATAATAATAATAATAAAACAAATGAATTCTCTGGGCATATCAAGCACTTGGCAAAAAAATCATTTTTGATGAGGGAGAAAAGGTTGAACATCAAAATTATCAAATCATCGAATCAAAAATTTTGTATTTAGTAACAAATTTTAAGAAAATGGGTGGAGATGTTTTAGCGTGATGCGGATCCAAACAGAGAAGAGATATGTTTGATGAAAGTAAACTAAAACCTATTCTAGGACGGGCACGTACGTAAATTGGAAGACTGAAATTAAAAAAGATAACCAAATTTATAATTTCAATAATTTTATTCTTGTAATGACTTCTCTGTTACTATGGTTCACGAACATATGAATTCATTATAAGACTGTACAATTTCTGTAGTTAGATGCAAATCATTAATGCATTAGCAATTGTAAAATGACTGTTAACATATAAATAAACACCTGTTGACACATTAACAGAGAAATCAACTGATTGACTGTCAACATAAACCTAAAAACATTCTGCTTCCTGTATTCTATTTTATAAATTAATAAAACATTTTTTTACTTTTTTCTAAATCAACAAGGTTTTTGTACTCTTCATCGTTTACGAACACATTCATTTTACCATTTGTAGTTTGTTGTAACAAATTTTGGTTTAACTGATAATTCAAAGTTATGGTATTTTATAGTCCTATCGTTATGTTTTAGCTACATCATTTAACAACTTTTTGAAGCAGTCAAAGAGAAAATGTCTTTATAAAATGTAGTATACAGTACATTACTGCAATCTTTAAAACTATACGGATTTAATTTAGAAAAAGGTGAACTACGTTCAACTTTCTGTGGAAAATCAACTTTCTAAATTTATTAGAATTTAAGTTTTCATAATATTTTATTAAATTTGATATAACAATTAAAATATACAGATAATATAATCTTGGATTAAAGATTTTCCTACTCTGGGTGAAAAATTGGTTCACTATTTCGACCCGGTAACTTGAGCCTTTTACGCTTGAAAGTTACAAAACATTCTGTGCTGCTATTTAATCAGTCAACGATTTAGACTGGACGATATCGTTGCCTTCAAAGGCATTGAAAAGATACTGGTGTAATGAAGAGAGAAAGACATCAAAGACAGCGTCTTTATAATGTCTCGCATAGGAAGGCCACAAGTATCGTGTGATCACATCGTCATCGATAAAATAATGCAGACCTCCAGATGAAGGGTCAAGGTATCGACTCGAAATATTGAAAAAAATTTCACCCGAGTAGAAAAAAAAAATCCCTCATCATGTTAACTATATAGTTAATGTAATTAAATTATATTAGATCTTTCTCCTGGCAGATCTAAGTTGTAGGTTTGCAGATTAATATCACATAGAAAGAAACCACAAGGAATAGAAATTTCCCTATAGACTTTAACTCCTTAACATGTATCTTTCATTTATAATTATAAGTTGGTTCACTATGAAGATAGTAATAAAAGATTTTTATTAATTTAAGTAAAATCGTTCATTTTAAAGTTACTAAAAAAAATCAATCAATTTATTAGCTGGGTTGGATTATGAATTATTAATCTCTTGCGTTTTAAATTATTAATAATTGATAAAAGAGCTTTTAATTAGTAAGGCTTCATTAATGTGAATATCAATTAACAAGAGATATGGTTTATATATGAATAGGAATTTAATAGTTTTATCTTCTATTTTCAGTTAAAAATGTAATGTTTTAAATAAAAGATAATTGTAATATAACCCAAGTTAATTGGAATTCGATGGATCTGTTGTAGAAATGATAACAGACAGGATTTTAATTAAAGTCATGATGTAAATTGTGAAGTCATTTCTTCAGAGAATTTTAAATATGGATGAAATACATAAATGGATGTATTAGAATAATAAATACTTCTTTGTCTCATTTTGTTTTATATCAGTAGATGAATACAGTATTAGAATAATAAAGAAATGCAAATGAAAATAATATTTATCATAAAATCATAAAAAAAAGAAACAAACAACAAACAGAATCGGTGGTTATATATTTTAATCAGTAAATTCTTTTATATATTTCTGTTTGGTAAAGGGCCAATGTGTTCTTTTTTGTCATTCTGCGAATTTACCCAAAGTAGGTATCTCCGCAGGTTTTTTACTGATTAAAATATAAAACCTGCGGAGATACCTACTTTGGGTAAATTCGCAGAATGACAAAAAAGAACACATTGGCCCTTTACCAAACAGAAATATATAAAAGAATTAAAAGGTTTGCAGTCGCTTGCATTTGCTTGAGTCACGACCTTGAGAGATATAATTTACATGCTGCATTTGTACCGAACGCAACAATGCGAATATAAGGGGGGGGGAGCAAGGGAATCCCCCCCCCCCAAAATAATGAATATAAAGAAAAAAATTAGTACCGTAATCTCATTTATTTTAATGAATCATGCATTTATGCAATAATGAATTCAGCATTCAGGGCATTCGGCGCAAATTACCCTCTGATTAAGAGCAGCAAATATAAAGTATCTTGGGATGTCTTACTTAAAATTACTTAACCTAACCTTACATTAATCTTGGCCCCTCCCAAAAATATATTCTATATTGGCCAATATATATTCTATATTGTTATCCCGTTTAAAAAGAGCTTTTAGCCGCTGCGTGCCGTGAGACTGTCTTTGGTGTGCCGCAAGAAGATCCTGAGAATACATCTGTATTGTAATTGGGTTTAAATATCATTAGGATTACCATTGTATTTAGTGCAATCATAATCCACAATCAATGTTAATAAGTTAAAAAAATGATTTTGTTAGATTAATATTAAATTCGAAGTAAATACAAATTTATAAATGTTTTAACAAAAGCATGGCTATTAAGTATAATCTTTTTAAGCGGATTCGAATATGAATTAATACTTTTTTAACCCACTATTTGCCAAGATTATTTGATGTCAAGAATTTAGTTTAGATAAAAGCATTTGCTGTGTGTCTATTAAATGTTTAATGATAAAAGCTAAATGTTTATTACAAATGTATTCTCAGAATCTTCTTGCGGCACACTAAAGGCAGTCTCACGGCACGCAGCGGTTAAAAGCTCTCTATTCTACGGAATAATATGGAAGAATTACTGCGTTTGGTACAAATGCAACATATAAATTAAGGTCTCTTAAGGTCCTGACTCAAGCAAACGCAGGCGACTGTACCTTTTAATTCTTTTTTATATTTGTTTTTGTAATGCATCTAAAATTCTGAAATTTTAATGTAAACTTGTGAAGCATCCGGGATTCATATTTTTAATTTTCAAAATATTCTGTAAATTAATGAAATTAAAGTTCTAAAACAGTCAATTTTTGGGTTGATTTTAAACTCAAAAAAATTTGACGAAAACCTGAAATGATAAAAAATTTGTAAAATAATGATTTGTATTTAAAATATTTGTTATTAGTTTAACAGTTAATTTTTTAAAAACTAATATCACGCACTTTTTAAAAAAAATACAATTTTTATTTTTTTAAAAAATTAACTGTTGATCTAATAATAAATAGTTTAAATATAAATCATTATTTTACAGATTTTTTTGTCATTTCAGGTTTTCATCAGGTTTTTTAAGTTAAAAATACCGTAATATCTCAAAACTTCCAAAAATTGACTGATTTTGAATTTTAATTTATTTAAGCACAGAATATTTAGAAAATTAATAACAAGAAAGTAGAAATCCCAGATGCTTCACAAGTTCATATTTAAATTTTCAGAATTTTAGGTATATTCCAGGAAAAAGAAATATATAAAAGAAATAAAAGTCGCCTGCATTTGCTTGAGTCAGGACCTTACGCAGTTTTAAACTATTAGTTTAATATTTCTTTTTAAAAATATTAAATCAATGGTCTGATACAAGAAACATTTACCAAAGTAGCCGTGCTGGCGTGGTCGTGCGGTCTCGGCGGCGGCCAGCCGTGGCGACCAGTGCGTCAGCCAGCCGTGGCGACCAGTGCG
>JAFIDM010012231.1:24138459-24150036 GCA_023159025.1 Thereuonema tuberculata
GCCAGCCGTGGCGACCAGTGCGTCAGCCAGCCGTGGCGACCAGTGCGTCAGTACCTGGGTTCGAATCCCGGCAGTGGCATGGTTGTTTCCCTTTCTTTCTTCTGTGTTTCGTCTGTTTCTGTGGGTATAGCGTGAGCTGCCTCCTATGGCGTACCCTGGGCAACGTTACGACGGCTAAATGCTCACATTTCTCGCCCCTTGTTGAGGCCAAAAAGATTAACTTCTAAGAGCCCGGGCGGTGGCGGAAAAAAAAAAAAAAAAAAAAAAAAAACATTTACCAAAGTTTCAGTGAAAAAAGTGACTATTTTATGATTTCTATGATAAAATAGACACATATATACTGACATTCAGATTTTCTTCTCAAATTCAAACAAAGAAGTCATCAGAAAACGTTGCTAAGGCAATTGCAAGATAATATTATTTTCTATCTAGAAACGATTCGAAAAGCATTCATAGAATTAATCTCAACATGATGTGAGTTTCATCAATATTTCATGTATCTAAAGTAGATTCGGAAGAGGACAAGATAAAAAAATATAAATTTTAAACGATTTTTAATTATATAAGTATTTGTTAATAAGTTTCAGTTAATTCAATCACATTTCAATCTCTTAAAAGTATAAAGTAGAATTCACGAAACTCAATATCAATAATAGAAGGCAGTAGTTTTTTTTTAACATGTACCGCAACAGGCCCTGCAGGCCGTGTTGTGTCCAAGAGATTTAGACTGCTGGCGATTCTTCACCAGTGGGACAAGTTGAGGCCGGATGGTCAGCCTAACGCCCACCCGCCCGCATTTAACCCCTGAATAAAAACTTAAAAACTTATGCCCTTTTGATAGAGGGCTGGGTGAATCTTAAGGTCCGTCTGGAGGAGAAATAACCATGGAAAAAGCTCCGACCGCAACCGGAAATTGAACCTGATCTTGTCTTCTCCAGTCCAAAATTGCAAACTAAATCCCTGGACTACCCCCCCCCCCCATGTAATCGAGTTGAACTTTTATTATATTTCACATTTTTTAAATTACCTACATAAAGTAAGTACTTGAGTATTTTGTAGTACTATTTATTTCAATGTTAAATGTTTGGGCCGCAGTAGGATTCTGGGATTCTCATATTTAAAAGGTTCTATTCTAGGAAAGCATTTTACGTATAATTCTGCAGTGTTTGTCATGAATAGTAAGATATAATGAACTTTGTATACATAAAATGAACATAATATATAGATATATATAAAATGAACGTAAACATTAAGATTTAGACATCCAATCTAACTACAGTCAGATCTCGATATAAGGTCACCCCTTGGGACCTCGCGAAAGTGACCTTATAAGCGGGATGACCTTATAACCGATTCATATGCATTTGTCAATAAATAAGCATTATATAAATATAGCATAATTATTTGTAAAATTTAATACGTACAAAAATATTAGTTTATTAGGTTATAATTTTTTAATTTAGTAGAACCAATTAAAATTAATGGAATCAGAAAGAAATATATTTTTTTTAATTTTAATTCGGAATAAAGTTGTATACAAATAGTACTAGTATGCTCAAGCAAAGTACTGATGTACAACTGACCTTACTTAAAATAATCCATAATACAGGACTGTCGCGATTTTGGTTTCATCTTTTGTACAATGTTTTCTAAGTTTTGTAGTTTCTGAAATGTTCTTCAGCTCCCTCATGGCTCGTAAAAAAATATCTTACGACATTTAATGCTCTGAGTGCTTTTGCTTGTGTCACCGCTTCACTTTCAGTATCACTGTAATTATCCTCACTTTTTAATGCATTGGAATCTAAAACTTGCGAAACAATTTCGGAAATCGAAGCTTGAGAAGTGGTAGCAATTTCATCATCAATTCTCACATATTCACTTTCCCCTTCTAAAGCACAGCCGCGATTTCTGAGATCTTGTATTAACACAGCTAAAAAAATATCGTCTTCATCTGTTATTTCATCCACACTATTTGTAGAAAATTAAAAACCAGCATGTCGAAAGCAATTTAAAATGCATGTGTTTGATACCAAGCTCCAACTTTTATGAATATAAAAAATTTCATCTAACACAGACACGTGAAAACTTTTTTTCTCATCAATTGCTGAAATCAAGTCTTTCAGAAGGAGCTTTCTGTAGTTCATTTTGAGATTTTAAATGACTCCCTGATCCAAAGGTTGCAGAACACTGATAACATATGGGGGTAAGAAAACGAGCTCAATTGATTTCAACTGAGATATGTTGATATGAGCAGGGCAATTGTCTGCGATGAAAACAACTTTTCTTTTAAATTTCAAAAAGTGTCTATCGAAAGGCCGTATAGCTTTCTCAAATATGTCAGCATTCATCCATGCTTTTTTGTTTGCATCATAATCCAAAGGTAAAGACTTAACATTTTTAAAAAATTACGTGGCTTTTGAAATTTTCCGATAACTAGCGGTCTCAGTTTTTCAGAGCCATCCATATTAGCTCCTGCAAAAATTTTTAGTCTTTCTTTACTTTTTTTCCCCCCTATACATTTTTCTTTCTTGAAAGTAATAGTTTTGTCAGGAAAAGAAAGAAAAATTCTTGGAATTGAATCAGTGTAGCACTGAAATCACAGACAAAAGTGACCTTATATGCGATTACGTATTTAAGACCTGACCATTTATCCATATCATAGAATTCTATTCAATGAGCTGGGACTTAAGAAAAGTGATCTTATATGCGGGATGACCTTATATGCGGGTGACCTTATATCGAGATCCGATTGTACAAAAAAGACAAGACCTGACTCACTCAATCACTGATCAACACCCAGCCAAAATCGTTGGACCTAGAAAGCTGAAATTTTGCACAGAGGTTCTCTTTGTAGACAAGGAGAAAGGCCGTATTTTGCGAAATTCCCACGGGTTCGGGAATAACGAGAGTTTATTGTCGCTTTAAGGTTTTCTTATTTCCGTAATTATTCCCGTAACTGTAATTAGTAGAGTCTTCAAATTTTGCATATAAGTAGGTAATTATAATCACTAAGACCATTTTTCAGGATTTTTCAAAATTCCCACGGGTTCGGGAATAACGAGGGTTTCTTGTCGCTTTAAAGTTTTCTTATATCCGTAATTATTTCCGTAACTATAATTAGTACAAGCTTCAAATTTGGTAAGTAGATAGGTAACTATAATCATTACAACCCTTTTTCAGAATGTTTCGAAATTCCCCCGGGAAAGGATAAAAAGCGTTGCTTTAAGTTATAAACTTGAAGTTTGCTTCCGTTACTATTATTAGGTTTTAGGATTTGTTATCTAGAACTACACAAATATTGTTATGCAACAATTGGAGCTAAAATATTGTTCTGCACAATAGCGCTGCATATGCACCCGGTGGTGACAATTATACAAATTATAATTATATTACAATTAAGGAAATATATAAATAGTAATTGCAACTAAAACATTGTTGTTCATAATAGCGACGGGGTTTTCGTGTTAGATATAGATTTGTAATGATCAGATGATTATTTACGAACTAAGAAAGGTTTGAAGTGATAGGGTTATGATGTTACAAAATTCAAATTACCTCCTGGAACAATGGTTGTACACTGGGAGGATGGTGAGTGGACGGGCAATACTTCTCCGAGAGTTTCGGGATTTAAGTAGATTTGTAATGAGATCAGACCTTTTGAGTTGTTGTTGTTTTTGTACCAATCTGGAAAGGTCCAAGTGATCTCACAATTGCAATTGCTTTATCATCCACATTAGGACATTTGTTTTTTGTAATCCGAGCGAAGAACGACTGGTCGTTTTGCTAGTCTATAAATAAGCAGATAAAAACATATACACCACATTTGCTATATCTATCTTACAATATAAAATATTTTTCTCTTTTTTTTTTCCATTGAGTCTGTGTTTGTTATGTTATGAACAAAAGAGTACAGGATACTACAGTTTCTAAATTCTTTTTGCATAATCGAAGTCAAACAAACGAAATAGAACCCCAATCATTTCGCAGTGCAGTACAACCATTTATTTTGGAGCGCCATTGTACCCTATCATTTGTGTTGGTGCTGAGTACTGACAATCTTTTTTTCTTTTACCAGCCCTGTCAGAGGCACAGCGCTTGTTCTTGCGGTCATCGCCCGTCGGCTGAAAACTGAGCGTTTATTGGCGCACGTGATGTGGTTGTCCCATGTCTTGCATTCCGAACAGCCCTGCACTGTAATTCTCCGTCTGTGATGGTCCACAATTGGGGCATTGTTACTTTCAACAGAGTAATGTCTTCATCAGGTGACAGCGGTTGGAAACTCACACAGTAAAAGAACTACTCTGACTCAAGAAGATATCTTAAAGCCATTACGAAAAAAACGAAGACCAAAACTTTTCTAAAACTTTTTAGAAGTATAAAAAAAGATTTAAACTATTTGAAGTTTAACAAATTTGAAGTGTTGAAAGAAAAACAACAATAAGAACTTCGGACCATCTAAGCCTTATTAGGTTAAATTGAATAGGACTCAAATTCAGCTATTTCTTGCTTACTGTAGTCAGCTACACTTAAAAAATCTGTTTATTTTAATCCTTTCTAAACTTACAATGACTGAGGGGAGTTTTGTAGCTGTAATATTTAGCTTTATCTTAAATTTATGAGTGAATAACTTGGTTTTTTTTTCTTGCACTTTGCTAATCAGTTTAAATACAAAAGGCTAATCTCTACCTAATTAAAAGCTCTAATGAGATCTTTCAAATAATGAACTCTTTTCTTAAATTCAGATCTTACTTTAAATTCTGAATTTGAAAAGGAAATATCTGATCTCTTGAAATAACAACAACGAGTGAAGTTGTTTTCATTTAGTATAAATTAAACGCTGTTTGTCGGGAAACAAGATTTGAACTTTTAGGGAATTTTATCCACTATTATGATAGTTAAAACTTAAGTTTGTGAACAAATCCGACAGTATAGAAAACTGTTGAAGTAAATGATGAACAATTTTGAAAAGTTATACGTAACTATAATTACGTATAATTACAATTATCTCTTATCTATAATTTAAAGATGCTGTTGACTCAACACAAGCATTTCCTGGAACTAGTGAATTTACCCAGTGAATTTACCTCTCAATCCTTCACTTTGTCGTAAACGTCTTCAGTGCTATGAATCTAAAATGGTTTGAAGATTATTAACATCTCTTCTTTAAAAGTGCTGAATTGTAACATATTATTGTGTAAGATGTATATTATGAACGTGTTGAATTGCACGGATAGAAAGCACATATATTATTGTATAAAAAGTATTCTCAAATGTATAATAATGAATTCCAAAGGATGAAGAAGGTTTTTCTTATCCTCTAATAACCTGATGAAGTTTTCAATTGCACGAAAACGAAATATTGTGGAATAAAGAAGAGATGTTAAGAAGATTTTTCAATGTTTATCATGATTTATAAGATTTCGTTTTGGTTTGAAGATTTTTCTTGTAGATGAACTAGACCTTGCCACTTCCCAGAAATTGCGAATATTGGAGAAGGAGTTTCTAAATTTAGGATCTGAGTACTTACGAAGTGAAATTCACCCTTATTTTCGTCAATAAATGAAGTTTCGGTTAAACCAGCAGCATTTTTGCTATCAAATATTACGCTCACGGGTAACGATATCCTAACAGATAGGAACAAGATATTTTGAGTTTCCAAGTTAATTATCGAAGAATTTCAAAAATAATAAGCATAAAACAATAAAAATATTATAATATTTCTGAGTAATTAAAGTATCGACTATGTAAATGAAAACTTGAAATACAGAACGGAAGCAAAGATGCTAGCAGATGTATCTTAATCTGCATTGAGGACGTAAACCTTTCTAAATATCGAACTCAAGTGATATAATAAACTTAATATGCAAACCAAAAAAAGAAATTCTATCAAAGAGAACATATCCGCTGAGGACGCATAAAATCTCCAAATAGAAACTGCTTATATCAGCGATTATCGAAGTTGATATTTGAAGTTTAATGTCTTATTCCATTTGAATTGAAATTTGGGATAGTATTAATTGTAATTACGTAGAAAATTATACTTTTCAATGTAGGAAGGTTTTACAATGGGACATTTTAAATATGGATTCTTTATTTTACACAGAATAATCATATCTAGAAGATTATTCACCTTGTTAAGTTGGAAGTTACTTCTAAAATGTAGAAACTACTGATAGTCTATGAATAAAGAAACGAACTTCAGAACAAAAAGAAGAAACGTAAACCGAGACGCTGGTGGATTACAACACCATATAAAAATAGAAGTGCATATGAGACAAGTAATTTGCTGGATGAGCTTCGGACTGCCCAAATATCTATTTTCTTTTTCGAGAGTTTATAATTTCTATTGCTAGGATCCCATAATATAGGATTATCCCGATGTAGTTGAATTAGTTTGAGACACAAACCATCGTCCCATTCCCTATCGAAACAAGAAATAAGCAATACGTCCAACACCAGAAAATAATTGCCAACGACTAAACATGTTTTAACTCGTCCACACCAAATCACACATCTGTTTGAAGTACCGCTAAATGACCGAACGCAGTCCAACGCCAACAATCCCCTTGGAAACCGTTGGAATGCATTGGGGTGCGTTCGCTAACGCCGTACGCATCGATTCCAGCGCATTCCAATATCTGTCCACATGTGCCTTGGTATGCGTTGGAGCTTCGGTCTGTCCGCACTTTTAAATATTTCTGTTCTCTGCTTGTAAATTTGTCTGTCGTCTGTTCGTATAGCTTATTAAAACTGCTGGTACATAGCTTATTTATGATTCAATTAAAAATATACACATACATTTATTTAGTGGGCCCGATAGCCAAGTGGTCAGGGCGCTTGGCTGCGGGTTGGAGGTGGCGGGTTCAAGCCCCGGCCTCGATTTTTCCATGCTCCTTTCACCTCCAAACGGGTTCTAAGATCTACCTAGCCCTTTATAGAATGGGTATCGGGTTTCTTTCCCGGGAATTAAAAGGCGGGCGGGCGTCGGGCTGACCACTCGGCCCAACTTCGTCCCGTTGGTCATGGGAACGCTGGGAGCCTGACCTCCCGCGCCCCGTAGACAAGGAACAACTTTAACTTTTAACACACTTATTTAATTTCCACTTTTTCCCTCTTTTAAAAATGACTGCTGAAATCCCATCCTGAGTGGGTGGACTGACTAAATGCAAAGTTTTGTACGATGTGTATATATATGGTCGATCACGATTATTTTTAATTGGACTCCAACCTCAGTTCCTCAAAAATGAGTCCCCATCCCTTCGCTCTGCATGATCAGTCTCCAGTATGCGATGAATAGTTAAGGGTACAATTTTGTATGTATTTGTTTGGCCAAAAAGTTCGTTGTTTTTTTTTACGTAAGTGGGCGCTTAGTTCCTTCAACACCATTTTGCTAGATTATCCTGTGACAGCTGTCATATCAACATGCATTTAAAAAAGTGATCAAAGTTGGTGAATTTTGTGTGCGAATTTAATATTGAAGATGGAAGACAATAAGCACGCAAGCCCGCATGTTTCTTTGATGATCAGGCAAAAACTGTTACAGCTTGGCTGGGAAGTTCTGATTCATCGGTCATATTCATTTAAAAATTCACTTATTTTTACTTAAAAACCGAACAAACCGGTTTTTAGCCAACCCAATACATTTAGTATTTGATGCTGCATCCATCACAACATCTGTGATCGACATTTCTGTTAAAAAAACATAGAAACTGTACGTTAGCTGCTTGAAGCAAATTAGTTTTGTGATCTTAAGATAATTCTAAATAGTCTTCTAGTAAATTGTCTTCCACTAATTTCCTTGATTTAATTTTCTCTTTATTTAATTCCTCTTTGCAGCGAATAATAAGTGTTGCTAATAAGATAAGAAAACTGGAGAGTAATTTTGTCTTTTAAGAAATCGTCAAAAACAAGAGAAAATTCACTTTTCATTTTTGCAAAATAGGAGACGGCGTCTTTTTTTTTTTTTTCCTTCCTATTTTCGCACTTTTAATGAGACAAAAAAGAAAGAAAGAACGGAAGAAAGTGTATTTTTTTTCCTTCTTTTATTTCGATTTAAATTGAAAATGGAAAGGTGTCTACTAGAAGAGAGACAAGTAACGTGGTGCTCATTATCTCTTTCCTTTTCAATTAAGGGCTGTAGATTCACCACAACCCGTCCTCCCCCTCTTCTCTCTTATTCTTCGTCCTTCTTTAATTACCCACTTCGATTTGCCCCCTGAAAACCCACTTCGCCCGGAGATTTACTTCCACGGATTGTCTGCTCGATTAATCCTTTTTGGTAATCATGAGCAAATCTCGTCTGCTTCGTCTTAATCCTTCGTCAGAGTTATCCGTGGATTTAAGGTCAGTTCGTTGTGGCTTCATTAACATTTCCAGAGACAAGTTAAGTCCTTTGTTAGAGTGCCTGGAACTTCTACTCCATTCTGTACAAGTTATCTGTGTTGTTGGGTTGATGTCTGTGTTTGGTTATTTGCGGTTTGGTTTCTTTACCCTCTTCTCTTTAATTCATCATTGGCCCTCAGTCGCACTTCTCTCATTTGTTAGGCTTTCAGTTCCCCTAAGGTCCTCTTCATCTAGTGGAGCTGTCAGTGTTTCTAAAAGACAGTTGATTTGCATGTAAAAAAGGGCTTAGGAATATGCTTATGGCGTAGAAGACAAAAGATAAAGAAATATTACAAATTAAATAAATTTATTAAGCATTGTTTGTTTTACTAAATGAATCGTAAAAAAATCTTCCTTATATTCAAATTTTCATCAGCACATAATAATAAGACCAGATACAATGCTATTAAATAAAGTAAAAAAACATGTTTATGATTATGTAAATACAAATTCCAAAAATAAAGTAAACATTTGTAAAATAAAGGGAGAGACTAAGTTGTATACTAAATGACATCCTAGTATAGCTGTTTCACGCTAATATGGCGCTAATTTTTGTGCACGCTACACGCGGCCGCTATTTACTTGGATAAAAAAGAAAATATCAAGTTTGGCCGAAGAGACGATGAAAATGTAGAACCATAAATGTTCAAATGACACCAAAAGTTATATCCTTGATAGCCATGATTCACAATCATCTACAAAAAAAATACAATTTCATAAATCTGTAGTATATTATAGATCATAACTTTTAATGATTCTTAGCATTTGCTACCAAACATATAGTCCGATCACGATAACGTGACGATCGGAAGGACCCCCACGAGATTAAGACTCATCTGGTTTTCAGCCAATCACAAGCAACCGCGCCTCAAAGCACAGGTCTCTTTTAATTTCCCTCAAAATGTCGCCCCAGAGGATTTTAAAAGCAGTGCTCCCAAAATTAATTTACAGGTTGAAGATTATTTCCGAAAGGAATCGGAAAATGGAGGACTAAAATTAAAACTATTTTTTTTTGGTTTGTTTTGTAGCTGTAACGTAATATTCTTCGGAATCTCTGAGAGAGGCTAGGGCTGACGTCGAATCGTCAACTTATCGTGGTCGGACTATAACTGATTGTTAATTAACTTTTCTTGATAAAATAATATTACAGCATTAATAACAATATTTCAGTAATAATATATTAAAAGAATAAATTTGTATTACAGCAAACATCAGCTACTCTGTTCGTTCTTCTGACACAACATTTTGAAAAGTTTTCTCAATCCGAAGAAAACTTTCTTTAATAGAAGCACTGATAAGTTTGAACCCTAAGTAAAAGATGTTTGAAAAACCTTTTCGCCCTCTTTCAAATAACAACCTAATTGTGAACTTTTCGACCATTTCGTTGTGGAAAGGAAAATCTACGGCTTGTAGCTGAGTGGCAGGTATTAGATAACCCACAACAACTCTTCGGCGACTAACTTATAACCTCTTTTGAGCTGTTAAATGGGAATGAAAATTTCATGGTGTTACCTCGTTTATGTCCGCCCTCCGAGGTTAATTTATAGGTGGTTTCGTGGCCGCTTGGTAATTTGTCTTGTGACACCGGCTTGAAACATACAACCGTAATGTATCATAAAAGATAAAAGCAGTCTGCGGTCTTAATTTATTAAGTAGTTTAGGGTCTCTGTAGTATTTTTTTTAAAATTTGAGATTAATAAAAAAAAAAAACAATTTCTCTTCTTTTTCAAGTATGTTGTATCAGTGCTTCTCACTCTTTTCTTTTTTCTTTTTTTATTAAAAGTCGTGAAGCGTTTTCGTAATTTTATAAAATGGTTCATTTAGTTTCACACGTTAAAAAAGCGAAATAGGACTTACGGAGTTAACGTAATGTACTCATGTACTCAAAGTACACTACAATGTATAACAATCCAGTGTAACTATGTTCTTTCAAGAATTTCTTGTTTCCAAGTCATTTTGTTCATTGCAAGGCCCATTTTATCTAAACGTTATCTAAAACTTTTTTTAGTGAAAGTAGACCATATACACATGTTATTTAAATGCTTTTTTGTTGGTTTCCTTGTGTATATGGTCTACTTTCACTATTATTATATGGAAATACACATCATGAACAATTTAAAACTTTCTTTTTTTCTATTTTTATTTTTCACTTTTTTTACAGTAGTGAAAGTAAACAAACGGGAGCCTATCTTTATAATTTTAAAATCTCATGAAATAACTTGAATACAGATAATCCGGGTTTAAATTTACTGAAAATCGATTAACAATCGATTAGTAAATCGATTATTAGTAATTAACAGAACTTTCTTATTCCCATCTTTAGGAACTTGTCCAAAGAGTTGAAAACGTTTTAAGGGTTTGTTGATTCCTCTTTTAACTTTCTTGGCTTTGTAAACAGTGTTTGGAATCACCCTCCCTCTTTTATAACAATGGTAGCTGGTGGTTTCTTTGAGACGTTGGGCACTGTTGACCTACTGTTACTCAAGATATTCTTAAGGGCTAAACGCACTTCTCCGTCTCCCGTTATGTTTCCGTAATGTAATTGCATTTGTGGCGTAGTTACGTATTCAGGGTCACTACAATTGAGCCTCGTAAGACGTAACGGAGATCTTCAAATCAACGAACATATGTTATATAAATACAACGGCTATGTTCGTCGATTTGAAGATCTCCGTTACGTCTCACGAGACTCAACTGCTGAATACGTAACTACGTCACTCAAGCAATTACGTTACGGAAACACATCGGAAGACGGAGAAGTGCATTTAGCCATTTAAGGTCAGCGTGCATTTCTCCGTTCGGAACAGATCCAATCGGAGTTGGTCAAAAACGCCGATTGTTGATAGTACAAACATTTTCGTAGGAAATTCCCTCCTGAAGTTTGCACGCGCAATCGACCACATTCAAAACATCATCAATAACAACATCAAAACGTAGAGACGCCCAGGAATTATTTGCTCGCATTAAAAACTGATACAAAGGAAAGAATGATTATTTATTTAGGGTAACTCCGATGAAGATGTTTATTGTTATGGCAAATGAAAATACATTGGACATTTCTACACCAATTTTTTTCTGATCCATTTTTAATAAATCGTTTTAGATAGCATATACGTATACACATTACTTATATTATTAGGAATTTTATTATTGATATTAAATAAATGTCATGTCATACAATATTACAAACTTTAG
>JAFIDM010012231.1:24150136-24160602 GCA_023159025.1 Thereuonema tuberculata
TTATTTTTTAATTTTTATAAGTAGAAAAAAAAAAAGTTCCTCTTCAGTTACTTATGAAAAAAACTGTTAATTACTTTTATCAGAAAGCAAAAAATAAAAAAAAAAATAAAAAATATATTAATTTGGCTTAAGAAAAAAAACATAAAAGTCGTTTAAAATTAACTAATGAATTTCAAATTATTTCATTTTAACTATGGGTAAAATTTACGACGTTATTTTTTTTTAATATTTAAGGGTCTCTTATTACGTGACGCCATTATGTGCTGTTTTTTCCATGCGTTTAGACCTTAATTGTTTATGATCAACAAAATTATTTCCCTGCGTTCTAATTGGTAAACGAATAAGTACGAGTAGTGAAAACACATCCATATACCCTAAAACTATTCAAAGATAGGACAATTCTTGTTTGAAACTACTTCCGAAGTTGCTTAAAAACGTTTACAGTATTTCTAAAGTAATTGCCATCTCTCATAACTCTAATAAGAATTTCACCAGATGCAATGCTACATAAGAACTTATTTAATTAACATATTAGTAACAATATAAATTATATAAACACCGTCTATCTCGCAATGTTCTGCAGAAATAAATCTGATAGACTCAGAGAATTAACTTATGTAGTTCTTATATCTACCGCTCTTCCAGTATGACCATGCTGTAAACATAGAAAGAACGATGCTATAAGAACGTGAGTTTATATAAACGTTTGAAATACAATCTATCTTCTAAATGTATGTTTATTTAGTCTTGAATTTCTCATAGATCTTATATTTGATATGCCAACCATCCTAATTTTAGTAGGAGCTTCAGGTTCAATTCGCTATTATTCTTTTGAAACTTCCTTTGTTATTTCTCTATGTAATTTGGGATTCCAATATCTGTGTGTTATCGGAAACATGATTCATGTCTTCCCAATTGAAGTGAATCCCTTTGGTAATCACAGTGTCGATTCCAGGCGTGGGAATCAATTTTCAGGAACTCGATGGCAGACGATTGATCTCTTTGCTGCGGGCAGTGGAAGCGATTAACTTTATTGGCAGCTAAGACAACATTGACGCTAGAACCCTTTCCAATCCATCAAACGTCCCACATTGGTTGTTTCCCTTCACCACCACAATTCCTTTTCTTAACGAACACAAGCTATGATAAACAAGCCTGTGATGTTTAATTTACGACTTGTATCTTAGTTTTATAAATATCGTTATTTAGTCTACTTTTCTACGAAAGGGAGGCTAATCAAATCAGTCAGTCAGTATGTGCGTTTGTTTGAGTGTATGTTTATGAATGTATATGAATATGTATTTTGCTTTGAACTTCAGAAGACCTTTAATATTGTAAATTTTCTTTCGTGCGGGTTCTTGTTGAGAAATTCGCGCGTGAAAGCAGCAACTCCTACATAGGAACCTTTTATGTAGGGGTATTGATGAAAGTGCCGAAAATTCCACAGAATCACAACACTTATGCCTAACACTGGGTGTTAATCCTTTCAGATAATCTTTTATTCCGCGGGCTTTGATAGGAGCAAAAGCAGTCGGATTTAAGCACCTTAAGTAAGAAACTTAGATTAAATTAATTTTTTTTTTCATAAAATGGAAAATTTCTATTTGATTTGATATTATAATTTAGAAGCAATATTCTTATTTTCTTTCATATTTTGGTTTTTTACAAAAAAAAAGCAGCTTTTATTAATTAAATTTTACTCCCTCAATAAAATAAAATAAGTCATCTGGAGTTTTTATAAATAACGAAACTAAATAATACTTCACCTCTTGTACAGGATGGCCCAAAACAAACATACTAAAACGCGAACGTCGTGGTTTCAGTTCCACCAGTGAAGTTACAGAGTTTGACGTCTGCAAATGACGTGTTCCAAGTGAGCTCCTTCCCTGACAACACAGAATTCGTAGCGGCTCACTAAATTTTGTAGCATATCCCGAAATAGTGGCTGCATTTCTCGGAAGACACAAAAAACCTCCTCTGTGAGTTCGGCAATATAGGTGAGATGGGCACTGAAGACACGTTCCTTAAGCATTCCCCAAATGTACGCATCGGGAGGAGTAAGGTCTGGCGAATGTGAAGGATACGGAAAGTCTGTGAACCGAGAGATGACATTTCCATGAAAGGTGTTGATGAGAAAGTCTCTGCACATCCGTGTTGTACGGCAGGTTGCGCGTCCTGTTGGAACCATTGATCTGCAAAGCGAATATTCCTCCCTCGGCAGAAGGCACGAAGGTCATTGATGAACGGGAGTAGGCATGTGTTCATGTAGCGATATTCGTTTTGTGACACCGGAACTCCATCTTCCTAAATGAAGTAAGGACCAATGACGCCGTACGCGGATAACGCATACCAAATGGTTATTTTCTCCGAATGAAGTAGACATTCCTGCACGATATTGGGACGGGCAAAGCCTATGATTCCATATAATCGTCGATTAATGTAGCCTGTAACATGATTATGCGCCTCATCGGAGAACCAAATGTTATTCATGAACTCCTGGTTGTCATAGGTCATGGCGAGAACACGGGCACAATACAGCTTCCAGGCCTCTTTATCCCTTTCCTGAGCCAAAGTAAAGTCTGGATGGTGTTGGAGAATGATCTAAGACCCTTCAGGTTTCTTCGTAAGGATGTTCATGACATGACAAGCTTCAAGGCTGTTTTCTGTTGACTACGCCTTGGCCACTGCAACACTTGATCCAGTACATGCCCTTTATTGTCATTGATTGTTGTTACAGTTCTGGGACGTCCTGTACATCCTGGGAGCTGCGTCAGTACCACTATACGTTCGTTGTTAATCACTGCTAGGATGACGCTGTTGCTGAGTGTAGGTTTGCGAAGCTGCTGCGCAAACAATACCTTCACTTGCTGTATACTAGGACTATTAATACGCCGTAATCCGTATGAGCGATTATATTGCGCCACTATAAACACCTTTTCCTCTGTTGTTTGCACTATTATCACATGTTCAGTAACAGCCACGACAATGGAATGTTACATAGCATATTGTATTCGCGCGGATTCATGATTCTGACGCATTCCGCTCGAGGGGTGCGGTACAGTGTTTCAATACTGTTTGTTTTGGGCCATCCTGTAATATCTTGATTTAATCATAAATATATCGTAAAGTATCACCTTCTACTTTCTCAGGATGTGAGATATTAGTGAGAAGTGCATTTGACAAAATTTGTTATTCATCCGAATCAGCTATGTTGAAGTTTACATTCTTAAAAAACAAAAAAAAAAGAATAATATATTCAACAAACAAAGATTTTTACCTATAACATACGTAAGGTAAAGACACCGATAATGGACAAGGAGCCAGTAATGGACGAAAAAAAAAATCGTTTAATATAAGAATTGGACTCTGTCATAGACAAAAGACATCGAATGATCAAAATTTGACGTTTTGTTGAAATCGGTCATTTTGAAAAGAAATGACGAAAAGTAACAAGTGTTCGTGCGGGTGAAAAAAATATTTTATGCAGTTTTAGTGAAATTGATAGTTAGGTCAGTAGAAAATTTGACTTGTCAGTTTTAGTTACTTAATTTTAACCAGAACATGCTTTCTTGGTTGGTTTTATCATGAAATAATAGACGCCGATAGACTACATTGTTGCTCTAGAAAGGTTATGTTTCACATTATTTTATTCTATGCTTATGACTGGTGTTCCTAACTTCAATGGATGCAGTTATGGACAAAAGTCGAACTTATTTCTATTAAAATTTCATTGAATTTCATTTCAATTTTGAACTTGTTTCGTTGTGTTTCTTTTTTTATATCACATGCTAGTTAAAAAAATTGTTTTGATAAGTCCTACCAGTAAAGGACATTTAATAAAAAATGATGTAGATACAGTAAAACCCCCATTATCCCAGCCCCGATTATCCGAGTTTCCGCTTTAAGCGAGCTATCAAATATTTCTAGGATTTTTTTTTTCGTCCACAGCTAGAGGTTCATCATACTAGGTGTCGATTACTAGGTATCCATGACTAGATTCATGTTCATTACTGGGTATCCATGACTAGATTCATGTCCATTACTGGGTATCAATGGCTAGATTCATGTCCATTGCTGGGTATCCATGACTAGATTCCTGTCCATTACTGGGTATCCATGACTAGATTCCTGTCCATTACTGGGTATCCATGACTAGATTCCTGTCCATTACTGGGTATCCATGGCTAGATTCATGTTCATTACTGGGTATCCATGACTCGATTCATGTCCATTACTGGGTATCCATGGCTAGATTCATGTTCATTACTGGGTATCCATGACTAGATTCCTGTCCTTTACTGGGTACCATGACTAGATTCCTGTCCTTTACTGGGTATCCATGACTAGATTCCTGTCCATTACTGGGTATCCATGACTAGATTCCTGTCCATTACTGGGTATCCATGCCTAGATTCCTGTCCATTACTGGGTATCCATGACTAGATTCCTGTCCATTACTGGATATCCATGACTAGATTCATGTCCATTACTGGATATCCATGACTAAATTCATGTCCATTACTGGATAAAAGTGACGAAGCTTTTATTCGGTTACATCTCTGCAATTTACTTCAGTATTTTAGTTTTAGGATAGGAGAAATATCGATTAAACACAGGACTTTAACTTTTAGAATATCAAGTGCTATAACTTTCACAGGTATTAGTACAATTTCAAAAATAATACAAATTTCTCCTTAAAGTGTTCATAATTGGAATCTTTACCTTAACTTGTCATTATTTATGTAATTGGGTAAATAATACATAAGAAAAGAGACCAACATAGAACACACACAAACTTCAAATATGATCAGTGGTATTGCTGTTATTTGTACAAACATAAGAATAATCAAAGCCAATAAAATAAATATATTAACTACAACAGTTTCCGGAGCTATTAGCAAATTATTAATTAAACTTTTAAAAGACTTTTTGTCAATCTACATAGTTAGAATTAATCTCTTGTTTCTACTAAAACATTCAAAATTTCTAAAAACATTGATTCTATTATCAATCTAATCTAATTATTATTTTCTTGGAACAAAATACAATTAATTAAAACATGAAAGTTTTTTTTTTTTTTAATTTTCACCTTTTGAATTTTTTCGTTTTTAGCCTCGATATTTCTCGTTATATCTTGATCAGGATGATATTTTTTTTTTTAGAATTTTTCAATCAGCTCGCCGCTTCAGATTTTTCAGATTGGAATTCTGATTTTTGCTTTAGAATGGAGTTTTTTTTCATCAAGAATTTTGTGACCTCGTGAATATCAATTTTGTAATTTCGCTTAAAAAGATGCAAATGAATTTGGCACCATGAATTTGATACCAGGTGTGAATTGAACACACAGACGTTAATCAGCTTTGAAAATAGATCCGGTCCTACATAAGAGTAAATACAGCACTCTCCTTGCCATCAGCCGATGGCCAACAGAAGCAGTACAGATTGCTTTCTTTAAAAGCACGTCTAAAACAGCCTTAACTGTGCTTACGAATGACACCACATCACATAGCTAATAACATGAATTATTATTCAGAAATTATTTTTTTATTTAAAAAAAAAATCAAACAATTTCTTAATTTAAATGGAGATTAGTCCCCAAACCAAAACATATTAACGCTATCCTAACCCAAAAAGAAACTGATTCGTTCACAAATGACAAAATTGTACATTATATCTTTACTTTAGTAACAGATAAGATTCAGTATTTATTTTTAAATTAAAGTTAAAGGATGCCACGACAGGCCTATGCAGGCCCAAGGGCTCGCGGGAGGTAAGGTCCCGGCGTTACTTGACCAACGGGACTAGGTTGAGGTCGGGAGGTCAGCCCGACGCCCGCCCGCCTTTAACTCCCGGGAAAGAAACCCGGTACCCATTCTACAGAGGGCTGGGTAGACCCTAGGACCCGTATGAAGGAGAATGGAGCGTGGAAAAATTCCCGTCTCCGCCGAGACCGGGAATCGAACCCGCGGCCTCCAACCCGCAGCCAAGCGCCTTATATTTTTAAATTACATTACATTAATTTCTAATTTCCTTAATCAATTTATTGAACAAATTTTTTGTTTTTAATTCAATAATACATAAAAAAAATAAAAACAAACAAACAAATGAAAAACCCAGAAGTTTTTGAAAGAACTGAAGATCTGCTTCAACATAAAAATATTTAAGAAAAAGAAATATTTTTTTTTTTGTTTTTTTTTTTTTTTTAAAATGCTAAAAAGGAATTTTTTTTTTTAACTCGTGAAAATCACAAAAGAGAAAATTCTACATTTACATTTAATATCTCTTGAATGTAAACAATAAAAATAATAATAAATAAGTAATTCGAAGATCAAGTACAGTCTTCATCACAGAATTCTCGTACATCGTTACGGTAAAGAAACCTTTCGTAATGCCTAACAATGATTACGAATCATTTATTCAGTTAAAGGATTTATTCGTGATTAAAATCGGTTCACTTCAGAGCAGTTGAAGAAATGTTTACTGTTTGTATTCCAAAGATACCCTAATTACGAATAAGTGTAGACTTTTTCTTTGACTCATTTTACGACTTACAAAAAAAAGTAAGAAAAATAACAAAAGCGTTTTTATTGTTTTCACATTTTAAAAGAAATAAATAAAGGAAAATTTCGACAATAACACGAGAAAGAAAATTTCCATAACTTGTTATTTAACATTTGCTCGTTACTGAACCAAGGTTCACCAGCAAAAATAGGGCATTTTACAGAACAATAAATTTGGGAGTCTACCAACAATCAAAGCAGTTTTCGTTATTACAACGAAGTAGTAAAAGAAATGGGGTTTAGTTAAATTGTTTGACCTAATACAAGTATCTTTAGCTGTAAAACCTTAAGATAAAGAGGATAAGAAGTTAGCCTCTTGGAAGATGACAGGAAAAACCGTTTGGTAATTGTCCAAATTAAAGATCAGTATTTAAATAATATTTAGTAGCCTATACACTCAACTATTCATCGCGTTGTTTGAACTGAAGATGACACTGTGAGGGGTGCTTTTTGAGTGGGTAATGCAAATGAAAATAATGGAGCTCCTATTTTAAGGTTAATCATAAATAAGCCACATAACAAATTTTATGAAAACCCGACCATCCGTTTTAACGTGTTACGCATAGAGACAAATGGAGAAATATCCTACACTTATATTCCAATTGTAACAGAAAGAAAACAGAAGTATGATAACAAGTGAATGTAATTTTGTATCAAAGCTTACATTTAACGGTGACCCAAATTAATAATAAAAATTAATACTAATAATAAAAAAAGAAGTTATTAACATGAAAACGGAAAAATATAGAAATGCACAAATTCTTTTGCTTTCACGCCTTTGAGCCAGATTGCCGTCGATGATGGCCCAAAGGCGTGAAAGCAACGAATTTGTACATTTCTGTATTTTTCCGTTTTTCATGTTACATTTGATGCAGGTTAAACCTTCTTACAGAAGTATATTAACGTAGAGAAAAATTTAAAAAAGTTAGGAAAAAAATAAAAAGAACGTTAGGAAAACAAGAAAACACAATCCATGCGGACATTGAGGAAAAAAGATGAAGAGAAGAAAAGAAATAAAAAACAAAAAAAAACAATACATACACGGATTCGAACCGACAACATTCAGCATATGAGTCCGAAAACTTACCTATCATGCTGCAGCTAACAAGTGAAATGAGATGGCTGCACTTCTAACATTTAAGCTAATAGCAGAAATCCAATGAAAACAATGCCAAATACCTCGAACATGGGGGCGTTGGTCCCTCAAAATGCCCTATTCCTATTACCCTATTCCTATTACTTCACCAGCGTGTTCAGAGGAATACCCTATTCCTCTGAACACGCTGGTGAAATAGGTTTGTCGATCCGACCTTCCGTTCGGGAGTTGTTAGCGGGGGACAGACACGGACGGACGGATGGACATGACAAACGCAATAGCTACCGATTACCAAGTTTCAAGGAGATCCCTTCATAAGTTCAAAAGTTATGTTATAGAAATATGTGTGGTCATCAAATCAGTCAGTCTGTGCGTGGGTGGAGTGTGCGTCACCTTATAAAGTTTGATCTTATGAAGATGACACAAACACACATGTACAGACTGACTGATTTGATGACAGCACTTTCTAATAGAAATAAAAAGATGTACAAAATATGAAATATGTAAGAAAAGCCGTAAAAATTATGATGTAATCTTAAAACTGTGGACTAACAATTCTATCAAAAATCGAATAAAAAAATATCGCACGTATGTAAAAAAAATTAAATAAAGTAAATTACCATAAGCCAGGACGTTTCGATCTGCGGAAAACTGCAAGATCATCTTCACCTGAAAAACTGCCAAACAAAGAGAGGATTATAAAGGAAACAAAAATTAGCGAAAGTTGGTCAAAGATTGACCAAAAGATGAAAGATGAAGAGATTGGTTCTACGTCAGACAAAAAACGCACATGTAAGACAGCGCCATCTAATAAGCCTCTTTTTTATTTTTTGGCCTATCTTTGACCAATTGTGCCTCCTTCCGTTTATTGCCTCCTAACATTTATTTCCTTCATAATCCTCTCTCTGCTTTCTTTGCATGATCATCTTCAGCTAAAAAACTGACAAACAGTTTTCGCAGATTGAAACGTTCTCGCAAAAACGGTTACCATTTGTTTTTGTTATTTTTTTAAATGTGTGCGATATTTTTTAATTTGTTATTTCATTTCTGATAAATATTCATTCCACACGTTATAGTTGAATATACTAACAATTTTATATAGCTAGACAAATTTTTGTAACCCTTTATTAAAAACTGTATTAAATTAAATGATACAATATTAAAAAACAAAGTTTAAATTTACAGACATTTATTTTAAGCCATTGTTTTATTTTCAAATATATTTATTTTATTTATTTGTTTTCTTAGAGTTCTTTCTCTAAGTAAAATCTTAGTCTGAATAAAGAATTTTTTTCTAAAATCAAATTTAACTTCATCATTTCAGCCAATTAGCAGCTTCCACAATCGTTACTGCTGCCAAATGATTTTGATTGGCTGTTATTGTTGGTCACTAAATTGATTTTTGTTGGTTATTGCATAAAAACTTATTCATGCTCCCTCTAGCGCCCATTTCACCAAACTTCATTTAGTAGAAGAAAAAAAGACAACACAAAAGAGACCCGCTTATTTGATCTTATATGTCGCAATTTCTGTTTCATCCTCCGTTTCTTTTATTTTTTTTTTCTTTCTTCTCTTCTTTTTTCCTTTTCCCAGTCTGTATCTTCTTTTTCTTTATTTACATCTTTTTTTTTCTTCATCACAAAAGTTTTGTTTATTGCTTCCATGAATTCTTCTTTTTAATTTCTTTTTTTTTTTTTTTATGATGTTTCTCTAAAGTATATTTTTTAATTTTGACTGCGGATTTTAAGACAGTACATTTTGATTGTTAGCAATGCTCTTCAAGGATCTGCACTTGTATCTCCTCCATAACTTTTGAATTGCTAAATGAATCTTCCTGAAAGATGGCATTTGACGATAAGAGACTCATACTCTTATATTTTCATTTTTTTTCTGTGTCTTTGTCGAAAGTTAACTCAAGTTGACTGAAATTCCCTAATGAGTATTAAAACAGGAAAAATATAAAACCCAAAGACATTTCTTTCGATGTCTTAAACAGTGGTTACTAACTCTCTTATTAGCCTAATACACTGGAAATAGGAAAAAAAAATCTCTATTTATACAGATGTTGTAATTTAATAAATAAATAAATAAAATTTGAATGAAAATTAAAAGAATCAAATCAAAACATGAAACGATTCAATTTGCGAACCTTCCGTTGAATAGATTCATATAAAATTATAACTTACAGTATATACTCGTATATGCATGACATTTGGGCACAGCGGAGTGGTCAAAACGACGGACTGCCGTGCCGCTGATACGCCCGAATCCCGCGAGGACTTGGATGTTTCCTTCTTTCTTCTACATATGTTGCCCTTCCTCCCAATGACTTGTTCTTAATTTTAAACCGTGATTATAGCTCAGGTTGGTTTCGATCGCTCTTGTGGTGTTAAAAAAAATCTCTCACTGAAATACGTAAGCCATTAAACTGACAGACAGACTGTAGGGTAAAGTCTCCTAATTTATACTGGTCCCTAAATTGTACCGCTACGATATCTTGTAATTGGTATGTCTTGTGGCGTCGGTACACGGCTATTATTATCACTGCAATGTACTGGCACTACTCTATTAGCCACATCTTTCTATGATCTGTTGTTTTATCACAGTCGACGTTTTCATGTTCTCTCTGTTTTTGAAGTTATTTTGATGAGGAAAACCTAAGGCCCCATACAACACAAATTATGTACAAGAACTAATTTTTACATAGTCTAAGATTCTCAACTTAGTTGGCATTAAAAATAGCATGTTTGTATTAAAAATTAGATTCTTCAGTAATGAAGGAATACATGTAGAGTTCAAGATGGCGACGT
>JAFIDM010012231.1:24165602-24180108 GCA_023159025.1 Thereuonema tuberculata
GAATGAGGGTGTTTTGGAACACAAATTTTGGAGGGTGATTCAGTCCAAAATTTACATATTCAAAACACCCTCATTCACCTTACCTTTTTTCATTTAAATATTATAATTTTGGTCTAAAAACGCTCCTCCCTACAGCGCATTGCACATGGATTCGACTGACCAATTTTCGGATCCATGTGCAGTGGGCTTTAAAGTGCGTTTATTTTTGCTATTATACTACTAGGAAGTCACGCTGCATAAATATATCTCATTTAATGGTTCATGACTCATTAATAAAATAAAAAATACATAAAGAAATTGATAAATGGCAAAAGGTGATTGCAAACAGTGATGCTTGTATTTTTTTCAGATAGTTTGTATTCAGATTAAGCTACCATTGTAATTTTTTTTTTATTGAAAAATAAAAATTTTTATTATAAGAAAACGGAAGGCTTTTTTTTTCATGATTCGACCCATGTACAGGGTGAATATAAAGTCCTTGTGAGGTTTAAATGTTATTACATTAAACTGGATTTCTGGAGATCATCAATAAAAAAACCTCTACAATACTGAGGAAAAGAATAAGATTGAAGATTATTTACATACGAACTTTAAACTGGACGATAAAAAGCATTTACAGACATAAAAAAAAAAACTCAGCTTTTTGTGGGATTTTCATTTGGCTTAGATAAATCCAACCAGTCACGAACTTTCTACTAACTGATATTAGTTTATGCTGATTAATTTTTAGCGTAGCTTCTCCGTGGAAGCTGCCATTTTGAAATGACGTTAAATATTAATAACCAATCACAGCCAAACACAGTAGCCATCAAGGACTCATCAGTGAAGTTTTGTCAAAGTGTCAGATTTGATTCATTTCGGCATTAACGGTGAGACACTACCTGTCATGTGCTTGCCGAAGGTGCTTTCAATAGCTCTCATCCAGTATTTTCCATTGTCTAAAACCGGATAATTAGGTTTCATGTAACCCTTCAACACGTGGTCTGCTAAAGAACTAACTTTATCAGATTACCTTTGGATTACGAGTGGATTATCCAGCTCTGCAAATTAATCAATAAACCCGCTGCGATTCTGTTTTAACTGTAACTAATCATCACATCAAAGCTTCACGTGAACAAAACTAGTTCGAACGGTATCAGAGGTGACTGATTGCCGCTATTAATTATCATCAGTAGAAGATCAATGGAGAAGGTAATCATTTAACCTTTGAACTCAATTGATTACGCCATTTTCGAACACAGAAATCCCATTGCCTTCTGCCACGTACGATCGCTCATCTAGGTTGAAACAAATTTACAGAAAGAAATGAAATTCTTTGTCATTTTCCATTGATTTATTTATGATAACGGAATTTTTAAAAAAGTATGAAGTAAATTAAATTGAAACGCTTAAATTGATAATTATTTTTTTCTCATTTTTATTCAACCAAAGTGAGATATTTGTAATCGATTAAAACTACCAGTTTGAGAAATAAGCTTAAATGTTTTCCAGGAATGTCAGACCGATAGTTGCATTGAAAATAGTTAATCTAATTAACATTTGTTAATAATTTAGGTTAATTAATATTATCTAATTAAGTTGTTAGTAGGCTATTATTAAAATCCTTTTTTTTAACTCTGACTGACCTGCGCAATTGTTAATTATTAGTTTCTCTTGCTGAAAAAGATTATAATATTTTCTTTCTTTTTATTTTTTTTTGCCTTGCATGGGATTCGAACCGAGGACCTTCGTCCTCGCGGTCAGAACGCTAACCATTGGACTACTGCTGGTCCCCCAATTTCTAATATCCAATCCTACTTTTATTCTATTTGTTCGCGCGCTATCAAATAATGAGGTCATTCAAAAAGGAATAAAATATCCCTTAACCGCTTGGAATCGATTCTTCTTGGATTATCTCATACTTACAGTGGAGACAGGGGAATGGCTTAGTTAAATGTAAGTTTTATTTTTTCTTATTAATTTCATTTACAAAATATTCGTAAATAATACATTGGTGGAACGAAGCAGGGATTTCATAAAAAACTTGAAGCCTACTTTCTTTAAGATCCGAGAATTACCAACGATTGTATTTCGGAATGGGCAGGAAGCTGATTCCAACAGCCAGAAAAAAAGAAGAAAATAACTGATTGCTTGTTGTAAACGAAATCATAGACACCCCTATATGTTTTGTTTTCGGCCACTTCATGTGAAATCATTGCAATAAGTAACATTCATGTCTCTCCAATTTGAGGTGACGATTAGGTTTCATTTTCGGCCACTTCCGTTTTCTGCGACCACAGACCGGAACTCGTATTTTTTTCCCATCTTTACACGTCATAAGCTTTCCAATAAGGTTTCGATCATCTCTGTACTGTTTGGACTTTATGAAACCATGTGTACATTATGAAACCATGTTTTTTTACCTTCTTTGCATTCATGTGGTGCGTAGCTAGCTAGTACTGAGTTTGTCATTTGCAAAAACCTAATGAAATCCGACGTTTTTAATATATTAAAGGTAATTAAATAAAAGCACGCATGAATTTAAAAAACTTATTGTAAGAAGTTGTAAGTCTGTTTAAATTCAAATGTTTTTCTAAGCAGATAAAAAGGAGATTGGTACGGCTGGGGAAATCGTCTTTGTCTGTAATTCTGCACGTGAAGGTCTAACTCTACAAACGTGAACTTTTTGCCAACTTTTTTTTATATGCTTTTGAGCTACCACGTCATCCTTTGCGATTCGGAAATTTGTATATGGACCTCTTTTGTACTGAAGATCTACTGTTATGCAAATCGCCACAAGCTGTTTTGTCGGATTCTGTGGCTGTAACCCTTAAGAATATCGCTTGTACTTAGGTTTTGGTCGTGTGTGTATATCCAAACGATTCAATTCACTGGTTCAAACGTTACTAGGGGATGATTCAATGTGGATGGACAGACTATTTTTGTAGGCTAACTTTGCTAAAGAAACTAGGCAACAATGAGGGAATAACGAAGATTCCTGACTATGTGAACATACTAATAAATTATTCATCATGTCTATTTCCGTATGGTAGTAAAAAATAGACCATATACACAAAAGAAATCCAACAAATAAGCATAAATATGACATGTTTCGGGAAAATTACCTCAGAAAATTTTATGAATCAATTATTATTAAGTCCATTCCTTGTTAAAACACTGAGGTTTCTATTCTTAATGCTCTTGACTATGGTATTAAATGAAATGAAATGTTGTCATTATTAGCTATAATTCCTATATTGCTGTTTATTGTTGTGATCCATTGGTTTGTTAAAGTTGTAATATTAGCATTGTCAAGCTTCTTACTATAAAAATTTTTATATTATGTTATTTAAATTTTCACCCGGGACGCTGTAGGTTCCGATTTTGTATTTTTTTTATATTTTGTATTGTAATCTGATGATGGGAGATTATCCCGAAACATGTCATATTTAAGCTTTTTTGTTGGATTCCTTTTGTGTATATGGTCTATTTTTTTACTATACTAATAAATTATAGAAGCAAACTTTGGTAAATATAATTTCGTATATTTACCAAAGTTTGGTATATACAAAGGCTTATTGGGTTTACAAAATAACGTAATAGGTTAACATAAATGCTCTGTTGTCCCCCGCATAGTGGAAACTGAGTATGTAGTTCTGAAACATCAATTTTATGAACTCAATGTAATAACCACGAATACTTTAGTCTTCGCCATCTCATTGAGGCGAGTGATTTCGCAGGTGATGTTTGAGGATGAGACAGATATAGACCAAAATAAATGGGATTAGGATATAAGTTGGACCATTAATAAATTACGTAACACATTTTATGGAAGTCGGTTCAGCAGACAAACAGGTAAGTGGTTAAAACCAAGGAGAAAAGTGTTCAAACTGAATAGTGAGATTTCGTAGGTTCATTCAATCATAGACTGCAAAGAAACTAACTCCCCTGACTCCTATGTAGGATACTTCAACGTTTTATTTTAACTTAACAATGCCTAAAGGATTAAGGATTTAAAGCCGTGCGAACACCATGCAATTTTTCTGCAATTTAGTTGCGCGTTTTTGATGTCACTAGTTGATAGAGCACGTTTATTTGCAACTTATTTGCAACTTTTGTCATCCGACTCGAGTTGCATGGACACCTGCAACTCGAAAAATTGCATCGAATTCCCCAATCACAGGGCAGCATTGGAACACGTCAGTTGTGAAACCACGCCCATGAAAAAAATGGCGTCGAAAATGTTTTCTGTCGATTCGTTTTGAAGACAGGCTCATACTCAATTAATATCAGAGTATTGCGAGTTTCTTTCATGCAGAAATAAAGTTTATACTGAAATGCAGTAATTGTATGCGGCAGAATTTGTCAGAGAGGTTGCAAAACCTCGATTTTTTCGGATTTTTCACATCGGGTTTGGGAACCGCAAGGCTGCTTACGCGGTAATGCAAAAGGTATGACGTCATTGTTTCCAGGGAAGCATTGTTTCTTATTGGCTGTTGATCATTCGTTACTTTTCATTCGAAATAATAACATGAAATTCAATTCCATAGCGGCTAATAATTTGAAAACAATATTTATCATACGTTGCAATTCAATCACTCTTATATTATGTTTGAAACGACATAACCGAATTTTGATTGACGTCACACGTGATGTATTTAAAATCTGCGTTGTCATGGGTCGCTTGTATTTTCGAGTTGCATATCGAGTTGCAAGGTGTTCGCGCTTGACAACAGTCTATATCAACTCGTGACGTCAAAATTGCGCAACTAAATTGCAGCAAAATTGCATGGTGTTCGCACGGCTTAATATTCATTATTTAAGACAATGAGCTGTTAACAGAAATAGGATAGAAGTTACTTTGTTTAAACCCTAGACCTTCTCTGTGGATTTTTTTTTTTTGTCTTCTAGTGCTAATTTCTCCATAAGGACCCATTCGAAAAAGATTGGAAACATTAGATTATTAATGTAGACAGTGTGTTGATTCAAATTAAAAAAGGGGACCATACACACGGAAAACAATACATATATATTTAATAAATTCATAATTTGTCACATGTTCCGAGGCCTCTTTACAAGCCTCTTCTTCAGACTACAGTAATAGCATACAAACTAGGCTTTTCCTAAATTACAAAATATAGTAACAAACATTAATAATATATTTTTTCACAATACTCAAGTATTAAATAAGTGCAACATATATTAGTATCTTATGAATGTTGGTTATAAATTATAACACAGAGGTATCGATGACAAATGCTTTACAATATCAGGTCCATTAATTAGATTATTGTAATTAGCTTCTTTGTTTATCAACACTGATAAGATACTAATATACGTTGCACTTATTTAATACTTAAGAATTGTGAAAAAAAATATTATTAATGTTTGTTACTGTAATTTAGGAAAAGCCGAGTTTATATTCTATTATTGTAGTCTGAAAAAGAGGCTTGTAAAGAGGCCTCGGAACATGTGACAAATTATGAATTTAAGATGTATATAGTTTTCCGTGTGTATAGTTTTCCCATTTTTTAATAAAAATTAGGTCATTCTTAATCGTTGAATATGCGAACCAAATTCCAAGAAGACCAATCCAGTAGTTGAAAACTTATTAAGGGATGAATACACACACACACACATACAGTGATTGATTTGATGAACCCCAAATCATAAAAGGCTGTCTATGCTCTGACCAATTAAGCAACCTTATTTTTTCTGATTGTCGACCCTTTGTCTTGATGATTATTTTATCTCCCGAAGTCGTTGTGATTTCTAAAGAATGAAATTTTATTTTATTTATTTATTGGTTTTATTTATTTTTTTACTTATTTATTTATTTATTTATTGGTTTTATTTATTTATTTATTTGTGTATTTATTTATTTATTTATTTATTTTATTCACTTATTTATTGATTTCTTCTGCTCTGTTTCTCCTCACATCAACATATGTGGTGATGATATTTCTTTGAATCAGGAAAAAGAAAAAAAAAAAAAGCTCTTCTTGGCGACGACAACCGCTATCTTTATGACTTGTGGGACTCTGTTTCACCGAAGACGAGGAAAAGAAGGAAGAAAAAAGAAGAGTAGCAAAGAATTCGTGAAGTAAGAATTAAAGAAAAAAAAGAACGAGATGCCTCGTGAGACTCCTTCAAAACTATTGTATTTTGAAATACAAGCAACAATCAGGAGAAAACAGGAAAGAATGAAAGGGAAAATTTCCTGCTCTTTTTGTTTCATCTGTTGTTCAATATTCGCTAAATGAGATAATGTCAGTTAAAATAATTTTCATTCTTGTTGGTCGAATAACCTAAGAGCAATTATGTAGAGTGTAAAGTATCATAAAAAGTATAAGTTTGTAATCAATTTTGGGATGTTCCAGAATTTTCGTACAGGATGATTCAAACAGTCGGATCCAAATTTTAAAATGTATAAGACGAAATCAGATATCCGTTCACTCGTTGAGATATTTGGTATTGTTTTATTTCTGTATTTATTTTTAAAGAATTTTAAACAATAAAATCATAATTAACCGTTGTATTCGTAGATGTTAGTAAGGAACTGTTATTTCATCATCAGTTGGGTTTTAACCAATAGTGTGTCATTTCAGTTTGAGTTTTTTTATATTAACTAAACATCATATATTGTTTATATATATTAGTATTTTTTTTTTACTTTTATTTTTGGAAATATTATCTTCACCTACTGAGCCTATTTACATTACAAAAATAGAAAGACTAAACTTAGTAGCATTTCTTAGTTTCAGCTTACTAAAATAAATAGTTTTTGTTTTGTAAGTGCAACGAATTTTAGCAATATTTAACAGTACTCTTATCAGTACTGTTAAATATTGCTAAAATTCGTTATGTATATCAAAATCTAGTAAAAAAACTCGTCCTTATAGTAATGTAAAGTTTCCAATAAAATATCAGCTTCGTAGGATAAGTAGTTTTTAAATGATCTTGATCACAATTACATATGTACATATTTCCAATTCGCTGTGTTTTCTTTTTCCTAACCCTTTTTTATTCTCAACGATACATTTTAAAGCGTTTATCGACGTTAAATCAAGGTTATTCATTGTTAAACTCACGCATGCGTACGTAAAAGTAGTTAAAAAGTGATTTTACTAGTTAATGATATCGAATGAATCCATTTGCAATTGAATGCACCTAAGCTGTGTTTATTCTGTATAAGAATCCAATTGAATGCAATGAATAATCAATAAAACTCAACCACCCACGCTAACTCTGCTCAGTTCCAGTAGCAATTTCAAATTAAAATGCTTCATTGCGCCGTGGTTTAGCTTGGAATGCAAATCAAATCATATCGTTTGTAATTTGACAGACGGGGGTTTTGATTAGCCGTTGTTTTAATTGCTTCGCCGTCCTCGTGCACTGACGGCTTTGGTCAGTTAACCTCTGCTATCTTACTTGTATCTTTCTTTCATTCCCACATTTCATTTCTTGAGATGGTAACTCTTTCGCTTCTGTTCCTGAAGGAGTAATAAATTCCACGCGGTATCTGTGGTTCGAAGTCTACAGTTCATCACCAAATAATCCAGGACAATTTATTGCTTTGGTTAAGACGCCCGCTGCAGTCTGTCTGAGATATCTGTGGAACATTTGTTAGATAGCATACTTTCATGCATACTTTCTTTCTAGCAGATCATGGTAACCATAAACTTTCATTATTACTCTTAATGGTGGCGATGACCTTATAGAAAAAAAACACAAACAAAAAAAACATGCATTAATGTCATTTTTAACCATTAACAATTGTCGACAGAAATCTGAGAAAGACTACAGTAGCGGCACTTCTTCAGCTACTCAGAAGTTATCGTTACCTTATTTAAAATAAATTAGCTTTAAGGGGCAAAAAGGCTTTGTAATAGTATGAGGATAATTCTGGAATTTTGTTAACTTTCCACAAATTGATTTAAACTTATGGAATGAAGCCTGCGGTATGAAGCATAATGACCCAAAGTGATTACAAGTAGTCTCCGACTTGTAAACATCGCACTTATGATCAAAATTTCCTCCCCCCAAAAAAATAAATTAATCGAGCGATTTCTAAAAAAAAAAAAAATGAATATCTCAATATTTTCTAAATATGATTTACACAAAGACGGAAGTATCTAGAACACGCGATTGAAGCCATATAGAAACATGAACCTATAGATCTTGGAGTCAATGTTTGTTTCACCTCTACTTCTTCAGGACTGTGTAGGCAACATCTAATAGAGTTAGAACTAGATAGCATCAGAGAAGGACAATTCCCAGCTGGGATTTCCCCGCTCTCATTTCGCTTGACTATACTTCTAACTGGTATTTAAAAAACAGCAATTGTGTTCGTTTGAAAATATTTACTCAATTTCTTTTGCGTCGATATGTTTAATACTTATTGTTTCTAAATATTCAAAATAAATTTAATATTTCGTTTTTCATTTCCTGAGATTACAGTGAATTTATAGAATTATAGAATCTATATAGGGTAAGGGAACCAGTTGTGGATCAGGAACCAATTGCGGATCAAGTCGTTTACCGTCTTAATTACCACATTTATCAACAGATGGCTCAGATGTATAGAATCCCGATCCCTTCATGAGCTTCGTTTTGGTATTACAGTTTGTTTGGAGTTTCAAATGGAGCCATCTTTTTGAATTTGTTAAATAATTTGTCAGAATTTCAAAAGAAAATTAAGGTGAGTTAGCCTGAAAGCTATTTGTAGTTATTCTAGAATGGATATACGTTAGAATTAATGTATGTATGATAGTAAAAGGTTTAATATAACCGGCAAAAAATAAAACATAGCGTTTTCTGCCTCTGGCCATGTTTGCGGGAAAATCTGCAACCTTTTGTTCTGGCGGAAATTCAGCAGTTCGTGGGGTCCAATTGTGGATCAAACGTCACAATACAAATGAAGACTGTGAAAATGCAGTACATATTTTTTTATCGAACTGAGGTAATATAATGTCAATTATAAGAGCTTAATAAAGGAATAAATGCAAAACTGAAAATTATTTAGCTATTTCTCGTGGTGAAAACCAAGTTTATGCTTAGACCGATCCACAACTGGTGCCTTTACCCTATCTAGAGTTTTCCTTTTTTTCCGTATATTCCATTTAGATCAATCGGTTCGACTTATAAACAAAACTTTATAAGTCGAAGATTACCTGTAACTAATCTGATTAAAATTCCTTTGCCTCAATTTGAAGAATTTATAAATAATGTAAATAAAAACTTATTTTTCTGCCTAAAAGGAACGGATTTGCTTAATAAAAATTGCTTAAGATACATTAAAGATTAGATGAAAACACATCATAAATTGAATACACCTATTTTTACTTGAGGATGAGATGCAAAGAATGTAAAGACTCCTTTAAAATACAAATTTCAATGTTTTATCCACTCTAGCTTTAACATGTAATTTGTATAAAGTCAAAAAGTTTTCAATTTTTTTTTTAAAACTGACTTTGAACTTTTTTTTTATCAATCTTTATCGAGCCTGTCTCGAACTTCTTCCCTACCCATGTCAAGGTTGACTGCTCAAGTTAGAAAGGGACATACTTCAAAAAAGATAAACAAACAAACATTTTTTTTATATGTATTAGATAAACATTAATATTACTTAAATATTCAGGATCTGCTAGTTTTCATTCTTAGAATCTATTGTAAAAGTTCATTTGTGCACTTAGTAGGGCTGCAAAAATTAGTAAAATTGAAAAGCACTTTTAAGTGTCTTCTTCCAGTTATTTTCAGCAAATTGTAATCGCGGTTTACCCAAACATTAATAGTAATCCTATAATGAAATGCTACGAAAAGCAACAGAAGGCGGAGCCCTGATACTTTTACAGATTGCTATCTTACAAAATCGTACAGAACTAGCCCCCCCCCCCGTCTCCCGCTGATACGTATGAGATACTTCAAGAAGAATCGATTCCAAGTGGTTTAGGCGGTACAAAGTGATATTTTATTCCTTTTTGTGGACGGAGAGAAGCTAAAACAATGAACATTCACATTTAAATTATTCGGCTATTAAGGCCAAAATTAATGGATTAATTTTCTATTAGGCTAAACTATTAGGCTAAAATTAATGGGTTATTTTCTTTTTTCTCTGGCTCATTGAGCCACACACACACACAAAGGGAGTGATACGAATCAAAATTTGAATGTAGTCCCCGTGGCCTAATGGATAAGACGTCTGACTGCGGCTCAAACGGTTACAGGTTCGATTCCCGTCGCGAACGTTTCACTGTAGCCAAGTTTTCACAGCGCTGAACAATGGAAACAATGTTGTTTCAATTGTTATTCAATTGTTTCAATTGTTGAACTGCACCGGACAATGGAAACAATGAACTGCGCTGGACAATGGAAACAATTTTGTTTCAATTGTTGACCTGCACCAGACAATGGAAACAATGAACTGCGCTGGACAATGGAAACAATGTTGTTTCAATTGTTGACCTGCACCAGACAATGGAAACAATGAACTGCGCCGGACAATGGAAACAATGTTGTTTCAATTGTTGAATTGCGCCGGACAATGGAAACAATGTTGTTTCAATTGTTGAACTACGCCGGACAATGGAAACAATGTTGTTTCAATTGTTGAATTGCGCCGGACAATCGGAAAAGGGAGCTTTTATATAATATAGATTATTATACACAGTGTAATCCTGAAATGGTTGGCCATATTTGAAGGCCGGATGCAACATAGCAAAATAACGAAAAAAGTTCCATAAGAACATTAGTGCGGAAATGCTTGATTCAGATGCTACAGAATGATTAACACATGAATAGGCTATGGCATTAGATGAGATATTCGAAGTGGCCTCCACCAGCATCAATGCATGTTTTACAACGTTGTCATGAGGATTGCCGGACACGCTCAAACATGCCAGGGATACTCTGAATCGTTGTGTACTCATCCGTAATGTATTGCCTGTACATTGGGAGTCGGTGTAGCACACACAAATGTTTTTAGATAGCCTCAGAGAAGAAAGTTCAGAGGATTTAGGTCGAGGATACGTACAGGCCATAGTAGACACGGTTAGCCACAGCAGACTACATACTTGCCACTCATCAGTAACATCTGAATTTCCATATTCTTATGGACTTTAGTTGTGTTGTATATTTGGCCAACCATTTCAGAGCTACCGTAACCTCCTAACAATAATGTATTTGCTTTCAGTTGATTATACTTAATATCCAGTTTTAGTCTATTTGATTGGAAAGTGACTGTTTGCCCGTGTCTGTTTCTCTCCCCTGAATAACTTCTGAACCAATGGATGAAACTTCTTGAAAATTGATACGCATATTTAAAGACTACAGACGATCTGCCTTTTGTATTTGAAATCTTGTTCAAACGGATTGTTATTGAAGAATTAGAGCAAGATATTAGCATAAAAATATCCACAGAAAATCATTAGAAACTAACCAATGATATTAATCCGTTTATTTCGTAGGCGGATTTACGCTTGATTGGTAAAAAATTAATCCACTTTAGATAATTTAAATAAAGTTAATAATTATTTTTTTTCAGAAATTAAAATTTTTGCTGTTATTTTCTATTATTTTAGCTTTATCTGTTGGTATTTTATTGTAATTTCTACTGTTAGATATTACAATTTAGAAGTAAAGGATAGGTTTTTCGTGTCGTTTTCATCATTTAAAAAAAATATGAAAAGAAAAAATATAATTTCAAAAGAAGGCATATAAAACGCACACAAATTAAAGGTTCATTGATCTATTTTTTGGAAATTTTGTACCGGAAATCCAAGACGGACAGTTTCAAGATCCTATCTCTCATCGGCTGGGTTCGCCCAGTACTCAGTAGCTCAGTGGAACCAAAAGAAACATAAACAAAGGACAATTAGACAAAACAATAACCATTAAGCTTAAAAAACACTAAAATGTAAATTAAGAATAAAAAGCCGATGAGAGATAGGAATCTCGAAGCGGTCCGCTTTGGGTTTCCGGTACAAAATTTTCAAAATTGGCTCAGTGAACTTTTAATTTTGTGTGCATTTTTATGCTTTCTTTTCGAATTGTATTGTCCTTAACGCACGTTAAATTTGTCTTTTAGAAGAAAAAAATAGTACAGAAATTTAAAGAAGAATATTTTAAGGAACTTGGGTTTTTAAGTACATTCAGGAAGTTCTTCGTGGATAAAGGTTTAGTGACTTTAAGTAAGTTTCCTTTCTCGATTACAGAGTTAAGTGATTCTGTAAGTTTAAATGAATAAATGATCCTGTAATAAAATGATGGATTCTAGGTATAATTTCACTACACGATTGTCTGTGCATCTGTAATAAATCCACCGTCGCCACTGTTCTGATATGATGAATGGCGAAACATAAAACTCTAAGCGGGCAACTCTTCCAGAAAAATACGACGTGTGTTTTCCTTGTCTTTATTCAGAGCACGCAAAGCAAAGAAGTGGAAAGCCCACACTTTAGCGTCACCCCGGGGTAAGGTGTTTTTTTTTCTTTTCTGTTGGTTAATCGCCGCCAGGGAGCGCTGTCAAGCGGGCATTTGCGCTTTTGTTTCCGCGAAGGGGTCTCCCTGTGTTGGATGGGCGCTGCACCGGGGGCGTGAAAGGATTAAACCTGACCGAGCTTTGTTTATGCACCGTAGAAGAGGCTTCCCGCGGCGTTCGTATTGATCGGTGTCGCACGCTCATCACGCTCTTTCGCATGATTAGGACTTTGTATGCGTGGGCGTCTGCTCGTGCGTCGCATGCCTCAGACTAGCGGAAGCTGTGAACATTCCCTGACGACCGAGAATCAATATAGAGCCCAGGTGAGCCAAGGAAAAAAAGAAGGGTTCCCAGCTATAGAAACACCTAGCGGTTTCCCGCCAGTGTTTGTTGGAATCAACCTCTGAAAGTGGCTTCTCTTTCTAATTCATTCCTGAGCGAACTTCGTTATTATATAAGAGTTATTAAGTTAACAGCTTAGACTAGGGCTTCCTTTCTCATTCAGACAAATTGCTACCTTAAATGTACAATGCATAATGAAACGCAGTCACTTGAAACAAACTGAAACTTACATAAACAAGATATGAATTTGCGTGTTATTTCAAATACCTGAATGATCTAAAAAAAAAAAAAGGAAAAAGTTACAATACAGGTCCTTGTTTTAGAGATTTCCTCACTCGGGGATGTGGAAGTTGTTAGTTCTGCGCTCACCTTAATGTAATTGATATTTATATTGAAGAAGGCCCGAGCTCACGTGCCTAAATATCGAGATAATATTTCATCCCGGAGTGAGGAATCCCTCAAAAAAAAGGACCTGTATAGTATCATGTCCCACTCCTCCTTCACGACCAAACTATAGAAAAAAATTAATTTTTAGCATAAGAAAAAAAAAATATTAGAAAAATATATTTCCTAAAAATATTAGGAAATAAAAAGCTTTTTGTAGTCTATTACAAATGAAGAAGAATCAAGCATTCTTAAGCTAAAGATGAATTGCGAAGAGAAATATGTATTACAGGGAAGCGAACTCTATTTTTTTGTTTTTTCTTCGGGATGTCACAGTTGTATTTTGGTGATTTTTGGCACTAAACTCCAAAGTGAATCAATTCGGATCTTCCTTAAAAGAATCTACACCTTCTAGCAAAGTTTCAGCTTTATGGGATAATTAGTTTGAGTTATCGTAACCTCAGAGAACGAAACTCAAACCCTTATATATATATATATAAAACAAAAAACTGTGTTATGTTACTTAACTATATTAAAGATCCGCGCTGGGCAGGTTTTCTCGGGGGTTCTCCCATTTCCCCTGTCTTCTCCCACCATACTTTCTCAGTCCTTCTCTCCATGTGTCCTTATTTCCGCGGGATAGTACAATAGACCTCCGGTCACAGTGCTTGGCTTCTCTGCCACCCACATTCACTACATAACATAACATAATCTCTCCTGATGACGCCGCGTCTTACTGTTGGTGAAAGCTAGGGCTCCTGTTTTTAATCTTTTTAACTTTTACATTTTTAATGTAATTTTTAATCTATGTGTGCGGGCTGGACTTTTTAACAATTATTTTGGCACACGTTAAGAACTTTGTAACATAACATAACTATATTAAATGGTTAAAGCTTCGTAATGGTTAATAAAGGTTAGGCAACGAAGGAGGTAAGGCTCCTGTGATTTAACAGCTCACTAGAACCAAATTTAGCTGCTTGATGGCAAGATGTGTGCATAATTCGAAAAAGTTTTTTATATAAAATGTACCCGGTTGTGAGTATGGATGTTTCAATTTCCTTTCCTATGTTGTAAAGCCTCTTCTTCACTTTCTCTTCGGTCTGACGTCATTCCGTAATGGCGTCCTAGAGAAGGCAACGGGAAACCACTCTCGTATCTGTTCCCAAGAATAAGTTACGGTTTCTCCTAGGGGTCGCCCTTCGGGGGTCACTAGGGTCCGTGAACTTTCGACCAATCTTCGGATTGAATTACTGTGTATGTATGTATAAAATGTTTGGGTTAAATTTTAATTTGTGTAATAATAAATTATTTAAAAAGAGAACA
>JAFIDM010012231.1:24185108-24251995 GCA_023159025.1 Thereuonema tuberculata
GTGATGCCCAAGAAAAAGTTTAGCCTTTGTTTTAAAATTGTGTGAAAGGAAACAAACACGTATAAAAAGAAAATTTATTCAGAAACTTGATAAATTTCTTTTTATACATGTTTGTTTCCTTTCACACAATTTTAAAACAAAGACTAAAATTTTTCTAGAGCAGCAAATCCCCCACTAATTTTAGCTACGTCCACAATGCAGCCATGAAAGTTAATCGAAGTTTGGTGCACTTGGCCATAAGAGTGTTTGTTGTCTAAAATCTCTCAATTAATTCGTTATTATAGACCTCAGTGGTGCTGCTAAATAATGGAATACTTATCATTAATATTAATGATTTCATAATAGATTTTTTTATTTAACCCAATCGGAACAAAAGTCGCATTGATTGATTGATTGATTGTGGTGAACGTGGGTGGCAGGGAAGCCTGTAGGTCTATTGTGCTATCCCACAGAAATGGGGACAGACGGAGAGAAAGACTGGCAAAGTAAATATAGAGAAAGAAGTGCAGGGGAAACGGGAAAACCTCGAGAAAAACCAATCCACCGCGGATCGTCCACCATCACGAAACCCATATGAGAACCGAATCCCGGTACTCAGAGATGAGAGGCCAATGTCTTTGTGACAACGCCAACCGCGCGGCTGCAAAATCTATAATCACATCAATAGCAAATGTACAATATTTTGTGATTGCCCGAGATTGAAAAGAAGACGTAAAGGGAATATTTAAAATATTGAAGGTTACAGACAAAATCAAAGAAGCTGGGTTGAGGTGATACGGATGTATTAAGAGAGGAAGACTAAGTGGGAAGGAGGATGTTTTAGCACCAGAGAATAAATGACGTTAAAGAAGACAATGGATTGATTGCAGGTGAGAGGATACGAAACAAGTTTTGTTAAGTCTACTGATGAAATCAAATGGAGAGATTCAAATCACCTCTTTTAATCATGCACAAGATTATCAAGATAATGTGGCCAGTTTACTTGTGTAAGTTATCTCTTTGTATTAAGCATTGTTACGTAATAATCGGAATTTGATTAATTTTCAACAGTTACTGTGGTTTTTTATATTAGGAATTGCGTCTGAGGTAAACGAGTTACACAGAAAAACATGCAGTCTATTCGGATAACAGAAAGTTACACAAACAGAACTATTTTTCATAGGCAGTATGCAAACACACGCATATAAAAGCTCATGCTAAACATACAGTAGTCGAAGGGTCTAGGCAGTGTCCTTGTGACTTGCCTGATATGTCTGATTCTGTTTTGAATCCCGGGGCTGGCTTAGGTATTTCCTTTGTTTCCTGTGTTTATCTCCTTTTTCTTTCCTTTCTCTCCTTGTGGTCGTTTGTTAATTCTCGGGCTTGCACACAGCCCGACTTGGGATAAGTGTGATTGTGTACGTAAAGCTCTTAATGGAGAATAGAATACAGAATCTCAATCGTGGGCCCGGTAGCCGAGTGGAGAAGGACGCTTGGTTCCGGTTTGGAGGTGGCTGATTCGATCCCGGGCCTCGGCGGAGAGCGGGGATTTTTATTCTCTAAACGGATCCTAGGATCTACCCAGACCTCTGTTGAATGGGTACCGGGTTTCTTTCCCGGGAGTTATTTCGGGCTGACCACTCGACCTCCCGTTCGTCACGGAACACCGGGAGTCTTACCTCCCGCTACCCCAAGGGCCACATAGGCTCGTTTACACTTTAATTTAACAGAATATCAACCACAATGTAGATTTTTTTTTATCCAACTTCTGTATCGCAGATCAAAGCTTTTAGTTTTGCAATATCTAAGCCAAGGACATAAATAAACTCTGATGATGAGAAACATAAAAGCAAAATGTAATTGTCAATAGACTGACATTCAGATATTCAAATTATTTAAAACATTTGACTCATAATCATTAATTTATTGTAATGTTATTCGAAATATATCTGACAGCAAAGACGAATATTTAACGTGATTTCCTGTTTTCATAATTATTTCTGATTTCTGTGGCAGAATTCTTCTATCATTTACAACAGACAACCTTTCATTGAAATTAGAAGTTTAAAATTAATGGGAAAACTTGCCATATTTGTTTATTCTACTAAATAGACTCAAAAGAAGCGACAGGAACTGACTCTGCTTCGTGAACATCAGGACATGGTAAAGTTTATGGAAGAATCAAGTTTGTTTGTCCTTGTAACTCTGACAATCGGGAATTGCAAGTGATTCAGAGAAATAGGATGTAAAGTTAAAAAAACACAGGCAACGAAATAGAACAGATATTCTTACGAAGATGACAATTGTCAAAATAACACCCTCGAGATTATCTCCTCCCCGATTTTGAAAGTCGTGCTGATGTTTACATTTCTCTTGTCTCACGAGTACAAGGTATGTGAGATGAAAGTGGCAAGATATAGAACGTTTGTCACACTCAGAGAAAACTGGCAATTGGGCAATTACAGGTGCATTAGCAACAGTGGCCAACCGGAAGCAACTTGTTATTAAAAAGTCAGGTAAAGCAACACTAGACATATTTACTTTGCTTTAATTCTCAAAATATATATGTATTATTTTAATAACCATTCTTTGGTTTGGCTGCTGCATATCTTAAATATTGCAGTTCAGGTCAGGAAAAGGCCTTCAGTTTGTCTTCACTCTCTTACATTTGCAAAGAAATTGCCAAGTCTAAAAGATATCTCTAAGAAACTGCCGAGAGTAAGATATTTTTCATCACATTGGAAAAATCTTAGGAGATAAAATTTGCGATTGTGGAGGTAAACTATTATGTCCGTGAGTTCATCGATGATACATTCAGAGTTATTGTCACTTGATTGGCTGAAGAAATATCGACTGGCCACCTAAATCCCCGAATCTGAATTCCTTGGATTTTATTTTATTAGAGAAGTGAAATCAAACTAAGTTCACTAATCTCCAAGATTATCATTATTATTCTTGATAACGTATCAGTATTATTAAAGAACCTAGGCTTTAATGGTGAGATTTTCCTAAGGAATAACATAAACATTTCTCTGGAACTTACATGAAAGTGTTTTGAAATTTGCACTTCTCGATCGTCAATTCAAATAAATTTCAATACTCTTCCATTAAAGCTCAGCACTTGACTCGTAGTTCTAGATTTATAGGAAACTGGTGTTTTAGATCGTATTTACCTATAATAATCGGTAGAGGGCGTCAGTGTCTCCAAAGTTAAAACCTCAAATAGAATCACTAATTCTTGAGACTCACAACACATTTCGCAATACAGTCGTAAACTTTTTTCAACTACAAATTCGAGTTGTTACAGAAAGTATCGTATAAGTAGTTTTTAAGATATTACACAAATGCATATCTTACGAGTGCTTTTGCACATCTTTATTTTTATGAGAGAAATGCATTAAATCTACGGTGAAAAGTTTCAATGGGGAAGTCCTTTGAAGCCTTTTATCATAAAAACACGAAAACACTTTGTGACGTCACCCTATAGTTTAGCAAAGTTAACTTCAGCGATTTTTTTTTTAAATTTATTACTTTTCTGCAATAGATCCTCTTTTTATTTCAAAACGAAACAATATTTTTTAAATCTATTTTTTTTTTGGTTTTATAACAAATTTAATGTTAAAAGTAAATTAATCTTATCTTTGTAATTCTAAAATAAATTAACTTAAAAGCTTAGCAACGTGAAGAAAAAAAATAAGTGAAGCAGAACATAGTGAATCTCATTACGACACATAGTGATATTGTAATGGTGTTTGTGGGAGAGTCGTTGAGATGGAAAAACAATGAGAAAAGTTCTGGAACCGAATTAATTTATCAAATGAAAATTATGGATTTTTATAGTATTTACATAGTTTTAAATTATACTTATCTGTCAACAAATATACATAAAATCCATCAACAAATAATTCTTTGTGAAAAAACATTTATCATGACGATATTTCGAATGATTTTCTCAACCATTCTTCTTCAGTTTACACAAATAAAGGTAAAAGAGGAAAAATAAACCTTCCTCTTAATACAAATTATAAATAAACAATAATTCCATCAAATTCTTATAAACAACGTTAATGTGTGATAATAGTATGAATAATCTCATACTAATTCATCAATTGATAATAATAATCATCATTATTGAGGAAAGACTAAATAATTACAAATTCATCAAATTCTAATAAACAATAAGATATCCCAAATTCTTCAAATTCTAGTAAGTAAACAACGAGATATAAATTTTAAATTACTTAGTCTTTCCTCAATAATAGATCGTAACAGATGATAATTTGTGATATCTCATTATTTTATTGATTATAACTTAATCATTGTTTATTTGAAATTTATAATATCTCATTGTTTATTAGAATTTGATGAATTTGTAATTATTTAGTCTTTCCTCAATAATGATGATTAGTAATATCTCATACTATTATCACACATTAACGTTGTTTATAAGAATTTGATGGAATTCATTATTTATTTATAATTTGTAATAAGAGGAAGGTTTATTTTTCCTCTTTTACCTTTATTTCTGTAACCTGAAGAAGAATGGTTGAGAAAATCATTCGAAATATCGTCGTGGAGTAAATGTTTTTTCACAAAGAATTATTTATTGATAGATTTATATATTTACATAGTTTGATTTGATTGGAATATTAATTAAAACTATACAGAATGATTGGATAAAAATATAACGAATTCAAAATTAATTAACTGATTCAACGGCTGCAACGGAAAAGAATTTAAAAATAAGCAGAACATCAGTAATTAGCAAATAGAAAAGGAATGTTTTCAAATAAATAACGGTTAACAATTAAAATGAATAAAATACAGATAATTTCTACGAAAATACAAATAAATTATTTCTAAAAATATTTACATATAAACTGTTGCGATATTACTCATATTATCGAAGGTTCCCAAAAAGCTCTTGTGAAGTTTCTTAGAAATTAAAAATGGTGATATAAATTTCCTAGGATGGGCTATTAAACTTCCAAAGCTTTTCACAAGTTACACGTAATCATTGTGTAAAATGCCTGTTATATTAAAGTGTACAGTTTTCCACTGTATCGTAATAGTGATTTTTTTTTTTAGAATTATTTCTTGTGCTGAGGTGATTTTAGGCAATCAAGGCTCTTAAGTCCCCCCCCCCCCACGAAAATATGGCTTTTATTTGGTTGGAGCCGTGGAGAAATTAGTTAAATAAATTGGCATTGCAAAAGACAGATTCTACTGTCAAGTAATATTTTTATTTGAGAAGCATATTATACTGGGATATGTAAATAGATAGATGTATTTAAAAAAAAAAAAGTCAAAACAAATTATACAGTATATACGACTGCCGAATTTACTACGGTTGTATTTCAGAAAGTATTAGCACAGACCAAAGGCAGAAGGAGGAAGGATATTTCTTGTTCAATAATCGGTACTCTTAAATGTGAGATACAAATGCTGATCACTGTCTTTTAACTGAAAATAAGTAATTTTTTTCCAATTCTTCACTATCATCAGCGAATAAATGGTGATTTAATGTTCTTGTTCCACCTCTTTGCGTATTTGTAGAGTATTTGATAACACGCACCAGTATTGTGTCTGACCGCCATTCCCGAATCGGGCGTCTCAGACCGTTCAGTTCTCGAGTGTTTTAGTCAAAATAGACAGGTCTATTGAGTAAAGGGTTTGGCGAAGGTCAAGTGTTGTTCCCTGGTGGAACGGTTGATTTATTGCACGATTGGCCGTGAGTGGAGCCGATGACGTAATGGTAATTCTTCCGATGACATGTGACGTTCGCTGTCTTGCCTCGTCTTCATCGACCGTCGTAAGATGTTGCCTCATGATTATAAATAATATCTCGTTACTATTTATAGAACTAAACTGACACTGAACTAAGTACGGATTCTTGAGGTGAGAATAAAATGAACCTGTGACAGCAAATATAATCAGGAAGGAATTAAAATCTCGCGGTTTTCTCGCTCTACCATTGTTATTACATTCATTTAACACCCCCTTTTCAAGTAAAATGAATTTAAAATAAAAATATTCTTAAAAACGACTTTAAAGAAAATAAGGATATTCTTCTATGAATAACTCAATTCAAAAAGTATTAATCCTAGGAGGCTATTTTTAGTTTGCTAAATAGGAAGTCATAAACGATGACCTACTGCTTTTGGTTCGTAGATAAAGAGCTGAGCTTATGTATGATATCAACAGAGTGTCCAACTGGTTTTCTGAAGAGAAAAAAAAATAATGGCAGATTTCAGAAAAGGGATGTGAATTTCTCATTGACTTTAATACAAGGTAAGAAAACTTAATACCTTAAAGACAGACATTCCCACACTTATAGATCAAAAGCGTGTACGATCAGGCGAATCGATTGGTGTAGAAATAGAACTTGAAATTCCAAGGCTTAGTATTAAGAGATGCATAATTACTATCGAAACATTTCGGTTGATTGGATGCTGAAAATGCAATGGATGAGATCGATGGTTTCTTCAACAATTCTCTTACAATGAAGTTGATAATTTCCTTTTTGATTTGTCATTTCATAACCAAAGAAAACAGCAGTACACGATATATAGAAACATATCAATATCCCGAAAACCAGTCAGGACGGAAGAACCCTTGGTTTCTGTTTGTGGATTTCCTTTCAGTGGAGCTACAATTAATTCTTGTCGTACCGTCAAACTCTTTCTTGTCTTCTTAAGACATAACGAAGAAGCAAGTGGGACTCGTGATTTTATTTGCCTTATAACACGTCACCATGCATTGCCAAAGACTCAACCCATCAGCAGCAAATCAGGAGTTGCCAACTCTTGCGGTATCCTCGTCATAGTCACGATCTTGTTCCTAACGATTATGTTTTTCATATTGAAAAAGTTCACGCAAGGCAAATATTTTGATGTAGCTTATAGTTTGATGACGGCAATTCGTTAGTGGATACATAAAATATTGACTGCCATGTTATTATAGAAAAAAAAAAATTGAAATCCGATGCCATTTTGATTTAGCTACATTATTCGTAATACTAGCATATACGCCCCGTCAACAATGACGGGATAACAATGTGACGACTTTTAGTTGAGTTAGAGTATTTGCCCGTCATTTGTAATTTCTTCATTCATGTCGAGAAATGTCTCTAACGACTCTTCAGTTCATCGCTGACGGCGAGCTTCTGCATCTAATGCTCGTCCGGCCTGCGCTTGTAGTAGGTTAAAAAAAAAAAACATTAAAATTTAAATTTTAATCTAGTTGGCTAAAATTAATCAGTTAATATATTTTTCTCTGACTCTTCTCTCATTTCATCACATATAGAGAGGGATTGATAAGAGATATTGAACAACAATAATTAGAATGAAGTCCTCGTGGTCTAATGAAGAAGACGTCTGACTTTGGATCAGAAGGTTGCAAGTTCAATTCCCGTTCGCGGTCGTTTCATTAAAATAATTTTTCAAACACAGAGGAAATGAGTTACAGAAGTGCGTTTCGCACAGATAGATTCGGAAAGATTCTAACTTTTTTATTTATTTTTGCTATTTATTTTTTAACAAAATTAAAACAATTCGTGTATCACTTATTTTTTATCTCGTGAGTGGCTACGAGACAGACCGTTCTATGCAGACTACACATAAGAGACGCCTGCGTCTGTAGTTAAAACGTCAACTATGACATCTAAGTTGGCAGTCAATCTGTTAAAAGCTAAAAAGAATTCTATGAAATGGACAAACTGGATACAGTTTGGAATAAGTGCCTCAATGAACATGGCGACTATATCGTAAAATAGACAAAGAACAATATATAATACAGTTAAATTGAAAATGTTTAATTTTATAAATACAGAAATGCTTTTCGATCACACATTATGTATTGCACATATGTGCTGCCTGGATAAATCTGTAATTTACCCTGACGTAACTCAGTTTTTTTCTTACACTCGAAGAAGCCATTATGAAATCGCCAGTGTGCATAGGTCGGATGAAGCTCTAATTTGGAACTTTATCCATTGTTATTTTAATTCATTATCATGAAAAAAAAATGACAGAAAATAATTGTAATAAAAGAATATTCAAGGCTTTTTGAGCACAGGATTTCCTTGCCTGTATGAACCTAATTTTTCTTTCTTTTTTCTTTTTTTTTTTTTTTGGCTGTTCCTTTCAGATGGGGGCGATCTTTTCTATGTGAAGCCGGTTAAGTGTGTTTGAAGGGGTTTTGTACTTCAGCTGAATGCATTTATTGATTTTTCAATCTAATGCAATTTGATTTCAAAAGAAAAAAAAAAAAGGAAGGGAAAAAATGGAAGGCAACATCACGAACGATAACGACTTCAGGAGATTTATGAGAGGTTTACGAAAAAAAAAGAAAGACTTTGACTCTAATGTCGAACAATATTAGCCAATGACTTCTTGAGTTTTATTGGTTTATTCCGGTAGTTAATTCAAACTTCTCTAAGTGATTGGAAGAACTTGATGCGAAAATGGTTTTACAGCGAATCATGCTTTGTATAGTTTACAAGGACAAGATCTGATATGTATTTTCAAAGAGATTTGGATTTATCTTTAACTTAGGCAGGTTCTGACTAAAATTAATAATAAAAATATTACATCTATTTGCTATTGAAATCCTTTGTTGTAACTTAAAACTATTGTTAGAAAAATGGGTTTCGTAAAATCATTCTATTTATAAGTGGGCTATATGTATTTGTAAGAAATAACTTTGAACCTCTGAATAAATCTTTTTGAAATTTGACTTGTCTATTAATGGACAAGAGGTGATTTGTACATTAATACTAACTTCTGTATTTGAGAGTTCCCCCTTAGCAATTATCTGTCGAGAAACTTCTCGTCAATGAGCAAAATTAGAAGTCGATGCACTTGTTTAAACCACAAAATTAATTTTAATGATAAAACTAGTTTAAATACACAAAGGGAGTGTTCTTCTTCAAGTGGATGATACAATTACATCAAATAATAGAGGAAAAAAATTATTTTGTATCATCCACTTGAAGAAGAATTCTCCCTTTGTGTATTTGAAACCGTTGTGTAAACTAGTTTTATCATTAAAATTAATTTTGTAGTTTTAACAAGTGCGTCGGCTTCTAATTTTGCTCTTTTAAACTATGATTAGCGCATGTAAAAATTTAAATCTAAAACTTGCTCGTGAATTTGAAAAAAATTAAAAAAACAAAACAAAAAAAAACATTAATACAAAATGCCGTACAATGAATGTCTATCGAGAAAGAAAAATGGAATCTAGTCCTTTTATTAATCAGTCATTTACTGCTTTGATGTGATTAAAATGAAATATTTTACATAAGTAAAAAAAAGGAGACGCATTTAATTTTTAGAAAAAAAATCAAGTTAGTATGTTTATTCAGTGGATATCTTCAACTTAAAAATACATGGAAAAGTTTTTTTCCGAATTAGTTTAACGACTTAAGAAAACAAAGAAAAGTAAAATAAACGTAATATTGTAAGGAAAGTAGACTTCAAGTTCTTTCAAGAACTGTAGTATTCCTTAGGTGGTATTAATCTAAAGGTTTTCGATAAGTTTCCATTGGTTTTAGCTACCGAGAATAAATACCCATAGTTTTCTATACTCTAATCCTGTTAAGTAACGACTGTCTGATTTCTATTTAAAGTTGTTGATTTGATGTTTTCTTGTGTTAATTCTTTTTTATAAATCTCCGCCATTGCAAGATACGACATACAACGAGAAATCTGTCCGCACGATGGTTTATTAATGCATTTGTCACCTAAATTCAGTGATGTTTATAAGATTGCTTCCTTGTTTTTCACTGATGTCTTCACTAGAATTTTCATTCACTATCGGGGAAAGAAGAAATAAACCATTACAAAAATAAAGTTAACAGTTAAAGATACTTTCGAGTATCGGTAGGTAAGGCTCGTGTCATTTCCTCACATACGGCACTAAGTTGAAGTCAGATGTTCATCCCGACGTTAGCCCGCGTTTAACCTATGACAGAAAGCCAATCTTCCAAGTACTGTGTGAATCTTGAATCAACTCTTCTCCGTAGTCTTTCCTGATGATCGAAGCCTGTCTCTCCAGGCTACTGTCAACTGCCTTATTAGTCAATTTGGCTTCCGGATCCTTAGAAAACAAAGTTAAAGAAAGAAAACATGCTTTTCTGTTATAAATCTCTTCCCATGTCTTTCCTATTTAAGCATGTTTCCATCAAAACCAAAAAAAAAAACCAAAAAACAAAAAACAAAAATACCCACAATTTGCATCTTCACAACAAAAGTAGTTCACTTTTCGATATCTGTTGTCCCAATCACTCACCCTTATCATGATGGAGATCAATTCAATACTCACCTAGAGGCAAAAATTTTTCGAAAAACTTATCAGGTTCATTCTACAGTAATATCTTTATCTAAGTACTGTTGATTGTTCGTAATTTCCGCTTCCGTTTTTATCATCAATCATTCTCAGCAAGAAGTTTCATTTCCCCATCTCTTATTGGCTTTGAGCCATTTGTCTCCAAAAGGATGAAAGTTATCTTCTGTTTCTTCAGGGTACATCATAGGAAACAGTGTAATACAGTAAACTTAAGAAGAAACTAAACAAAATAAATAATCATACGTATAAAAGATTATATAAATCGTAAATAAACAAATAAATAATCGTAGGGAAAGAAAAGGATAAAAAAAAGTCAGCTCTTAATTCTTGGATAGTGAATTGTATTTCACTGCTAAACCATTCGGCTACAAAAAAACTAAATAATTTGATAAATAAAAAAAAAAATTGTTGAAGTGTTTGTTCCTCCGGTATTGCGTTATCTTTAACTTAACGAATTTGCAAGATTCTGGACTACAAAAAAAATGGAGCAGATATCTCACACAAAAGTGAATTAATATCTCTTACCCTGAAGGTTTTCAAATATCTAGAATAATTAGGTTTTAGTTAGCTTAATCAATTAAAAGATCGAACACACGCTGTTTATTTAAAGTTGTATTCTAAATTTTTATATTTTTATCTTTTTTTTTCTTTGATGTATTAAGAATTCCTAGTGACGCTAAAAGATTGATAATAGCTTTTGGAAACCGTAATGTAATGAAATGTCAGAAGAAGTAGAAGCTTAATTCATCCTTTTTTTTCTTTTCAGCATTTACAAAACTTACTACATGTTCGGATAACTTTTCTTTATTGCTAAATATTTATTTATCATTAAATTTCCAGTGTAATTCACCATGTTTCAGTTTACTTAAAAGAAACTTTTTTTTTAAACTATCTCTTAAATTTTCTCTGACACATTTTAGAATCTTCATAAAAATTTCAGTTTTGTGCGAACCTTGCTTCGGATACTGAAACATCTGTTGAGTTCCTTGGTAAATATTTCATAAAAATTCATGAAAGCTTCTCATTAAATCAACAACTTTATTTCTTCGAAATGAAAATAAGTCTTCTTTAATAAAATAAGTCTTTGATAAAATAAGTCTTAATTATGCAAAACTGTTTGCACGATTTGTTGAAATGTTTTGCTTTGTTTATACAAGATCCTCGTTTATTTCCATTAGCTGGTTTAAATTTCTCGATTCCCGCTATCGAAAACAGATCAGTGATTCCTTATTCATGTAGGCTTTTTATTGTGTTGTCAGAAGTAAGTTTTCTTGCTTAAATATATGTAATAAATTAGAATTAAATTATAAGTTCAAAATTTTTTATACCGGATAAATGTTAGAGATTCAGAGATAGTTGAAATAGAGATAGAAATAGAGCTTAATGAAATAAGGTATAAATTATTTAAATAACTGTCATTTCGTAAAATAATAATCCGATAGGGATAATCTCTTCTTAATCTCTCTTTATTGGAAGCTCTAGATAGGATTAATAAAGATAGTTAAATACTTACTTTATTTAATATAAAGTTAGATTTCGAATAAAGATAGATAAAAAATATAAATAGTGTATTGCATTTCTTGCGGAAAATGATTTCCATCATTTAAAAGTTCATGTATTTCCTTTCTTATTACTTTATTTTTATCCACAACAGCTGAAATCGTCTGTTCTGTTTATTCGTCATCAGTATTGAAAGACCATTTTTTCATCCAACATTTATCGAAAGTTACAATTCAGACAGGATATAATTTAGATGCAGTTTTAGAATAATAAGATTCGAAATATTTAAATTTTAAAACTATCTTTAGGCAAAACTATTTCTAAATTATTTGAGTTTGTTTAATAGCGAATTCAGATTTATCTAGTTTTCGGCCTCTTTAAGGGTCCAATTTGTCCAAATTAACGGGAATATTTCATACGGTAACATTTATCTGTGGTTTCGATAACCAAATGGTAAGCGCCTCACTGCGGACAAAGGAGGATTCAATTCCCAGCAGAGGCCGGGATTTTTTCACGGATTAGTTGGCAACGCTACATCGGTCTACTTGGGGCGTTGGTGAGCGTTAGTCCATTCCTTGAGGAGACAGTTTCCTTAATTTTATCTCTACATGAATGTCTACGGGCTCAAGTAATGCGATTGGTAACGAACGTGTACATCGCATCTAGCGTTGTCAACGTTTTTGTGTAGACCGGGAATTTGTGAGCATTTAAATCGCTCGTGTGGACCTGGCCTCAGGTCTTCCCAGCCCTCTGAAGAATAAGTTTCTATGGCGAGAGTTAAAACAGGCTGATCATCCAACCTCCACTTTGTCCCATTGGTCAGGAAACGACAGGACCTTTAGCTCCCTCCATCCCAAGGATCACATGAGCTTGTAGTCGGACACTTTAACATTTATCTCCCATTTCAATTCCATGAATTCTAGATATACTCAGGAAAGGAAGACGCATCCACTTCGATCAGCCATGAGTTCAGTATTAGAATGGAAACAGTGAATTTGTATCGATTTCTTAATCAATAAATGTTTATCCTTTTAATTTATACAGGTTCGATTTGATAAAATAAAATCAAGTAACCGGATTCAAACAACTTACCTAAGTGATACGACCTTCATTACTTTTCTTTCTGATTTAATGAATTTAGCCGATATTAAAATTGAAAAATAAAGTTAAGCTTTTGTGTTGTTTTGTTTTCATGACTTTTAATTTAAACCTAATGAAAAATAATAAAGAAGTTTTATGGAAAATAGCTCTAAGTTTACAAAAGGAATAGTACGATATCAAGTCCTTTAATAATTTATGATGACAAAGTTTGTATTTTTGAATTTGTGCAAAACAATAGAAATAATGACACGTGGTACAAGTATGAACAAAACGTGTCATTGCAGGAGATGATTCTGCTGAAGATATTTGGTTGTTTTGGTATTTTGTTGGGTTCAGATTAGAAGTAATCCTAAAGTTTGTTGTTAGTCCCACGTTTACTGTATGATTGAAGAACAGTATTAATACAGCGTGATTCAAAATTCCCTGAACAAACTTTAAGGTAGGTCAGGGATATAAAAACAAACCGTATTCTTAGTGAAATGTATGTCCGCAAACATCATCCTGAATTTTTAGAAAGTACAGTAAGGTTCAGAAAGACCGCGCGGTTGGCGATGTCGCTAAGACACTGGCCTCTCACCTCTGAGTCCCGGGTTTGGTTCCCATGTGGGTTTCGTGATGGTGGCGATCCGCGCTGGGCAGGTTTTCTCGGGGCTCTCTCGTTCCCCTTGCATTTCTCACCATCCTTTCTCAGTCTTTCTCTCCGTCTGTCCTTCTTTCTGTGGGATAATACAAAAGATCTTTCAGGTCGACGTGCTCGGCAGTCATGCCACCCACTTTCAATTAATCTAATCTACTCTAAGGTTCAGAAATAAAAGACGAATAACGTAGACATCGTGTTTATTAACCCTAAGTTTACAATATGACAGTACGGTGAATGATCCCGTTCCACACAGTCTCTGGTGCAAACGCGCAAACGTTTGATGATTGGACACACGTCTGTTGGGGAACCGTTCACGATACAATCGTACAGCGGCTCGTCCGTTTCCATTTGATGCCCCAAGGCTGGGTACTTATTTGCCCTCTCAGCATTAGTGAAACGATACATCCTATTCGTACAAAGTCAACGTCTCAAATGACGATGACTCACACTGTCCAACTAATGTGTTGCCAAACAGAGCCGTTTAATGTGTTGCCAATTCGATTGGCGATTGCGGACATACGTTCAACTATGAATACGGTTTGAAAGAGCCAGCTGATTCGACACTTAGTCACAATAAAAAACTTTAAAAGCTTAAAAGGATAAAATGACGTACGTTTCGATAATCTTACTCTCAGATTTCTTTGTCAAATTATATTAAACCCCCCCCCCCCTACCTTAAGCAGATCCTCCCTCATTGGGAGTCGTTGAAGAAACTCTTCTTCAACGACTCCCAATGAAGGAGGATCTGCTTAAGGTAGGGTTTTTTTTTAATATAATTTGATAAAGAGTAGAGATTATCGAAACATATGTAATTTTATCCTTTTAAGCTTTTAAAGTTTTTTATTGTGACTAAGTGTCGAATCAGCTGGCTCTTTCAAATTAAATTCACGACAAGTAAAAAAATTGTTTAATTCATGATAAATACGATTTGTTTTTGTATTCCTGACCTACCTTTAAAATTTACACAGGGAATTTTGAATCACCCTGTGTAAAGTGACTTAATTATATGAAATGTTTATTAAAATTTGGAATGAACATATGTAGTACAATGCTGTATATTCAAATCGTAACAATATATTTCATGAATAAAAGCTGTAAATACGCGATCAATACTTGATTTATAATTGTTACTCAGATCCATTCATAGTATATCGAAAATGGCTCGACCGCTTACATAATACAAGATACAACCCAAAGACACTTTTACATCCATGAATTCAGTCATATCCATTGTTATCTGCATTTCAGACGGAGGAGAGAATAATTCAATTGAAAATGGCATTCTAAAAATTATTGTTTTGACTTATTTTCTTTTCTCCTTGAATTATTACAAGTTTAAGACCATCTCTACAACAGCCTCTGTTACGTCAATGCAACTCCGTAATAACCATTACTTCTTTCAAGCATAGTTTTCCTATCTATCTATGTTCGGTCTTTGGCGTCTTCTATTTATTTTTGTTATTTTACTTTTCTTCTTTTTAACACAAAAGAACGAGTGATTCAGTAAACTTTGAAAACTTTGAAGTTTTGGCTTTTTTAAAAAAAAAAACATTTTCATGAAAAATGAGAGAAGATCATTAGCGCTGTTTTGAAAATTTCCTCGTAATTCTAAAGCGTGTCGAAAACTTGAAAACAAACACTTTTTTCTTTTAGCATCAGACGCCGTTTCTTATCTCCGACAAAACTACAACAACAAAAGCTCAGCTTTTTCGTCGTCTTTCTTTTTTTGTTCTTAGTAATTCGAAACTTCTCTGGTTGTACAAAAGCCTTTTGGTCTGTGTTAGGTTGGATGGTGCATTTGGCTAATGGCGGACTCCTAACAATAGTATCCGCCCGCTATCACTGCAAAGCCCCTTTAGCTACGTTGACACACCAACGCCACAATGACGGTCTGCGCCTGGAAGCGCTTCCATTGAGGCACCAAACGGCCGCCCACTATTACCATTGCCCCTCTTATCCACCACTTTATCCTCCAACGGCAACCTGAAAAAGAACGCTTGTCTCGATAGATCCGTTTTATCTGCCCTGGATTTTTAGTAGCGATTTGCAGCCCCTGGGAAAAGCAGGGATAAATATAAACCACAAGACGAAACTCTGGCAGTCCTGAGGAATTTCCAATTCTGATTACCCCGTTACCATGGCAACTAAGAAGATTAAAGAAATAATGTTGCTTTTTGTTTAGAACTTCAAACATCGAAGAAAAGAAAATATTAAACATCAAAAAAAAAATAAAATAAATAAATCTTAAAATATTAAATGATTATATCTAAAATCGCCGTCACACAATTTGAGATTAAAAAAAGTTTGTAACATTAAAAAAATTTACATTAAAAAAGATCGGTTTCGAATCTGTGGCGTATATAACTATAAGCATCATATATTTTTATATACAAGGTGGTTACAATTGGCCTATTTAGAGCATCTTGCAGCTGCAACCAATAGTCGGAGAGACACCAAAAGTTGTACACATACTATTCAAAAAAAAAAAGTTACAAAATCGTCCGCTAGAGGTCTTTTTTGCTATAACAATGAAAATAATTGTAGAAAATATCAAACATGCAATTCTATAACAACAGAGTACAGTTTTAATTGTCACAATTTAAAAATCATAATTTAATCAACACAATTGCGTAGGATTAATCTTTATGCAAAGTGAAAACATTCTGATTTGCATAGACACCAGGAATGCAGCTGACATCGGGCTGTAAATAATCGATGTGAACTGAGAACATGTTATTAGTAACAGCCGTGATGACGATGACTTTACAAGAACGTGCGTCGATGGTTGCATTGCGAAAGTCATGTTAATGCTGTAGCTGCGTGTCACCCACTGCCTGGTCACCACGTTCTCCTGACTTAACTCCAGGCGATTTTCGTTGTGGGATACATAAAGGATGTGATGTATCGTGAAGGAATTGCAACATTAGCAGAACTAAATGACAGTATCATGCTACATGTGCGAACTATCACGGGTGATACTGTTTGTATGAAATAAATGTGTCGACATTCTGTTTTCGTTTTCCGTTCATATAGCTGTAGGAACGCCCTCTAGCAGACGATTTTGTAACTATTTTTTTTTTTTTTTTTGCAGAATCGTTGAGCGCATCCTTTGAATAGTATGTGTACAACTTTTGGTGTCTCTCCAACTATTGGTTGCAGCTGCAGGATGCTCTAAATAGGCCAACTTTACTTACAACCATCTTGTATTTTGAACATTCATAATCGAGTACAATAATTTATAAACATAAAATCAGCGAAACACAAGTTTTTAAATTCTTCATACCTTACTTTTTTGGGGCTTAGGTTTTTCATGCAATTGACGAGTAGTGCGTTGATTGAGAATTGCTGGGAGCCTACATCTCCCGTGCACTCAAGGACCTGCATGGCCTGTAGTAGTACATCTTTTACCTTTATTATGAAGCAGAGACGCCTAATACATTCGTACTTTTTAAAATATCTTTAAGTAATTTTAAAAGGATAAAGATGTTTTAATAATATGTACAGTAGAGCCCCGATTATCCGCGGAATTGGGTGGCAAGGGTACCGCGGATAGTAAAATAGCGGATAACTCGAAAAAGACTAAAAATGAGATGCAAACACGAAAAAAAAATATTTCAGCATAAAAACTACGTTTTATTATACAAAAAACATAATATGCCAAACTTTTAAAATATGTACAGTACAGCAGAAACCTTTCTGCAGAGCAAGAGCCTGCCACTCATCCACAAATTCCAAGAAGGCCTGTAGGATTACGATGCACAATAAACCTGTCAGTAATTCTCGACCTTCGCACTGTAGGGCCTATTGTACTTTCACTGTTGTTGGCTTGGATTAAAATTGGTTTTTTGAGGTTCGTAATTAAAAAAGTTTTTCGCGGCACTCGCGGATAATCGAGGCTCTACTGTACCTATTAAAATGCTGAGCGAGGAGAGCGAGCAAAAACCCAAAACATTAGGATCTGCATTTATTAAAAACAAAAATAACCGAGGGAAAAAAAAGTTCATCCGTATTCCATTCATTGTCTGTGAATTCGAACCACATAAAGACATCGCTTCATTAAATGGTAATTTTCTTTCTTTTCGTTCTATTTTTCCCTTTTGATATTTATTTTGAAACATCAGTTCCTCCATCTCATTTTTTTTTATTTCCTTTTTGTATCTTGTTTATTTTTTGATCTTCGAAAGAGCAGAGGGTTTTTTTTTTCCTCATCTTATCTTTGAATGGATTCAAAGAAATTATCTTTTTTCTTTTTTGCTGAAAATTTAATCAAATGTCTTCACAAACATCCCTCCCCGGGTCGTAGAGTTGCAGAAGTGGAATAAACAAGTAAATAAATTATTTTCGTTATAACCAATTAAGAATGCTTTTATAAAATTTGCATAGATTAAGTGAGTGCAGGAGTTTTAAAGGCGTAGATACATTTACAATAATATTACAGTTTATGCAATCAACACTACTATAAAAAATTCTAAAAACTTAGTAAGAATTAAAAATAAAAAAGAAAAGGCTTTTAATATAAGCTTTCACGCTTTGAGTTTATCATCAGAAGGAATCCAGAACGGCCGTTTTATTCTTATTGGGACTCATTAGCCAGAACCAACTTCGATGAAAGTGAAAACACACAAAAGCGTGAAAGGTTATGGAGATCCCCATCGCTCCCGATAGTGACTCCCAATCAAAAATAAACATCAATAAAAAAAATAACTGTATCAAGTATAGACAAAAAAAAGAACCTCTAACCCACAAATGTTAGATTTATAAGGCTTTGAATTTAAAGAAAACACAATCAAAATAATAATAATCATATAAAAACAAATTTACCGTGCAGTTATTTATATGCAGACTTTTGTTTTTTGTCTCTTAACTGCACGTTAAATAAGCTGAATAAGAATGTTATGTTTTATTTACATATTTCTAATGAAACATTTTTTAATTCAGAATTTCTAAGTTTATTAAGCGGTGTTTCCAAATTATGAATGGATATTTAAGATTTAAAACATTATAATTGAAAATTAATTTTCAAAATATAAAAGCAAAAATAATCAACAATAAAACAATTGTCTGTCCTTTATACACTCTTAGGCCCTTTGACCTATCTGGACCAAACTTTGCAGAATTACTCTTTAGGACCCTTCGCAAAAGATAGGCTACCTTAGAACCCGGACCCACCCCCCAAAAGGGGTTGAAAAGGGGTAAAAGCCCTGAAAAATCCAATATCCACCTGGTGGTGAAAATAAGAACTACACAAATACTGTGTAAAGTGAAAAATTCGCTCTCCTTTGGGGGGCAGGGACACCACACTTGGGTGGGAGGAAGCCAACACAAAGGCTGAAGTGTCCCACCCCGACCGACACCAGGACCTTATATTTAGGGCCCCTTCTCGGGCACCCCAAGTCAATTGCAAAAAAGGGAAAAATTCGCTCTCCTATGGGGGGCAGGGACACCACACTTGGGTGGGAGGAAGCCAACACAAAGGCTGAAGTGTCCCACCCCGACCGACACCTGGACCTTATATTTAGGGCCCCTTCTCGGGTCCCCCAAATCAATTGCAAAAAAGGGAAAAATTCGCTCTCCTATTTGGGGCAGGGACGCCACACTTGGGTGGGAAGAAGCCAACACAAAGGCTGAAGTGTCCCACCCCCCACCGGCACCGGGACCTTATATTTAGGGCCCCTTCTCGGGCCCCCAAGTCAATTGCAAATAAGGAAAAATTCGCTCTCCTATGGGGGGCAGGGACACCCCACTTGGGTGGGGGGATGGCGACACTTGGGCGTAAGTATCCCACCCCCGATGGACACCGGGACCTTATATTTAGGGCCCCTTCTCGGGCCCTCCAAGTCAATTGCAAAAAAGGGAAAAATTCGCTCTCCTATTTGGGGCAGGGACACTACACTTGGGTGGGAAGAAGCCAACACAAAGGCTGAAGTGTCCCACCCCCGACCGACACCGGGACCTTATATTTAGGGCCCCTTCTCGGGCACCCCAAGTCAATTGCAAATAAGGAAAAATTCGCTTTCCTATGGGAGGCAGGGACACCACATTTGGGTGGGGGGATGCGACACAAGGCTCTAAGTGTCCCATCCCCGATCGACATCGGGATCTTATATTTAGGGCCCCTTCTCGGGGCCCCTAAGTCAATTGGAAAAAGAGAAAAATTCGCTCTCCTATGGGGGACAGGTCCACCACACTTGGGTGGGGATGGCGACAAAAGGGCCTAAGTGTCCCACCCCCGATCGACACTGGGACCTTATATTTACGGCCCCTTCTCACGAGCCCTTTCTGTCTTTGAGTGGCATTGCAACGCATGCCGGGTATAGCTAGTTAATAATAAATTTTTAACATTATTAATTATCCAATCTTTATTATTAAATATTATAAAAAACTCAAAAGAAATGAAAGAATTATTGAAATTCAAGTAGTCCTCGCCTTTCGATGGGATATTATGTAGCTAAGAATGCGTCATAAATCGATTTGGAAATGCAAGTCGAAAAGAAATGCAGTACAGTAAATGGTATGTCAGAAATCATACACGTACCGGTATGTAATATACTTTGTATTTGGATACATTAGTAAAGTACAGTTAATTATAAGACAAAACACAAAAAAGTAGAGCAATACTCAATGTATATAGATATATATTAAATAATCATAGTACAGCAGTAATGCACTGAACATAGTACAAGCGCTGTACGTCTAGAGCGATGCGAATTCACCCAAGGGAAGTAGTTGCGGCTGGTGCTTGTGTAGGAAAGGAAACAAACCATGATACATTTTCAGAACGACATAAAGCAAACAGTACAAACATATTCTGTCAGTTGGATTTGCCCAAGTCTAATAACTCAGTGAACTAAAAGTAACATAAAGGGCAAATAAACAAAACAATGACTCGAGTTAAAAAAAAAAAACATCAAAATACAAATTAAGAATAAAAAGGACAGTAAATTAATCCCCGCTAGCAGAACGCTTAGCTTATAGGATTAATTTGTAAAGGAAACATATACATAATAGCAAAATTTAACGTGTGCCTGATGGATACAGTAGACTCCCTCTTAACCGATTAGCTTGGGACTGGACCCCAAGACCGATTGGAAAAATGGCCGGTAAACCGAAAATATTTTTAAATTAGCTTTCAACTGAATTAAAATACTTCTACTGTTTAATTCTGTGAAAAAGGTTAATAAAAGACACACAGATTATATAATTTTACGAAATAAAAATTTATATACTTACAATACATACAAGTTACAGTATACACTCATATACTTGTCACAAGCAAATGCCAAAATAACTGAAAATAATAACTTTGTTTGTAGCGGTGTGAATCACAGTGCAGCAGATGGACTACCGGTAAACCGGCGGTCGTTTAAGAGGGAGTCTACTGTATATAACAAGAATTAAAAGCATAAAAACCACACAATTAAAGGTTTAGTGAGCTACTTTTGAAAGTTTCGTATCTGTTACCCAAAATAGTCTGTCTTGGATCCTCGATACGAAATACAAATGTATATTAATAATATAGCAGTTTACATTATAGAGCAAAAAGTATTAAAAATATGCTATTCAGTATCATCTATTGCTATTGTTGGTAGCGCTGTCGATTGGTTGTGCTAAAGAGCGAGCCTCGTGATCTCTGACTGGCTTATGCTTATGACTACGACCGTTATCGGATTCAATTGGAAGCTCAAGTGTCGGAAGTGCGAGTGATCGTAAGTCGGGACCTGTCTGTGTAATGTAGGATAAGTTCATATTATCATAAATATTATTCATATCTTTCTACTAGAAGAGGACATTTTTGAAGTTCGGTTAAAATCTTTACTAAAAAAATGATAAATTTATCAAAGTGACTTCTTTTTTTTTTAATGAATTTATAACTTATCGAAAATTAAGATTTCTTTTTTCAAATATCAAATAAAGTCATCAAATGAATTAAATTTTTTAAGAAACCAAGAACAATCAGGTCTAAGTGAGTAGTAATAAGATTAAAGAACCTTTTTGGCGAAAGTAATTTTTGTTGGCGCCAAAACAAACATCTTGAAGACTTGTGCCGCCGCCGGTCATTCTCGAATGTTTGGAAAAGAAGGAAGCGTAGATAAAAGAAAGGGGTAAAGACAACTAAAAAGACCAGTTTAAATTTGACAATTATTGTTTGTTTCTAATGGTTAGAAATATCTTCCTCCTTTTCTGTGAGAAAATGAATAAGATGCTTAAAAAAAGTCATCAAACATCAAAGTTTTAAGAACTTGTCTTAGTTTCCATAAATGTTTCAAATATTGTTATTTCCCCCCCCCGCCCCCCCAATATTCATTGTTTTTCCTTTAGGCTTATTTTCCTAGGAAATGAATTACTCAAGTCTGTATGTATGTGTATTCTCCTAAAAACTTTAAAGACATTGAAGTCTTCATGAAACTTGACTTTCTTATTAAAATAGTAAATAATATTATTTTTACAATAAAATAATTAACCCAAATAATGTCTAACATTGAGTGTTTATCCTTTTAGGTAATCCACTAATCCCGCGTGTTTCGAATTAATTAAGATTAATCACATTTAGATAACTGAAGTAAATAAGATCACTTTTATCATTTTGTTCACAAATAGGAAATTTCGTTCTGATTTATTTACAGATATTATAATTTAAAAGTAAACATTGACTTTTTATCTGTATGGTTTTCACGACATAATAAAAAAAAAATAATTAAAGAACAACACATAAAGGAAAGTAGGTGAATAGGGTCGCACATGATTTAATTCGGAAAAAAATTGCAATCTTCGCTTTCTGTTACAGTACAAGTAAAAAGCGTCTAAATTAACTTGAGAATATAACTGTTAATTTGATCTTTATTTAAAGACTTTTTGCTTAATAATATAATAATAATAAGATATATGACGCTATTGATGTGACTGTGAAAAAAAAAAAAAGATGAGAATTTTCTGCTAATAGCTTTATTTAATCCAAACGAAAAATATTTTAAAACAATTAAAAAAAAGGGTAATATTTATTTAGTTTTTCAAAAAAAAAAATTAAAAATATGTATATATATATGTGTGTGTGTGTGTGTGTGTGTAATGTCGGACAGAAATACGGAAGTTGTAAATCTCTACTTCGACAAACATATTTATTTTTTTACAAGTGTAATGCCAATTGCTTTATCAGCGGTATGTAATATTAGTTTTAAACAATTTGTACGTTATTACAAAAACCCAGTATTAAAGGATTTTGTTGGTCTTAATTTTAACCATATGCAGATATTTATTCAAAAATATGTTCATAATTATTTTTTTTTTACTTTTTTTATGTTTAAAAAATAATAATTAAAAAAACATAAAAGTAAAAAAAAATAATAATATAAATTATATTTTTTTTTTTTATTTAAAAAAATTGTGACAAACTTCGTATCAAATTCATGGACAGGATATAATCATGAATTGCCAGAAGATATCTTCTAATGGAATGAAATTTAAAGGAATCCTATTTGGAAGATGGATATTTAACATTTAAACTCAGATTAAGACAATCTTGATTTTTTTTATAAATTTCAAATATAAACTTAATTTGAAACTTTCCGGTCGCAGTGCTTGGCTTCTCTGCCTCCCACATTCATTACATAACATAACATAACATAACATAATTTGAAACTTTTAAAATGTATTTTCGTATATTTTTTTTGGAATTAAAATCCGTTGGTTTTAAATTCTTAAATTAGAAATTATTTGTAAATGTGAATCGTATACTTTTGGAAGTTAAGTAGTGAAAATAATAATAGTAATACTTATTCTTCCTTGTCGGAAACCATTGATTTCCCCAACCCTCACCGCGGCAAAACTGAGTGAAATGTTGTCGAACCCATGGTGTCTTCTCATAACACTCGAATAAAAACCTTATTACTAGATGGAACTGCAAAGAGGAGTTTGTTTTTGTTGTTCCCTTGAATCTATTACTCGTGGAAGCAGTGACGCGAGACTTCTCTGTAGATCTAATGAAATAACCTGCAGTTGTTGATCAACTCCTCCATCGAAACAAACTCTATCCAATTAAACCTCACTTGATTCTGGTTATGACTCAGTCTGACTCATGTTCGCTTACTTTTCCGAGAAAAAGTTTCTGAATTCTACGTCGGCAGAACATGTTTTTGTGGATTGAAAATTAAGTTTTTAATTGTCGTTATTAAGCAGTGAAAATGTGCGTGGCTGCTTTAAAACCCTCCATAAACTCTTATTTAAGAGCTCTAAGCTCAGAGACATCGTCGTCATCGTTTGTAATTTGCTCCAAATTTATGTAATTTCATTACAAATCTCAGCTGGACGAACTTATCAAACGTTTCTAAATGAAAGTACATTATTATAATATCAATTTTAGAAAGGTAAAATATTCAGAATATTTTTAGCTTCCTTTTCCTTTGTAAGTGAGACTTCTTCCATCTGTTTTTCAGTATATCTTTTGGCAAGTATAATTTGTTATTTAAGAAAATTTACATTATCTAAATAAAAGAAAGTTAGTAAGTAGCTTGAAAAAGTAAGACGATTAGTCTTACGAAATATTGTCGTTTGGAGATTGTGGAGTTTTGTAGTTAATTGATATTAATAAAAGAAAGTTTGTTTCTAAAGCACTCGGAATATCTAAATAGCTTTAAAATCAATGTTTTAAATATAAGTTAAACAAATATAAATAAATTATGAAGACAGTTGTATACAAAACTTGTATATCTACCATATACTTCTTTGTATTTCAGTTTGCCAGTATATAAAAATACATATTTATAATAAATAGCACATCTTCTACTTCTTAAAATATTTTAAGTTTAATACAATAAATATCTGGTAAATTTTCGGAAGAAAACTTTCTTATTTTTTCAAGCCTTATTACATAATATATATGTCCCTATTATATATGGACATCCAACAACTAATACTAAACAATAAAATATCATATTCTCTAAAACAAAGTTATTTAGTATTTAGTCTGGTATATTCACTAAATATTTATATTAGTTGAAAGCATATTTATTTTCCCCCTCTATTGTTTTTTAAATTCAATTGTCGCATTATAGTTCTTACTTTAAACACAGTAAAACAAGCTAATATTAAAATTTAACAATCATGTTTTCTACATCTTAAACTTCTCCTCCTACAGTAATTGAAACATAAAATCTTCTGTATCAATTTCTACTTCGTTATTTAATTATATATTTCAATCGGCTTCAACATTGCTGATCTTATTCAGGCAAAAACATCTACATAAACATCTACGCAAAATTCAAAATAATAAACAGCTTCCAAAACAATACTTCTTAAATATAACAATAGGGTATGAAAGAATATAATACAATAAACTGCAAATACATTTCATGAATTTCTGTATTGAACAAATTTACTTCAATCAATAAATTACATTTACGTAGATGTTCTTGCCTGAAGAAGATCGGTAACATTTAAGACGATTGAGATATCTGGGGGCACGGCAATGCCCCCGCCAAGACGAGCCGAAGGCAGGAAGGGCACTACGTACCTTTTCTGGAAGTGTTTCGTCGTATTTTCGAACCCTCATAGCTTCGGCCTGGATAACACTAGAGCGCTCAAATTTTCAGGATAAGATGCAGTTACCAGACTAATGAAATATGCTAGGTTTCATTTATTTAGCTTTTATACTTTGGATTTTATTAATACCTAAAATACGTCGATTCCGTCCCTGACTCACTGACTCATAATCATCAAAACCTCTAGGTACTTCCTGAAGTCCTAGAAAGCTGAAATTTGGTATGCAGGCTAGGATTAGCACACAAACAACAACAAAAAATTAAGAAATCCGTAACTTTCTTAAAGGGGGGGGGGTCTGGTTATGTATTATCGAACCCTCATAGCTTCGGCCTGGATAATACTAGAGAGCACAAATTTTCAGGTTAAGATGCAGTTACCATACTAATGAAATACGCTAAGTTTCATTTATCTAGCTTTTATACTTTGGATTTTATTAAGATCTGAAATACGTCGTACCCTCAATGCTTCGGCCTAAATAATACTGTATAATAATGTGATTTCTTACAAAAGTGCAAACAGCTTGTATATACAAGTTGACCAATAGAAAAACAGAAAAGTAGGGTATTGAAAAAAAAATCCATTTTCTAAATAATCTTAAAACTAAATTTAGTTGTAATAGATAATCCCATCCAAAACATTTCATGTAAAATAAGTTGCCAATACTCATATGCTCATAACGCTTTCACTGTTAAAAAGTTATCAGATCTCATCTTACAAAAAGAAATGAAATCTCACCCAAAACACTTCGTGTAAAATAAGTTGCCAAGACTCACATGCTTATAACGCTTTCACTGTTAAAAAATTATCAGATCTCATCTTACAAAAAGAAATGAAATCCTACCCAAAACACTTCGTGTAAAATAAGTTGCCAAGACTCACATGCTCATAATGCTTTCACTGTTAAAAATATATGAGATCTCATATAGAGCCAAGCCCCTAACTCTACGAGGCCTAACTCTACAAGCCCTAACTCTAAAAACCCTATACCTTGGTCAAAAAGTATTGCTTGGCCGTTTCATGGAACTACTTCATCTCACCCAAAACATTTCATGTAAAATACGTTGCCAAGATGCTCATAACGCTTTCACTGTTAAAAAGTTATCAGATTTCATATAGTGCCAAGCCCCTCACTATACATGCCTAACTCTAAAAACCCTACTAACTTGGTCAAAAAGTGTGCCTTGGCATACTCCATATCCTTTACATAACTCCATGGGATTGTCTGTGCGACAGCCACGAACGGCCAAGGCATACGTTTTAACCAAGATATAGGGTTTTTAGAGTTAGGGCTTGTAGAGTTAGGCCTTGTAGAGTTAGGGGCTTGGCATATCTTCATTTCTCTCTATATCTTTTTAACAGTTTGTAATTAAATAAAGAAGAAGAAATTGGGAGAAGAAAAATTTAACAAGAAGAAAAAAAAATTGTTACAAATGAAAACCAAAGACTGCACATAAATAAACAAATCACGCCTTTGAGTTTGTCAACGGAGGGAATCTCGAACGGCTGTTTCGTCCATCTTAGGGACTCATCAGTTCCCGATTCCCTCTGTTGACAAATTCAAAGGCGTGATTTGTTTATTTATGTGCAGTCTTTGGTTTTCACTTGTAAGAAATAGGTAAGAAGATTTTATTTTTCAACAATCATGTTTCTTACATAAGCATATAAAATCAACAAAGCTCTAACTTTGAAAAGGAGCAAAATTAGACAAACACCATTTCTGAGAAGCATTCTAAGTAGATTAATTTGTTAAAAAAAACTATTTTAATTAGGTTAAAAGATTTTTAATCTATCGTAATTGCTATTTGATTTTCTGTAGGGATTTGTAAGATCCGATAATTCCATAGATCCAAAGCGATCTATTGGGTTTCTTGCCTTTCAAAAATTTTATCTATTTGTTGGGAGATTTATTCTTTGGGGATATTTCTCTTGGCTGGAGGGCTCGTGTGGTGTGTGGGTGGAGTGGTTTGGCTTCGTGCCCCGCACTCCTTGAGAGCGTCACCTCCCTTTGTGGCCGGAGGAGGGCCATAAGCGCGTGTTATAGTCACTCGTTTGTTCGTCCGGACGATCGCAGTCGATATATTGAACCGAACATTACGGGAGGAATCGCAGCAGGTGGCAAGAACAGTCTGTTGGGGAGATTCAAGGGGATAATTAACGCATGCTCTGTACTCATAATATTTTTAAAATTTTGACAAAGACGGGCTATTAAACTGAAAATGCCGATACTCAAATTTTATAACCTAGTCAACACTGGTTCTAGGGTTTAAAGTGACATAACTTCCCCTTCTCTTACTTTGAGTTTTGCAATCGATGGACACGAGAAGGGGGTCATTTTCTGGATAGGGGAAGGAATAGAATAAATAGACTATACAATAAAAAAAAAGACTGATTATAATGCAATAGTATTTAATTTGAATAAGGTGATTTTGCTTTGTGTGAATGGCGTCCTTAACTAAATGACGAACTTTGAGCCATCATCCCAGGCATCATGGACAACTGTTTCAGCTTTATTAGGCTTCTTCATTCAGATTAACCCTTGATGACAGGCTCAAAGTTCGTCATTTAGTTAAGGACGCCATTCACACAAAGCAAAATCACCTTATTCAAATTAAATACTATTGCATTATAATCAGTCTTTTTTTTTTATTGTATAGTCTATTTATTCTATTCCTTCCCCTATCCAGAAAATGATCCCCTTCTCTTACTTTGAGTTTTGCAATCGATGGACACGAGAAGGGGGTCATTTTCTGGATAGGGGAAGGAATAGAATAAATATACTATACAATAAAAAAAAGACTGATTGTAATGCAATAGTATTTCATTTGAATAAGGTGATTTTGCTTTGTGTGAATGGCGTCCTTAACTAAATGACGAACTTTGAGCCTGTCATCAAGGGTTAATCTGAATGAAGAAGCCTAATAAAGCTGAAACAGTTGTCCATGATGCCTGGGATGATGGCTCAAGGGTGGAAAAACCTTTTTTCTTTGTTTGTGCGTTTTTTGAGGTTTGAGTATGTAATATGCTTTGATGAAACTTGAATTAATGGAAACTTAATTTAAAATTTAATTCTTATAAATTCGTAGTACATTATTGCTGGAAATTGTATTTTCTTTTCATTTTCGTTCAGGCACAGCCGAGGAATGAAGGGGATGTGGCCGAACCTGAGTTCGGATCCCGACTTGGATGTTTCCTTCTTTCTTCTGTATCTACTACCCTTCCGTTCAATGATTTGTTCTCAATTTCATATCTCGTTCAGGCTGCTTAGCCACTGTTGCTCTTGATCCATTAAAAAAAATCACACACTAAAATATACTTGCAATCAAAGAAACAAACATTTTTAAATAATAAATGATTTATTTAAGTTTGTAATACAGTTTTTGTAGCAATATTAATAGTCAAAACTAGAATTACAGCTAAAGGGATGCCACCCAGTGGAGGATTGGTTAGCAACTTTGCAAATGATCGCAGGATTCTATTGTTACACTGTCTAAATATTTTAGTTAAAGGTAACTTTAATATACAAATATAATAATTATATATAGAGTTAAAACAGAAAATTATTTAACTTTTAAATTATGTTACTGCCTAATTTAAAATTTTAGAAAATTATCATCTAGCGGTCTACTTGACAAAAATCACTTGAAAAAAGAATACTATGTAAGTCTTTTGATATTTTTTAACAATGTATTCAAAATTAATTAAATATTTGTAGTATACCTATGTTCAGAACCTGTTGATAGGATTTTGTCATTCCTAACGGGACTGTAACTTCTGTTTTTAGAATCATAATAAAAAAATAAAATATTATTATTATTATTATTATTATTAAAATTTGTTTAAACAGCAAAAGCTTTTGCACCAATTGAGAGATAGATAGATCTTGATATGTATTATAAAGAAAGTGCAAAAATCGATTATAAATCTTGGAAATGAAATCTATAACAAATATATTCTTTAATTTACAAATAATAAGAATAAATAAATTACTCTTAAATAATCGTAAGAAACTGAATAAGTTCGAGATACATTATTTTGGATTTGAAAGCAGTTCTTCAATTGTCTCAGTCCCCCTTCATCGAATTGAAGGGATTTGGAATCCTCTCAACTTTTCTGAAATTCTAGCCCCTTTTTTATTATTTGTAGGCTAGAGAAAATTAACGGTAAACCCACTAAACCCATTCATTATTAAAATGTGCTAAATTGTTAGAATACGCTAAAATACTGGACCATTCAATTGCCCAGCAAGTAGTTTATCAAGTTCTGAAAGATTACTGCAGGGGATAAGCTTCACTGCAAGACAAACTATACAGAGAAGCCTCCTCAAGGCGGTGCTTTATTTAACATTATAGTAACTATCCTACATCTGTTTCAAACTTTATTTAAGAGAAAAAGAATTGTAATAATCATATTTGCAAATCATCTGAAGTTAAAGGAATATAAAAGTAAATATTATATATTATCACAAAGAGTAAAGTGCAAATTTATTTTAGGAAATGAAATTAATTATTATAGGAAAGCGAAACGTAATTTATTGTTGTTAAAGTTAGCAATTAATAAATTAATAAAAAAATTTTTTATAAAATATTTGAAATGTTATATTAAAAAAAATGAATTTTCTCTATATAGAGAAATATTGTATTGACGCATACCATTGATGATTAGGCATAGTTAATTTTTAACATGAGACAAAGAGAAATAGCCAGACTGTGAAACCTGATGTCACCTTTTTGGATATTTTTCCTTATATCCCAATGATCTCACAGAATTGTATAAATTTGGAGTATTTTATGTAATACGCCTTTACAGGAATGCAGACAACGAAACGCTAAGACAAAAAAATAATGTAACTTTAGAATAAAAAAATAATTTTAAATCAAAAACTGCATGTTTACGCGCTCTCCATCTTTCTTTGATTAAAAAAAAGCTACATACACCAAAAAGCTGAAAATTTAGTAGAATGTTTAGGTTGATTTAAGGAAGACCCTATTAATATTATTCCTTTTGGGATGAGATGGGGAAAAAACTCTACGGACAAAATACATTTTTTACAAGTATTACAACAATGAATTTAATACTGCAAATACAAATCAAATACTATGAATCAAATTACTGCAGTTAGCTTCCTTGTAATACTATGACATTGTTCTTTGTTAATTGTTTAATTTTCCTCAATATTTTTTTGATAATTGACAAACGACTTTTTTTAATCGCTACATTCTCAATTCTTTTCTGTTCCTGAAGAGCTTTTTTTTCCCCCCAACAACTTTTTGTGTTCCTATCGTGAATGTACATATCAACTACATCTGTTTGTTTTGTATACTACATGTTTTCACAAAAGGTTTTCTCTTAAATATCCTGAAAGCCATTTTGTGATAAGATTAACATTGATGGGAGGCTAATAACTCTAGAAGGTTCTCAGTGTCATGTCAGCAGACCATAATTTGTAGTCAACTACTTCGTAGATTAGCTCTTGAATAGGTTTTTATTCATCGAAGTCGAGCGTTATTGATTGCGAAGGTGTGTCCCTTACAGCTTCATCCTGACTAAACATTGTTGTCGTCCGTTGGAAATACATTACGATACCCATTTCTTTTTTGTAAGGGAATACAATGACCGTCGTTAATGTAATATTCATAATCCATTAACAATTTAATACGATATTAGCTTTTTGTATTTTGCTAATAAATCAACTTGAATAAAGAAACCCTTCAATTATTAATCAGATGTTTTTCCACACGGAATGATTTTCCTAGACTTTATTTTTTGTAATGGATTATTTCCATAGAAACTCTTTCTTACTTTCAGACATTGTATTTTAGCTTGAATTATCGACAGAAGCCAGCATTGTATTACTTCAAACATGAATTTCTCGAATGGGAAAGCAGGTGACATATTCATAAGCTTCAGGAACTTCCTGAATACTTTTCCGGGAGTTTCAAAGTTTTTTAAGAGTTAACTTTTCTAAAATAATTAAAAAAAAAATGAGCCAAAATGAAATAGCTTTTCATTGAAGTTTTATTGAATTCTGTTTAAGTTGATTTGTAACAAAATGGTGACATGTAAAGTAACTTGTATTATTTCCCTAGATATTTAGATTAAGATAAAATTCAACGTGAGAGAATCAAAACAATGATTTTATGCCAATATCTAACAATGAAAGTTAATCCATTTACTACTTCATTATCACGTGCTCATGCGAGGATATTACTAAAATTAGGTTTAGCAATTATTTGCTGATATAATAATATTCAACCAATGGAAAATTTGCGGATATTGTTTGTATACTTTCAAGATTTTTAGCTTATCTTGCGATATTAAAAAATAAAAAAAACCTTAACAAAATAAAATTTTATAAATAATTTATTTATTTCTGATCTATTCCCAAACGAATTTCTTCCAAATATTTGATATTATTTAAAAACTTTTAATTTTTTTCATTATATTATTATTAAATCCTATTTCTGTGTCCATGGACGTCTTTAGCCAAAGAAATGACCTTGCCTGATAATAAAGTACCAACGAAAAAACAACATTATATATGTATACAGGATGTCCCAGAAGGAAAGATCAGTATTGTATCGGTCATCCTGAGAAAAAATAAGTCTTTATGAGGATGTGTCTTAGGTTTTCGAGATAAAGCCATTTTAAATTATGAGAATTTTACATTGTCCTTCCCACCGTAATACGCCACTGTCTGAAGTTTTCATTTCAATATTTTTTGAAAATTCAAAACGGTGGAATTTTTGGAATCTTATTACGAACTATAACAAATGTTTCACTTGAACAATAAATATTATAATATCTAAGTTTATCAATAATTTTGCAATTGTACATTCAACCAGTTCTATCTCGGATATCGTTCGAAATAGGACACAGTTTCATAGAAACTTTTTTCTAAGAATGACCTTCAAAATATTGACCTTTTTTCCTGGGATATCCTGATTAAACATTTTTTTCTTTTTTTAATATAAATTATATATTAGAATTAAAGAGCATAGCTTTTGCAAAACCCTTCAATTTGAGATACGATAGAACTAAAACATATCTAAAACGTACTTAAAGGTATCTAAAAAAAGTATCTTAAAAAAAAAAAGGTGGCTCAGTCTTACGTCTTTGTAAAAATTTTGGTGTTTGCCATTGGAAAGAGCTATTGCCGATCACATTTTTAGAAAGATTGTTTTTGTACAACTTCCTCTAGAAGCGTAATGAAGTAATTAATATTTATCAGTAACATAATTAATGCCAATAATGTAAGTGGTTTTTTTAAAAAATGATTTTTTCCAATACAGTGCATGTTTTGTTTTGTTTTTTTGTTGGAAAGAGCCGTGTGTTCACTGTTTTTGTTCAAACCCTAAGAACTATCAAAGGCCTAAAGGAGAGGAAGAGAAGGAGAAAGAAACATCCACACCGGTCCGGGATTCAGACTTAGCAGCCAATTTAGTAGGCTACCATCTAGACATGTCGACTGCCATTACAGTACATTATTATTATATATCTCAGAATCCAAAGTTATTGATCCATTACTTTCGTATTAAATTAGTAATTGTTTACTGTTGTGCTGAGGAAATCACTTTAGAAGATACACCGAAAAAGCATTATTCTTCTCCAGATGAGATAAGTTTACTGAGAAAAGAAAGTTAAGGAATAGTAAGGCGGAAATACATCTTGTGTGAAAATATCTCTTTAGCCGCCGAGGCCCTTTGGTCCGCAAATAAATAGACCAAATATTGGAGACTTAAACTGTTTTGTCCCTGAAATACATTTTTCAATAATATTTAAGTTTTTAACTAAATACATTTTTCTTCTCTGTTTGTTCACTGTCTGTGCATCATACTAAAACGTACTCTTAAAATGTAGGCGTACTTATTTTTGTCTCTCTTATCCTTCCAAAACGACTCCCGGAACCTTCGCTAAAATGGCTCGGCTGATTTGTTTAAAGTTTAATACGAGGCTTATTTAGGTCTTCCTCCCGGATCCCCAAACACTACATGTTCCGTTCCACTAAGTGGTTGTTTGTTTGTTTGTTTGTTAGTGGGATGTAAGGGCGCAATAACAACAGTGGCCACATTACATATGAATCGCTTTACGTCCCTGAACGGATAGATGATAGTAAAGGTAAAAGTTGAAGGAGTTCCGTTACAGGCCATGCAGTTCCTTGGGAGCATAGGCAGTTTAGGGTCTGTGCAATTCTCGACCAAAGGGACTAGCTGAGTCCGATGCCCGCTCACTTATAAACGTCGAGCAAGAGGTAGTCATTTGACAGAGGGCTAGGTCCGTCAAGAAGAGAAATAATCACTAGCGGTTATTGAACCCGGGGTCCTTCAGGCCCCAGACCCACTACACCTGTTAGTAAATACAATAAAGAGAGCATAACTTTTTTTTTTTTTTTAAATTAAACATTGTGTTAGTGTGAATTCGACCTTTTTATTTTTTTAGTTACTTTTATTTATATTTATAAAGGAGAGTATATGAGTACTTCAATTTTAAATTGCAATAATTTAAACGCTCTTTCTTAAGCACTAAGATGTATTTTAAGCAATTCCATTTAATTTACAAGTGCTAACTTTTGGGTATGACTTTTTTTTAAGGGAAAAAAACTCTATAATTTTTGGAAATTAAAAATGCGAAATGACTGAAATTCCCTTTTTAATGAATTGATGTAAAACATGTCGTTAGTTAGAGGCACCGCATTTAGTTCAGTGAACAGTTGCAAATTAATGTGGATTCAATTAATTACATTCGCTCTCGAAAGCAAATTAAATGCCTAATTTAAAAGTAGAGATGGTAATGTAAACCTCAAATCAGTCCAATGAGAATAATCATTACGTAATGAGCCATCGAACGACATCGAATCGAAGCGTCGCCATAAAAATTACCACTTTGCGCTGCCAAAATACGATAAAGAATATTAGCCTGAGATTTATTTGCTTACTTGGCTGCGTCATTAGCCATCCCAGCTGGTTTTTTTTTTTTTTTTAGTTGGTAGTTCTTCTGTCACGGAAGATGTCGTGAAATGAAATTAATTGAAGACCACCCATCTATTTTTATCTATGATTCATCTTTTTGATTTATATCCTGTTTTATTGCAGATCCAACCGAGAATTTGGACACTCACAGCTGGATAATTGCTGGTTTTTAACAGTTCTGTAACAGATTTGCATCTGTCGTATTTCGTGAAGGGAATGATAGTTATAACTCATTTGACGTGTGTAATTCAGATGTACACAATTACAGAAAAATAGAGACCAATGTTACAACTCTTGCAACATTGGTCTCTCATTTTTATGACGCTCCTTATTGTAGGGTTAGAGCTCAAATTTTAAAAATGCAATTTTAAATTGAAATACAATTTTCCGTCTGTGATCGAGGTGACTCAAAACTACATATCTTAGGAAGCTGATACTTTTATAAATAAAAGTTCCGTATTCTTCTACAAATTCCTTCCTTTTCATTATTCCTGATGTAATTCATTACAAAAACTCAGCACACACCATAACTAGTATTTAAAATTGTTTTATTAAAATACTATGCAAATTTTTCGGAAGTATTTTTCGTCTTCTCTTTCTCAAGTGAAAATTAAAAATATTTTGGAGTAAATACAACTACAAAATAGGCTTGAACGTAAAAACAAATTAAAAACAGGATAAAGCAACAAATTCAATTGTTGTTATAATGACATATCAACCTAATTCAATTCCATTAGTTAAAGCAATTTTGGACATTACTTATTTCGTAATAAAATTACAATAACCTCAATAATTAAGTACATCTATTGTTACCATTTCATTCACATCAGTTTTTATTCAATCCCTTACTAATACACTGTAGAAGGGTCTACGTTAGCTTCCTCATACCTATTAAATTTTTTCTTTGGTATTTTTTATTAAACAACTCTCTAAAATTTTTCTACATCAGTTTCTTTTTACAAAATTTTGATATTACTATTCATAATATGTCCCTTTTTTTTAGTAAATATTTAGGACGATAATTGTGATTTTTCAAGAAACACACAAATAAAATTAGAATCTAAAATTTTAAAAATCTTTAAAATACCTACTAAATCTTTAAAATACCGGAAGCAGTTTTCTAACCACCGATCGTGATTTCTCATCAGGTATTCAGTGGTTAGAAAAACCGATTCCGGAGGTAGGTATTTTAAGATTTTTAAAATTTTAGATTCAAATTTTATTTGTGTGTTTTTTATATTTATTTAATAAATGAATAAGTTATCACAGAAATCATATTAATCCTCACTTTCTTGTACAGCCTCTGTAAATACACAATGTTTCGTTCAGAATTAATTCCAAACTACTTTAGAAATAATAATGAGGAGCAAACAGATGAATCTATCTGTCCTCGAAATAAACTGTCAATACATACATTTGGAATTTCCTAAGAAAATACAGTAAAGCCCCGATTATCCGCAAGAGCCGCGAAAATTTTTTTTAATTACGAATCTCAAAAAAGCCATATTTTAATCCAAGCCAACAACAGGGAAAATACAATAGGCCCTACAGTGTGAAGGTCGAAAATTACTAACAGGTTTATTGTGGATCATAATCCTACAGGCCTTCTCGGAATTTGTGGATGAGTGGCAGGCTCTTGCTCTGCAGAAAGATTTCTACTGTACTATACATATTTTAATATGTACTATACATATTATGTTTTTTGTACAATAAATAATGTAGTTTTTAATGGTGAAATATTTTTTTTTTCGCGTTTACACCTCATTTTTAAGTCTTTTTTTTTTTTTTCGGGTTATCCGCGATTTTCGTTATCCGCGAAGCTTTTGCCATCCAATTCCACGGATAATCGGGGCTCTACTGTAGATATATAATACAAATGTAACAACATAAATAACGCTGTGCAAAGCAGGTGTAGGATATAAACAATCTATGCGAATTTTGCGAAATGTCTTGCATTCTTTTACAATAATGTAATGCATAATTGTAACACTATTAATTTACACACGTCTCTATCTATCCCGGGTAAGCAATGTATGTCTTTAGGCCCGGGTAAGCAATAGTTTTTAGAATTAAGCTCTCAAATTTATTTATTTTTTTTAGTTTCATTTTTCAAAAACAATGTTTTTTTATTCTCAAAGTAATTGATTAATTTAAAACAATGAAAAATCCGACAGTGTATTGGCATTTTTTTTCACCCCCCCCCCTTTAGAATGTCCTTTCGTACCATAGCAGTAGGTTTCCTTTAGTTTGAATATCAATGCTGTACAGCTTGAGTTGCAAACGCGATACCTATAGGAAACGCTAGAAAGTCTTGTTTACAGTACTTGTAGATTCTTAGGAGAAAAACTGGTTCTTTTAAATGTATGTTTTGGAGAGAGGTTGTGGCAGTGAGAGAGCTTTAGAGATAAAAATCAAGAGAGTGTTTTGCTGTGAATTGGTCTCGTTGTGTTGTAACTGAGGCAGACAGCGATGGATGACGCGGACGTGCATTAGACGCTTTCTCGGTTTTCAGTGGAGCATTTTTCATCGTTGACGGAAGACTGGAATTTTAAAACGGGACGAGCAAGAAACGCCCGCAGCAACGCGAGATAAAACCTCGGGAGGACTCGGCAAAAATGCAGTGATAACGCCGTTGTCCGCTTGTGTTCTGCCTTGTATTATTTACACTTCAGTTGTTGCAGCGAATTGTAGCGAGCGAGAAGCGAGGAGGGGTTTTCGCGCTGATAACTGGCAGCCGTACGTCGCGAGTGAAGTTTGTCCTCATCCAATGTTAATTAGGAAAGATTTGTCTGCAAATTACATTCGCAATTATCTTTTCACTTCTATAAATTCCATCATTTTACACTTCGACGACGCCCAGACATTTTTTTCTTTTGTCTAAAATTGCCATAAACTTAGCGAACCCCGGACTTTATTTACATACAAGGAAATGTTGAATGTATTCCGAGGGAAACTAGAATTAAGCTGCTTCTCTACGTGAATTTACGAGACTCTACAAAGCTTTTCTGTACGCTCTGGCAAGCCCTTTACCATCGCACTTCTTCTTCAGAGCTTTTCCAGATGTTTTGCTTAGACAGAGATAGATGGTTTTCATGCACCACTTTTAAACTCAGCCCCAGCTGATTTTATTTTTAATTTATCAGAAGTTACGACTTTTGTACTCTTGGCCTACAAAGTATAAGACTTGTAGAGTGTAAATTGTGTGAAACCCACTATCGCTGCCGCGTTTTTAAGCGTTATACTAACCCTAGAAGTAGTTTTACATTTTGCCATTGAAGTAAACAGTACCAATGATACAGTGAGGGTAGATTGCTAGTTTAATAAAACGCTTTAAAACTCGATCTTACACGTTTCCGTAACGACTTCTGTCAGCACGGAAAATTTACGCCGAAAAGGACTTTGGGTCATCATTAATTGATGCCACTGTATCTAGATTTTGCTTACGAAATTAAACATTGATTTCCTAAGTCATTTATTCGATGCACCAGAATAGACAAGATAATGTTTTTAATTAAACAGGAGACCTGTATTTTAGTAGTCATCTTTTTTTTTTAAAGTTATTTTTTTTTTTGTAGTTTCCGACATTTCTCGTTAAATCTCGATCAACGACGATGTTTTTTCGAGAATTCAACCGTTCGCCGCTTCAGATTTCCTGGTCAAAATTCGGTTATGATTTTGGTTAATAACATTAACATCACGAAAACATCATGAAAAGATGACGTTTGTTCGTGAATACCAATTTCGTGGTTCGATTAAACAGACACAAATGCGATTCGATTAAAAGTTTTACAATTCGACTCGAGGTGCGCTAATGTCAGATTGCCAAATATTACTTCGAAGACAATGTCATTTGAAAATTCTACGAGGGGAATCGAACCCAGTTCAAATGTATCAGTCTTATGGGAGGTCGTCGCCTTGACCACAATGCTGTGCTAAACGGCTTTGGATATTACTGTGAAACTAATCAGCAATGTTAAATTGAGTATTATCGCATGTTGTCTGGAAGAATCTTATGATATCCTATTCTAATGTATTTGATAGAATTTGATTTAATATTTGATAGTATTTGATTGATAGGTTACAATTTAGCAAATCGAACCAATTATTGAGTTTATTTACAAAAACAAACAAGCATTTATCTGATTCTTGTTTTTCATATATTGATTCAATTTTTTGTGGATCACTTAAGGATAATCTAATGTTAACATAATATTGTCGTAAGTAAAAACTTCTTAAGTTTGTTTAATTTGTTATGGTAAATTTGATTTCTAGACAGTATTGTATATTTTTAAACAATTCTTGCTTAAATAAAAAAATTCTTCCAATTATAATCGCAAAACATTTAAAAATTATGTTTTCTCTACAAAAAATATTGAATAGACTTATTTACTGGGAAATAAATAAATTCATTCAGTATAATATCCATTATGCTTGTTACTCATGAATTTGTGCAAATGTTAAAGCGCTGTAATTATTTACTTTTCTAAACTTTAACTTAAAGTAATAAATAGGTTCGTATTTTTTTTTCAGAATGTTCATTTTAAGCAAATTTTTGAATCTAAAATCACAGTTTCTTTTTGATTTAGAAATTACTTACATGGGATGTGCGTGACCTCAAACGCTGAGAACCGCACGAAAATCAGCTTAGAATATAAATCGGTCATGCCAAAAATAGTGATATGAGTCATTCCCATGCAAAACTCAGCTGTTCTCTATTAGCGCCATCCGACGGTGGCATGTTGCACTAACAAGTAGTTAATCTCAAGATATTGCCACCGAAGACAACAAAATATTGCCAACCTCTTGATGTGTATTTCTTTAGGCAATACAAGCTCTACATGTAGCAAAAAGTTAATTTTGTAAGAATACAATGTGAAAAACCACAAATAAAGTTTCACGATCGTCATTTCATCATCAGAATTCACTCTGTGCTATACAGTCAACTTTCTGCATAGAACTACAAGTCTGTGTTACAATATGCTTGGCAAAAAGGCAGGTTATGACATTGGCATACCAATATCATTGTTTGAAAATGTAATTGGTGTAGCTTTTGATATTGGACTGCTTGAACGTGATATTGAATGTGAAAAAGTGGCTTTAGACAGACGTGCATATTGTTCTGTTCCACTTTGCTTTGACCACTTCATTGAAATGCCACACCTCCATTTTGAAGACTTTGTTAAATTTTAACAATTTTTTTTTTAAATTTTTGAAAGATTCTTATTTAGTTTTTGGGTGTTGTATGTAAAATAATCTTCTACTTGTAATCTTTTATTTTTATTTTTATTTGCATTATAATTCAAAGTATTTTGAACCTCAAAAAAGGTTTTCAGTGAGAATAAATTTACGTGAACTCCACAAAAAAATATAATTTGACCAAAAAAATATAGAAATTGGTTAAAAACATGACTTCTATGTTTTTTTTACATCGGAACACAAGTTATAAAATGGTTAATGTATTCATTTCAGAAATCTTTTGAAATTTGAGATTATAATCTCAATATCTTTTAATCTCAAACCTCGCTCTTGAAGTTTAGAAAAAGTTTCTTTCAATTAATTCTTTAATTCCTGGGTTTCTTAATTCCATTGTTGGTTCGTGACATTTTATGTTAGTCTGCCAATTTTTCACGAGGAGTTTTACAAGAGCAGCCATTGGACAAGAGAATTCGATTTTTAATCTATATTCGAACAAAAAATTGCCAAATCAATCAATCAGTCTATCCCAAGAAGTGAATGCCTCTTCTTAAAACTTCGTATATGTATTGAAGGACCAGAAATGATCTAATTTTTATATCTGAAATCGTTGCCAAGAGGGCCATTTTCGAGAAAGTACCGCCAGAAGGTTACAAAAATTCCCATAGAAAATCTAAGCAATAGATTTATATTTTAGAATTACCAAGACTTTACATGCATTGTTCATTATTAATCACACAAAAAAAGCCGATGCACCTGAATAAATTGGTTTTAATATAATAAATGAAATAATACAACACGACTATAGTTTCTGGTACATAATGGTACTTATACAGTTCCGGTACTATAGTTTCCGGTACTCCATTAGATACTAGAAACTATAGTCGTATTGTATTATTTTTCATTTACTGTATTAAAACCAATTTATTCAGGTGCATTGGTTTCCTGTGTGTGATGGATTTATATTCTATTTCTATTAATATTATGTTTTAAACAATGAACCTTAATCTCCTTTTATTTAATCCAATAATTATTGGGCGGTAAGATTAATGTTAATTCGATTTCGACAACTTAAAAGAGGATTTAACATTTTTTTTTTCTCAAAATGTGTTCTTTTGTCAAATCATTTTACGTGCTCTGAAAAATGCTTAAAAAGCGAGAAATCAAAGGCAGCACCTGAATAAATTGAAATTGCCTCTCGTTCGATTACAGGGAAGAAGTTTGGAATGGCCGTTTCGTCCTTCATCGGACTCATCAGCCCAACCCCGCCTTCCACGATAAAAGAACCATTTTTTTTGTACTTTTGTCTCTGGCAGATATTAGAATTGAAAATTATCCTAGGCGTCTCGTTTTTGTTGTTTTCCTGACTTAACCAAAAAAAAAGAAAGAAAGAATGAAAATACGAAATCACTAGACGGTTGCCCATCGCTTCACTCCGAAAGCTCCTGAAAAAAACATTTGATAATCAACTAAAGTAAAACCTAAAACTTCAAGCTAAAAATAAAAATAATTTGTAGTTTAAATTAAAAAAAAATAAGTAATTGCGTAACGAAATCCATTTGTAGCAGTCGGAAATTTTTTCATAAAAACAAATTATATCAAGTAAACTAAACACAAAACTTCAAACTAAAAATAAATTATTAATAAAAGTGAAATTCAGTTGTATTGTGCTCCCAGTGAATGATGGCCGCCCTGTTTTTCTGAGATCTGCGCATGTATCATCGATTACTCTGGTCAGGCACATCCGTATGCGTTTATCACTGGACGTCGCCATTACGGTAAAGGCTTGTTACTTTGCAAAAGAGCAATGTATTTATAAATAATATATATTTATTTATTTATATAAATACTTATTGTTAGCAACTGGTATTGAAATAACGGTAAATAGTCGAGAGAAGTTTTAATTTGGCGTTATCAACATGTCTTTCTCAGTGAAAACAGACGACGGGCGTCCATTGTGACAGGAAAACATAATTGATCAGCTACCGGAAGGGCTGCGCAGTTCAAACTTCCGCCGGTCATCTTTCATTTTGAGGACAATAAGTTACAGGTTGATGCTTAACGTCTCGGAGTTGCACCACTGAGGGTTGTCTGTTCAAATCCCTGTATCTACTTTTTTTTTCCTTATCTCTTAATCTTTTTTCCTCAATATTGGCGGGGTTTTTTTTTTTTTGTGTTTCTTATTTTCCTAATTTTTTTTTATTTCTATTAGGTAAATATACTTCCTTTTGCATTATTATTTTTATTTTTTTTTTATTATTATGGGTCGCCCTTAAATTTATGCGTGTTTAGTAATACGGATATTGTAAGAAAGGCTTGAAGTTCTTCAATCTTGTTATTAATTAGCCAAAATGAAAGAATAAGATATTGGTTGTGAAGCGAATTTGTGAATTCGGGAAATCAAATTGCTGTTAGGTTCGTGTGTTGTTTGTCTCGTGCAAATGTCACGTGCAGCGACATTATCTGAAGCAAGCGGTGTTTATTAGCACGAGGCTTCGCATATTATGTCAATATCTGACATTTAAACGTCGAATAACAACTAATTGTTCTTTTGGGATTGTGATTTCGTCGAGAAAGTTTGTTCCTCTGTTATTTTTAATAGTATGTGAATTCAAAACTTTGTGGCAATGAAATAAAAAGTTTTCTTTGAAAATTTAAAATTATGATAGTTTAGGAGGTGTGTCATTTTTTGGCAGGTAGTCAAGTCTGTTTTACACTTGCCTTTCACCTGAACAATTTCTACTCCTTTGGTTGGCAGTCGGAAACAGCCAGAATATTTTCATTTGTTCTTTTCGTAATTACCGTGCTATCGTTGTTTACTGGCAATTAGACATCAGCTCACCTGGTGTCGAGGGAGGTAATTAATGGTCTAAGTCAGTGGTGCCCAACCTTTTGTAATCTGGGGGCCAAAATTGACTTTGCTGTGAATCTCGCGGGCCACAACCAAAAAAAAAGGAATCTCCAGGTTCTTCGACCAAAAAAAAAAGGAATCTCCAGGTTCAACGACCAAAAAAAAAAATGTTCAACAACCAAAAAAAAAAAAAAAAAAAGGAATCTCCAGGTTCAACGACCAAAAAAAAAAACCGGAATAAAACAGCGGGCCACATGTAACACCTTCGCGGGCCGGATATTGCCCGCGGGCCGTAGGTTGGGCACCACTGGTCTAAATATATTTATATCTAATCAATCGAAATTACTAAAATATAAAATTGATTATTAATGTTAGTAGGCTTCGATCAGATGCCCAAGAATTATCAGTTGGAGAAGGGTTAATAATAGTCATAGCCGTCCATCAAAAACAAGTCCTGTCATTTTTTCCAGAAGGGGGATTCCAACCCAAAAAAAATTGAATTTTCCCGATTTGTATATTTATTATTTCTTTGATAACGAAGAATAGTTAGTTGTCTATACAATGCAATGTTCAGGTGCAAATTCAAATTCGGTTAAAATAAACAAACCTTTTTCTACAATCTAAAATAAAAAATATTGAATAGGTACGACGGCATAAAGATTTCTATTTCCATTAAGTTGCTAGGAAAAAGTAATCGCATAATGGTTAAGCCGTGTGATTGATCCCTTCTTTCCGCCTGGTTATATCTTATAAAGCTTATGGTTTCCAACTGAATTGTAACCCTTATCATTCGGTTCAGTAGTTCATTAGAAAAGGCCTTGATTTATGCATTGGTGAATCTGATTGGTTAATGCTTTTTTATTCTGTCCCTTGAATGACCAAACTACGGCTGAAAGATTCATTGACGACAAGGAAAGCCGTGAGCGATTGTCCTCTTGATAAGATAGCTTCAATTCAGGGGTTGTCGAACGAATAGACGTCCACCATCTTTGACTCCCGAAATCAATTGACGGGGTCGGGGAATTTCCTGCATCGAAGGAACTATTTTTCGTGCGGAGAACAAATCTTTGGAAAATCATTCCAAAACTACCAGTTCATTAGATCTAGCTGTAAGAAAGGTCCCTGTATTCCCTTCCATTAACCTAATTCTGCGTCCAATGTAATTAGGTGTGTGTGTGTTTCCCCTCTTACACCCCTTCATTAAAAGATAGCCTCCTTCTCGTTTCGGAGAAATTTAATGAAGCTTTCTCAAAAAGGGAATTGGAAAATACAATCTGATCAATTTGCTGTTAGATCTCTTCTGTTAAGAGCTTTTTCTCGGATCACCGTTTATTACTCGCCCATTTCGTCGCTAAAAAAAAATGATCCTTTTAGATTCACTGAGGTTTATCAGACGCCAGTATTTCAAGAGAAGATAACAGTTTAGCTATAAAAAAAAAAAGAAGCACAAAAGAACTTCTTAATATGTTATTTTCTTTAAATTTATTTACTTATTTAAGTAGTAAAAACAACAAAAACAAAAGTCTGTATAGTGTACATTGCGTGACCTCGAACGCTGAGAACCGCACGAAAATGTGCTTAGAATATAAATCGCTCATCCCAAAAACAGTGGTATGAGTCATTCTCTTGCAAAACTGCACGTCCTACCACGAGAGACATTTGAATGATCAACTATTGAAGGTCCAAGAGAGGAACTTTGGTAACGCGAAGAAACAAAATATCGATATAATAGGACCAAAAACACACATATTTCAATGTCGTGACTATATTGCTGTATTTCCCTCTGCTTAAAATAATTACTGCAGGTATACTATTCACACAATTAGATTAAGTACTTGTTAGTGCAGGTACAACATGCCACCATGTCGGGTGGCTGTTGTCGGGTGGCTCTAGCAGACAACAGCTGCGTTTTGCATGGGAATGACTCATGGCATTGTTTTGGGATGAGCGATTTATATTCTAAGCATATTTTCGTGCGGTTCTCAGCGTTCGAGGTCACGCATTTCCCTTGTGAGTCCCCTCGGTGCGGGTTCCTGTACGTGGTGAGGGGACCACCCATGGAGGGTTCTCTTTTCCATGAGCTACTCTCCATGGGTCCTAAACGCCCGCCCCCGAATCCAAGGTGGAAGGCATCGTGCCGATGGATGTGTGGCACTACGGGGTTATTTTAGTGTCGTGAACGATCCCTGTGGAAAAAAAAAAAGATTGCCTGGCAACAAATCACAGTATTTAAACTGCTTCGGCAGTGCCTTCCAGGCAGATATGGGGATAGCTGCCTGGTGACTGTTCTTTCCCCAGCTAAATTTTTTGTGTATGGATTCTAATTTTTTTCCTTTATTGGGAAGCAATTCCCACACCGTCGATGTTCGCTCTTCTTCTATTATCACTCAGACCTTTCTAATCATGCATTCCTTAACCCCTGAGACACCTTTATCTAAACTGTCCCCTTTTCTCATCTCCAAAGCACTTTCAGGTGTAACTTCAAATATCAAGTCAGTCAAGAAACTGCAGTCTGGCGATTTGTTAATCCAGCTGCCTTCTTCAAAAGCTGTGGACCAACTACTTAATTTGACAACTCTGGCAGATACTCCGGTATCTGTCACAAAGCACAAGACTCTAAACTCTAGTCGCGGCGTGATCCGCGAACCAGATCTGGACGGTTTATGTGATGCTGACCTTCTCGAAGGCTTTGCTTCGCAGGGTGTGACTGCTGTCCGACGGATTAACGTTCGTCGTGACAATAAGGAAGTACCCACTCGAACAGTTGTTCTTACTTTTAACACCTCCACACTGCCCACGAGTGTTACAGCTGGCTATCTTCGCTGTCCTGTACGTCCTTACATCCCGAACCCTTTGCGCTGCTTCAAGTGCCAACGTTATGGTCATGGCTCTGCAGCTTGTCGGGGCAAGTCCATCTGCCCTAAGTGTGGTGAGCCATCCCACGAGTCTACACCGTGCACTTCGCCTCTCAAGTGTGTCAATTGTTCTGGAGACCATCCTTCATACTCTCGATCTTGTCCTCGTTGGAAGGAGGAGAAGGAGATTCAGACTATCAGAGTTAAACATTCTCTTTCTTATCCCGAGGCTCGGAGGATGCTTCTTGCTGTGCCAGCTCAAAAGACTTTTTCGTTTGCAGTAAAATCCAAACAGACAGCTTCAATCTCCTGTCAAACAGACATCACTTGTCCTCCTCGCGAGTCCTTTTCAGCCATATTTCAAAACATTGCTACTCCTACCACAACAGTTCCGTCACAATCAACTCAATCTACGTCACAATCCACCATGTTATCTTTGCCAGTTTCTTCAAGTACTTCTAATATCCCTGCCGGTCTCAACTTCACTCAGAAGCGACCATCTGTATCTCCACACCGACCTTTTCATCGCACTAGTTCACATTCACGTTCACCTTCTCGTGGCCGTCGGAGACATTTCTCTCCTAGACGGTTTTATGAAGACGATCTGGAGGACTCCTCCAAACACCCAAACTTTAGGGCACCACCAGCACCTCCACCTTGATTTTTAGGCTTTTATCCTTTTTTATCTTTTAATGGCCTTACTGTATTGGAATTGTCGAGGACTTCGCTCCAACCTGAACGATGTTAAAGCCCTCCTTTCTACAAATCATCCAGTCTGTATGTGTCTCCAGGAAACTTTTCTTACAGGAAACGACACAGTTTCTCTTCCAGGATATTCCATGCTGAGTAAACAGCGGACCGATAGAAGCGGCGGAGGCGTTTGTCTCTTTATTCGACATGATACTCCATCCTCTCATGTCCCACTTACGACTTCTTTGGAAGCTGTTGCTGCTCGCCTTTCCACTAGCCGCCTTTTCACTATCTGTAGCTTATATCTGTCCCCCACAGCCCCTGTTTCGCTTACAGACATTGCTCAGCTTCTGGATCAATTACCGACTCCGTTTCTCTTAGTCGGAGATTTCAACGCTCATTCTCCTGTCTGGGGTTCTTCATCCACCAATCCTAGAGGTGCTGTTATTGAAGATCTTTTAGTTCGGCGTAATCTTTGTATCTTTAACACAGGCGCCGCAACTCATTTCTCATCCTCGCCAATATCTTTCTCTGCTATTGATTTAGCTATAGGTTCTGCGTCCCTCTTCCCCCATTTCTCATGGGATGTTATCAACGACCCTGGTGGCAGTGACCATTTCCCAATCATTCTCAAAGAGATCCCTCGTTCAGCTGTTTCATCACCCAGTCGTCATCGCTGGAAATTTGACTCTGCTGATTGGATAACTTTTACTAGCCGCTGTAATCTGGAGGCCATTGATCTTTCAGCTACCATTGATCAACTTATTGACGAGGTCACTCATATCATTATTTGTGCTGCCAAAGCAACAATTCCACAAACATCTGGACGATTCCCTCTGCATCCCAAACCTTGGTGGACTAGTGACTGTACGTCTGCACAGAAGATTAAGCAGAAAGCTTGGAACATTTTCCGCCGTTATCCGACTTCTGCCAATCTTTTGGCTTTTAAGCGAGCACGTGCTTCTGCTCGTCGTATCCGTCGCATTGGTCAGAGGGAGTCGTGGCAACGTTTTGTTTCATCACTAACTTGCACTTTGTCTTCAAAGACCCTTTGGGATAACATTCGTAAGATGCATGGAAAGTACAGATCTCAATCTATGCACATACTGAAAGAAGATGGAAAAGAAATAGCTACTATCTCCGCACAAGCTGAAGCCCTTGGACGTGCTTTTGCACGGAATTCCAGCCCTGCACTTTTATCTCCTACTTTTCAAACGATTAAAGACCGTGCTGAAGCTATTCCTTTAAAGTTTTCTTCTTCCAACAGAGAACCATACAATCTCCCATTTAGTTTACAGGAATTATTGTTTGCACTAGACACCAGCAAAAATACTGCCTGCGGCCCTGACGGAATTCATTATGTGATGTTGCGACACTTATCTGTTTCGTCGTTGAATGTTCTTCTGTCCATCTTTAATAAAATCTGGTTGGAACATTTATTTCCTGATAGTTGGCGACGAGCTATAGTCATTCCTTTTGCCAAACCTGGTAAAGACGCCAGTGATCCAAATAATTATCGCCCCATTGCCCTCACTAGCTGCTTATGTAAGACTCTTGAACGAATGGTAAATCGCCGCCTTCAATGGTATCTTGAAGCCAATAAACTTCTCGCTACCACACAGTGTGGTTTCCGGCAGCATCGCTCTACGGTTGACCATCTTGTACGTTTGGACGATGCTATTCGCACTGCATTTGTTAATAGAGAACACCTCGTCTCCATTTTCTTTGACTTGGAGAAGGCATACGATCGCACCTGGAAATTTGGCATTTTACAAGATCTTCATCATTACGGCCTTCGTGGTCACATGCCTATTTTCATTCGCAATTTTCTTGCGAATCGTACCTTTCAAGTACGTCTAGGATCTACGCTCTCTACATGTTATCCTCAAGAACTCGGAGTACCTCAGGGCTGTGTCTTGAGCGTTACCCTTTTTTCTGTAAAGATTAATGGCATCATTTCTGTTTTGCCTTCGTCAGTTCACCACTCTTTATATGTTGACGACTTACAGATCTCTTGCAGTTCTGTTAATTTGCGTCTGATTGAACGACAACTGCAGTTAGCTCTACATCAGTTGCAGACTTGGAGTATTTCTAATGGTTTTACTTTCTCACAATCCAAGACTGTGTGTGTCCATTTCACTCGACGTCAGGGAATTTTTCCTGATCCGCAGCTGACTCTTGGTGGCGTCTCACTTCCATGTGTGTCTCAGCATAAATTTTTAGGCCTCATTTTTGATAAGAAATTGACTTTTAAGGATCACATACTTGACCTTCGGAAACGGTGTCTTTTAAAACTAAATTGTATCAAAGTGCTTTCGCATTCCAAATGGGGTGGTGATCGCTTGGCCTTGTTGCGCATTTACCGAGCCCTTATTCGATCCAAATTGGATTATGGCTGCATTGTCTATGGCTCTGCGCGACCGTCTGTCCTTCGGACACTTGATCCTGTACACCATCAGGCCCTCCGCTTCTGCCTCGGTGCTTTCCGTACTTCACCGATTCCCAGCCTGTATGCAGAGGCTCTGGAACCGTCCCTGCACTTTCGTCGACAAGTTTTGTCTCTCCAATATTTCGCCCGTATTTCTTCACTTCCCAATAATCCTGCTTATCAATGTGTGTGTCGTCCTCGTCAACGACGTCTTTTCACCAATCGTCCTTCCATTATACCACCTTTTGGACATCGGGTGACGACTTGGCTCAATACACTACAGCTCGCTGACCTTCACATTGCCACTCTACCTACTTCACCATCCGCGCATTGGAAATATCCTCTCCCCACCTGTGATTTCTCTCTTCGTACTTTTGCGAAAACCAACACTCCCTCGACAGTCTTTCAGTCTCTGCATCAAGATCATTTGTCCCGTCACTCTGATTTCAACATCTTCTATACCGACGGATCTAAAGGTGCAGATTATGTTGGAGCTGCTTTTTACACTGCTACTTTCAGTCGTGCTGTTCATCTTCCTTCTGAGGCATCTGTGTTTTCTGCTGAGCTTTATGCCATCTTCCTAGCTTTACAGTATGCTTTGCAGGAGAAGTTTACGCACACACTTATCTACAGTGATTCTGAGAGCGCTTTGCGGGCACTGTGCAGTCACACCCTGAAGGGTCACCCTTTTGTTTTATCCATTTTAGATTTTTTACAGCGTTTTCACCGTTGCACTATCATTTTCTGCTGGATCCCAGGCCACGTCGGCATTGTCGGCAATGACCACGCTGATTCTCTCGCAAAGTCTGCTGCTAGTTTACCCTTGCGACGGATCTCCACTCCGGCCTCTGACATCTACGCACTTATACGTTCTCGTCTCCGATCTGCCTGGCAACACGAATGGGATGCTCTTCACGGCAATAAACTTCGTCTTGTCAGTCCTTCGTTATCCTCTCCTGCCACTCGACTGTTTCCAACTCGCCGGAAGGATGTTCTTCTGGTGCGTCTGAGGATCGGCCATACAAGACTGACACATAGCTACTTATTGCTGAATCGTCCACCTCCCCAGTGTTCTACGTGCAACGTTGTTTTAACCGTCCATCATATTTTAATTGACTGTCCTGCTTTTACTCAACATCGTCGTCAGTGCTTTTATCCTCTTTTTAAATTTCACGTTCCTTTTCATATTTCATTGCTTTTAAATGATAATGATCTTTTACCCATTTCATCAGTTTTACACTTCATTCATCAATGTGGCCTTGCCACTCTATTGTAATTCTCAGATTTTTTACTTTTCTTCTAAATACCTATCATTTTACCTATATCCTATTATCTTACTTTGCACACTACCTATTCTTTTCTTGTTTTTGTCCTTTTTAGCTAGATATATGTAGTTAGTCTTCATTCCATTTTCTTTTCTTTTTTACCTTTCTTGGCGCAGCTTAGCCGCAGCTGCTTTTGCGCCATTAAACACCAACCAACCAACCAACCAACCCTTGTGAGTACAACAATAAAAAGTTTCTAATTCCTAAAAAAAGTGAATTGAATCCGCATTATTTATTTAAGTTCTCCAAATCCTATCAACCCCAAGAACGAATTAAAGACTTACTATTCATTGTTTAAGACAATGTGATATTAACAGAGATAAGATATAAACCCATTATTTACATTCCAAAGCTTTCCTGTTGGTATTTTTATCGTGCTCTCTGCTATTTACTCGGCAAGGACCCATTCAGAAAAGATTTCAAATGTAAAAGTTTGTACAGATTAGAGAAACAATTAAAAATGCACGTAAATAAACAAAGGTTCTCGCACCTTGAGTCATGATGTCGGGAATCTGGGACAGCTATTTCAGCGTTATTAGGCATCGTCAGCCAGATTTACCATTGATGGTAGCTCAGAGTGCATGACGAAGTTGAGGTTACCACTTCAGCTTCCCCACATCGCCCCACACAAAATCAATACAACAATGAAAAAGCATCGCGCATCATCAAATTCTTTGTCCCGGCAACTGCGGGGCTCAAATTTAAGCTGGGTAGCGAACCCAAAAAACAAATAATGCAAACCCAAAATATAAAATAATGTAAAGAAAATAAATTAAGGGGGCGGGGAACAAAGGTTCTAAAATTTATGTGCATTCTTAAATTCTTTCACTACTCTACATACAATTGATGCCGAACACACAATTGGTTCAAAAAGTAATTGCAATTATAAACATTAAAAAGATACTACAGTGCAGAAAAGCTTTCGAAGCCTACATGGCTTCCTTGTCAATCCCATCGGCACTAATTGTCTATTAGTGCCTTTTAATTACAGTCAGACCTCGATATAAGGTCACCCCTTGGACCTCGCGAAAGTGACCTTATAAGTGGGGTGACCTTATAACCGATTCATATACATTTGTCAAAAATATACATTATGTAAATATAATATACTGCTTTGTAAAATTAGGTACCTACAAAAATATCTGTTTATTAGGTTATAATTTTTTAATTAAGTTGAACCAATTAAAATTAATGGAATCAGAAAGAAATTATTTTTTAAAAATTTTAATTCGGAATAAAGTTGTATACAAATAGTACTAGTATGCTCAAGCAGAGTACTGATGTACAACTGATCATACTTAACATAATCCATCTTGGACTGTCGCGATTTTGGTTTCATCTTTTGTATAATGTTTTCTAAGTTTTGTAGTTTCTGAAAATGTTCTTCAGCTCCCTCATGGCTTGTAAAAAAAAATGTCTTACGACACTTAATTCTCTGAGCGCTTCTGCTTGTGTCACCACTCCACTTTTCGTATCATTGTCGTTATCCTCACTTTCTGATGCATTGGAATCTAAAACTTGCGAAACAATTTCGTAAATCGAAGCTTGAGAAGTGATAGCAATTTCATCATCAATTCTCACACATTCACTTTCCCTTTCTATAGCACAGCCGCATTTCTGAGATCTTGTATTAACACAGCTAAAGGAATATCGTCTTCATCATCTTCATCTTATTTCATCCACACTATTTGTAGAAAATTGAAAACCAGCAAGTCGAAAGCAATTTGAAACGCATGTGTTTGACACCAAGCTCCAACTTTTAGGAATATAATCTTGTCACGCACTCTGAGCTATCATCAAGGATAAATCTGGCTGATGAAGCCTAACAAGGCTGAAACATAGATTACCGAGATGACAGTTCAGGGTGCGAGAACCTTTGTTTACTTATGTGCATTTGTAATGTTTTCACTAACATAAAAGTTAGAAGCTTATAAAAGACTGTTCACGCCAATTCACAGCGATATTCACAGCAGTATGGTTTTGAAAGGCTTAACAACCCGAGGTCGACTTAGGGAAAGCTGTTCTCGTAACTTCTGTTATGCTAACAAGTCTCCAGTGTTCTCAATGAAAATGTGTATTCACATGTTTTACATTAGAATACTTTAATAAAATACGGATTGAATTGTTGGACGTATTCTTTTACAAGAATGTTTCTTTATCTTATCTAATTTTTTTATACAAATTTGAAAATATTTCTTCTGTTTCTGTTTTTTTTTTCTAAAGTCCTTGCATTTTACATTTATATTTCCATTAACCAAAATATAATGAATTAGTACGAATTAATAATGTTACCAATTTCATCAAAAAAAATCTTTCAACAAAACATTGAAACAGTTTTAAAAGTATCAAAGTAGATAAGATCCTCATGCGCATCAATCGCAGTTTCCACTGAAAATGATCAGAAGGAGTTCGAACTACTTTCGAGAAGCCTAAGAATACAAAAACAAGAAACGCAAGAAAACAGTCACTCGGTTTATTTGACGAAAAGACAGAACAGGTGTCTCGAAATCCTACGAAAATGATCTAAGAAAAAAAACACCTATTATTGTCACGTTTTGCTAATAAGTAAGGACTGAATTGTCCAAGTGAAATTGCTGTTCAATTAGTTAAAAACGGTCGGAATGGGTTCTTTGATGGAATTCTGAATCTGAAGTCAATTTATTGTTAAGACTTAACACGAACAGTGAAATAAGAATTCTTACCCTTTTTCAAAGCCATTTTTCATTTTCTGCTTCCACTGTTCAAAGTATAGAATTTATAAATGAATAAAGGATCAGAAGAAAAGCTCAAATGCAGGCTTTGAATAATTTGAGATTTCTTTTCTAATAAAACACTGAATGAAATTACAAAATTTACATATTCTGTTCTAGGATCAAAACTGTCTTGACTTTCTTTTTTTCCAACACTATCATTTCCTGTGGGAATCTCTTTGATACCAAGTAACATCATAATTGAATAACATCTTTGAAATTCTAATTCTCCAGAGTCTTTAATTTCTTACATATTTTATTCCTTTGTGGTTTTCTTCCATTTCCTCTTTCCATTTCTGATTCTCCATTGAGACTCTCTTGGTTTTCTTTTTTTTTTTTCAAAGTACAAACGTAAACAATTACTTCCGTCTCAAAGAGTTTCAGAATAAAAGAATGAAAATACTTTTGTTTTTAAGTTTATAATTTTATTATTTAATATTAATAAACATGTTTCATAAATTCATTACGGAAGGCTAGGATTCTGTTGCCGTTCGACCTTGGTTCATTCCATTTCTCTCTCTATCGCAGGATCCTTTATTGTAAGTTCTCCCATCTATATTCGTAATAATTTGTTAGTAAATTTATTTTCTAATTAACTTTGGGGAAGACATTTCATCAAAGAAACAATCTGTGTTGTATTTAATTTATTTACTTGTTTTCTTAATTTTGAGTGTTAATTGTTTGTCCCACCAGATGTCGCTTAACACAGTAGCGACAGTGGTAATATGCTTGTCCTCAGATGAGAGAAGTCGTGTTCAATTCCCAGTAGAGTTCTGGGATTTCCCCCTTGTTGTTTCTGCTCTACCGATCTCATGCCCTCTTAAACAGATATTGGGTTTTTAACTGAGAGTTAAAACGGCCCTTGGACTAGCACTGGACCTTAATGTGTCCCGTTCTGTTAGTGATGGCAGAAGCCTTACCTCCTGCCCTCCATTAAGGATAAAAGGTGAATTGCTTTAACCTTTGCCTTACTTTACCAACTTAAAGAATGATTACTCAGTAAATAACAAGAACTTCTTTTGTTCTTATTATTTACCGAAAATAATAAGAACAAAATAAACTAATAATCATTTAAAAGTGAGGGCCATCAAGTCACAATCTTTGTGTTCGTCTGTATTTATCTCTTAATTAGTTTTGAGCTTTAAATGGATCGTATGCATATTTAAGGACTACAGACAATTCAACTTTTATACAAGTTTTCGGGTCCCAGTTTTTGGGTCCCAGTTTTCGGCTCGGTGTTCATACGGCGCTTTTCAATTACATCCATGGATGTAATACGGTACTTACTTCGTTCATTCGGCACTTTCGCCATGACGCAGTGACCAAATGAACGAAGCCGAACCGAGCGCTGGCCGCCATTTTCGTTTCGATTCGTTCAGTCTATTTACATCGTGGGTCTCTTTCAATTCGAAACAAGCAAACAAAAAAATAAAAGTTTATTTCTCTTTTAAGCAGGGATGTAGCCCTTAACCCCTCCCCCCCTTATGAGCGGGGCCCTACTTCGAATAGACTGGGTTAAAATATTTTTTTTTTCTGAATTTTATAATCCTGAAAATTTTACTAATTGAATCTAAAGAAAATACTTTTTTTCTCGTAGTTCTCTAGTTCTTTATTTCGTTCCTCTTCATTGAGGTTGGAATCGAAACCGTAAATTAACTTTAATTTTGATATCCAATTTCATTTTTCCTTTCAGTCGAAGTATTTACTCTACGTGTGATGTAGTTTTGAATGAAATGTAATGAAGTTAGCAAATAATACAGACTCTTTATTATCTTTTGGAACTGTGTTGCATTATGGGATATCATTTGCATAACAGATAATCAATGGACCTCGGAATGTAATCGTGTTCAATTGACGTGGAACCCGTATCTCTTTCAATAGACAACAGAGAAGTGTCAGAACTGATAGCACGATTCCGATAAGGAAAGCTGAAATTGGAAAGAAAAAGCAAAAACACTTCGTATTGGTGTATTGGAATTAAAAAAAAAAAGTCTATGCGAATAAACCGTCAGGGTTTTGAATATTTCCTCAGGTGAATAGTTTCCCAATACAAAAGTTTTGTAATAAATATTATGTCTGTCTAACAAAACAAAATTTAATCGCATGTTCTTCTTTCTTTTAAAAGGTTATGTTATATTAGCTGGATCAAATAGAATTTTACATGCACTGTTCATAGTTTACTCCACAAATGATAGCTGATGCACCTGGTTAATATGCAAAAAGTTCCTTTAATACAAAAATTACAAAACGACTATAGTTTCTGTCACAGCTGAGTGCCTATTATCAAGTGTTATATCAAATGTTTATATCAAGTGTGATAAAAATATTATAAATTTTATTTGTTCAATGTGTCTTACATTCCAGAGCTTTTACAACACGTGTCGTTAGTAGTCATTTTATGGCATTATAATCATTTAGTAAACATCAAATGGACTGTAATAGTTTTATTATTATAATATGTGTATGCGTTATGTTAACGTAAAATGAAATAAATATAAGAATAAAAACATGATATCGTACTTATTAATTTATGTAAGAATAGAGTTATAAAACTACATAAAGTAAATGAGAACTGAGTTATTACAAGTACATAGGTACATATTTATCAGAAGTTAAGGGATGAAGTAGATGAATTGTGAAGGCCTTATAAAAGTCTTCGTAAATCGAAAGTTCGTAAACGGAGAGTTGCCTGCATTTCACCTTCGTAATATCCATACGGTAAGATTCCAAAATAGTTGTACCGGTGACGATAGTAGTACATTGGAAGAATTTCGTTATAATTATGTGATTTATTTTGATAACTTCGGTTTGTTTTTTTGGAATTTCCAGTTTTTTATATAAATCATTAAATAAGCCTTATCGTTATAATTTTTCATTTTTCTAAAATAAAAAACGTTATCGTGATTATTAAACTTTGAACCATATGATATTTTGGCATTTTTATTTTTGTGCTTTGCTCCTTATCTGTTAAGATCGTAGGTGTATTCTTTGCAATAATCTCTAAATTTTTGGCTTTCTAGGATATATAGTTTTTCTGTTGATTTCCCACAATCTGGTTTTCGGAGACTGATAAATTATAATTCTTTTACCTCATAATTTTGATAGAATTTTTGTCAGAGAATTCTATTCCATTCTAATTATTAAAAGTTCAGTTATTCCAGAAGAAAAATCTGGAAAACTTGATTCTTATTGATTAATATTTTAGTGTATAACATTTTCATACACTATGCAGTTTAACTTATTGTTAAATTTAATAAATTTACAGTTACCTCTTAACAATACCATTATTTTGTAAGAGGAATAATGCTGCAAAGTTTTTTTCTTTTTTTTTTCGTAATTTCGTAATTTAGAATATTTTCTAGATTGTTCTCTATTAAAAATATTGAGATACCCATATCATAAACCAAAAAGTTATGGAGAATCACATTCGTTTTTTTTTAAAAAAAGCTAATAACATATTTTTGGGAATAAAAATATTCAAGAAGTTAAATAACAGTTGCTAACATGAGAATTGCACAAATAAATCTTTTTGTTTTTGCTTCTTAACAAGTAAAGAATTTTCTTGTTTAACAAGTAAAGAAGTAAAGAATTTCATAAGTAAATTAACAATAACTAAAAAAAAAAAAAAAAAATATACATGGTATCTCAGAAAGAAAGATAAATATGCTGGGAAGTCATAGTATTCTATGAAAAATTGTTTCTATGAACCTGCGTTCTGTTCCGAACGGTTCCCGAGATGTCGATATTGAATGTCAATAGTTTAAATTTGATACTCAATATTGTTTTTCCTCCCCGCTGCAATGTCCTGCTATCTTAAGGTTACAAAGTGCATTAATGTTGAAGGTGGAACTTTTGAAAATTTATTATAAACTATAACAAATTTAACAAACTAAACAAACAGACTGATGGCTGGTTTCTCCAAATAATCCTGGATTAAGTCAAATTGAATCCAAATACAGTTTGGACACAAGCTGACTGATTTGTTTAGCCTATTTTTCGTGGGTTAAAATTCAATAAGAACATCCTTAAATTTCACTATAAATTTTGTAATCGAAAGTTCTTGAATTAGTTTCGCTTTTGCCATCTATTATCTATCAGTTACAAATAGATTAAATACATTTTTCTGATGTAGAAATTTAATGTGTGAAATTAATGATGTAGTTTTAAATAAAAACCAAGTCTTTTTCAAGACTTGAAAAAGATCGGCAGGTCCGATCGAAACCTGGTCGAGTTAATAATTTGTTTTTATGTTTTTTAATTATCGTGTGTCTGGCCATTTTTTAAAACTACACCATTTTTTCTAATGTTTTTGCCAAATTCAAGTTTTTTTAACACTAGAAGTGATTTCCTGAAAAGTTCTTTCCAGTTTGTTTTTAGTCCTTATAGCGTGTCACTTTAGAAGACCATAAATTAATGGTGTTAGTGAAGAACTTTCCCTGAACGACATCCATAAATCACTCCGGTGACATCCCACCTCTCATACCAAAGGAAGACCAATAAAGTTAGTCTGAAGAAGAAAAGATTGAAATCCCCTTTCAGGATTTAAATCAACAACAACAAAGACGGCATTTGAAAGAGATCCCTCCTCCCCCGTCTTTAAATCCCCACCCGTTCATTAATAAGGTGGCTCCCAATTAGGCAGATCATCGATCTTAGACCCAACAAGTGTGTTCTTTTTCAGCCAATCACTCAATTCTTTGTTGATTCGTCAATTAGTGGAACAACATCTTTCTTTTCTGTTTCTGAAGTAGAGGAGAAACCGTAATTAAGTGTCAGAGCTTCTGTCTAGAACAACAATTCTTTATTCTAACAACTCTCTATCGGATTACCCCTTTGAGGCAAACTAAACATCGAAGTGAGAATGGAAGCAACAGTAAACAATATATATATATAAAAGCGAGCAAAAAAATCGACTCAATATCATATTTTCATTTGCTGCCTATTATTTCACAAATTAAATTATTTTGAATGACAATGTTTATATTATTTGAAAGCTTATAATTTACTTTCCAATGGTATCACAAGGAATCAGTATACAAAAAAAGTTTCTTTACAATAGGACCTAGAACATGTTAAAAATCGAGCAATGAAATGGAAAAGATTTGCTAGAAAAGAAAAGCCAAAATGCTGTAAAAAGAAGCAGAATTTATACTAATCAGTATTTGGTGTTGCCACCCCTAGCTCTTATAACGGCTTTCATACGGTTCGTCATCGACTGTTGATGACGTCTGCACCGCGTCTGCAACATGTCCTGCGGAATAGCTTCCCACTCCTCTTCCATGGTTGCCGGGTGTTCAGTGATGGTGCTAGGAGCGGGACTTCTGGCTCGAACTTTTCTCTTCATCTCATCCGACATGTGACCGATAGAATTTAAGTCCGGACTGCTCGGAGGCCAGTCCATGGTGGGCATGCCGACCTCATCCACGTATGTCGGACGCACCTCGCAACATGTGATCTCGCGTTGTCGTGGATTAGAACGGAATCCTGACTGACAAACTATGTTTACTGGACCACATAGTCGCCTAGGATATTCCTGATGTAATCATCTGTCATCAAACCAACTTTGCGGCCACCACCGCAATGATAACGAGGTCGGTTTCCTCCTCGACGGAAATGTCAGCCCACACCATGCAGGATCCACCGTAATAGCTCACTTATTCTGAGATATAGCATTGTGCATAACATTCTTCAGGTCTCCTGTTTACTCTTCTGTCACTGCTGTGCAAGCACATTCTGCTTTCATCAGAAAACAAAACGTTGCTCCATTCCTCTAAACTCCAATCGCGAGCAAATTGATGATGTGCTTGTCGATGGGCCGCCGTCAAGAGGAGCCCAATAGTAGGCCTCTTCGATGCCAGGTCGCCATTATTCAACTGTCTTCCGACTCTCCCCTCACTGACATCTAATCCCCGTTCCCGTCGCAGTTCTTGTTGGAAGTTAATTCCGGTTAGATGGCGATTTCGGAGTGAAGTTAAGACAATGAAGCGATCGTCTGTCAGCGTTCCACATCGCGGTGTAGTTGGTCTCCAATCGAAGGAACCAGTAACCGCTATACTCGCGATACGGTAGACTGGCTCATGTTCAACTGCCGAGCGACAGGGCGCTGGGTGTGCCCCTCTTCCAATAAGGCAATAACTCGAGCTGCGTCTTTAGGCGTGATGTCCATTTCGTGAGTGAATACTGCAACTTAATTAAAGAAGATGGGCCATTTAATGAATATGCCAAAAAAAACAAAACACATACACTATTACCATGCTAACTTGAAGATCGAGGGAATCCCACGTGATTATGACGTATGTATTATTTATCCAATCACAAACAGGCACGTCTCAAACCATAGGGCTCTCTTTCCCTCTAAAAGTCGCCAGAAAGATACAAACTTAAATATAACAGTAAAATCTTTTATTGTACAGCAATTCCTTTAAATATCAGTTAAAACTGTTTTTTGTTTGTTTTGTATTTTAACTACTATTCTTCGGAACTTCTGAGAGAGGCTAGTGCTGACGTCATAGGTCTCTGGAATAGCTCGAATCACCGCTTGCGTGGACCTACTATATACACATACACACACAAGCAAGATACAGATATATACTCACACAAATTTTCATTTTAGCCTGAATTTTTTTGTAACATATTTCTTGATTAAGTGGCTACTTAATTTTAATTAGTAAAATTAATATTCAATTTTTTTCAAAGCTAATTTAAAACAACTCATTTTCAATTTGTTTATGAATTAATATTTTTTTCTTTTCTTTAGGTAAGTACCCGCTGTTCTGTTTTTCAAAGATCTTCAATAAGGTAAATGTAAAACTTTTGTAAGTATTTTGTGTTAACAATGCCAAATAAAACAATAATGCCATGTGAGGAAAAAAAGGCCTAATTTTTTTAAGCATTTTATTATTTAAAAAAAAAGTTGGTGATTTTAAGTAAAATTAAAACTAAAAAAATATATACTTAATTCCTAATTTATATATTTTAAAATAAGCCGAGTAACAGTAGAATAACTCTTTGAATAGAATATACCGAGTTTTACAAAACAGTCCGTAAACATGTAAAAAATATTCATACTTCTTTACTTCTGTCTTCTGTAATTTCCAACAATATTCGTTTCCTTTCGTAGGAAACTTCTTCAGGTTGAATATTGAGGACAAGAAAAAACTTTTCTTCTTCCTCACAGAGGAATATTGTTAGAGATTAAAGTAGAGATAGTAAAAGTATATGTGTTTTTTTTAAATGTTTAAAGAAATAATAAAGAGATTTAGTGTTCGTAAACATATTACTGAGGATAGCACGAAGTACAACTGTGAACTGGTGAGAAAAGCAGTAGCGGACTATAAAAGCCTAAAGGCTGTTAAACGTTCCTTATGCACCTGTAGTTCATGACGGCTTTGAGAAATAAGCTGGCATCACTATTAGAAATCGTCAGAAAATTTTAAGTGTATTTCAAGTGAAATTAAAAAAAAAATTACAGCGATTTAAAAGGAAATAGTGTAAGTCTTAGGTGAAACGACATATACCTAAGTAATGAATGACAGTATCTCCAGTGTTGAGAGTGGAGGTCAATTACACTATCAAATACATGAAGAAATTAAAACAGCACAATGACGGAACATGACGGAATCACAGCAGATGTCTCAAAGAAGTACGAGAAGAAGTGGAAGGAATTCTGGCTGCTCTTTTTACTAAATGTTTGAACCTTAAGGAATATCAGGAGATTGGAAGAATGCAGTCGAAATATTACTATTTAAATAAGGAGAAAAGGAATTATATTGGGAATTACAGGCCTACTAGCCTCTACTAGTCTTATATAAAATATTTATTAACGATCGGTTGCAGAAAATCTTAGATTCTTCCCAACCAAGTTAGCAAGTGGATATACAGTTGTAGCACGATTGATCACATTCATGTTTTAAGAGAAGTTATTGAGAGAACCATTGAGTACGAAATGCCAGTCTATATAGGATTTATTGATTATGGAAAGGCCTTTGACTCAGTTAACCTGTCTGCTGTTATGAGCGCCTTGTAAGACCATGATATTGACACTAGATATGCTACGTAGAACTTATCATAAAATATTGGTTATAATTGGATAAAAATATAATATTGGATGCGGTGGTTATAATTCGTTTGCATAAAGATACAGAAAAAAGAAATCAGGTTAGAAAAAGGTGTTAGATGGGAAGCTACTAAAGTATTTAAGGCAGTACTTCAGAAAATGTTCAAAAAATTAGACTTTAAAAAAGAGTCATCAATATTAATGGCGACTATTTAAGCCATCTTCGGTTTGCAGATGATAGAAGAGCTGGCTAATGAAAGCTTAAAAGTTGGATTAAATCAAACTCAAAAAAAGCAAATTTATGGATTTATTATAGGCAATCAATTCAATTTCGTAATTCATAATTAGAGGAAGTTAGCAGCTATGGACAATAAATTAGTAAAGATGGAAACATTATGCATTAATCAATTTCACTATGCTTAAAGAGAAAAGTTTTAACCAGATCTAACATATGGATCAGAGATATGGACAAGGAATTCAGAGACTGTAGACTTAAAGACGAATGGAAAGATGCATTTTAGGAAACACACGATGAGACTGCAAAAGAAATGTATCGGCGAGAGAGCAAACCAGAGTGTCTGATATTATTATCACTCAAAAAAAAGATCAAGTGGAATTGAGTTGGTCATGTAACAATAATCAAAAATTCTAAAGGAATGAAAGGAGGTCAAGAAAGCGTAAATGGATAGAGGAAATTAAAAGTTTTGTTGGTTTCGATTGGAAGGGAAAAGCTTTCAACCGAACTCACTGGGAAAAACTTTGGGAGAATCCTCCAGTGGATTAAAAATGGTTAAAAATAATGATGATGATGATGAATATTTTTTTTTTTTTGCTAAAAGGCAACAATTTTGATTGATTCTTAATGCCTGGTCAAAATGAAAAAGAAAGTTTATTTGGTGACTGTTGCAAGTATTATGTAAGTCTCCTTGAGCTCAATGTATTTCTGCTTTATGATTTACCTACTACGAAAATAATCTTTTTTAATCCTATTAATTTTCACATCCCAAAAGGAAAGCGTTGTACATTAAATAAATTGGGTTTCAGAGTAGATTAGGTCCAATTCTTGGTATCTACTCTGCCCTGTGCAGGCTTTAACGGGAATTAATTAATTAATTAGAACTAATTAATTAACTGGGAAGCTCTGTTATCGCCTTCAACTTAAAGGAAATGTAAATGTGTGTAAATAAGAAGTGTTATTCTGATTTCTAACTGTCTTATTTCATAATAACTAAAATGACGAATCCTAATTGAAAACAATCACAAATTTAAAATATTCATAAATAAATATTAGCATTTAATATTTAAATTAGTATCATTTAGTAAACAAACAAACAAATTTAATTTATTAAAGATTCCCCTTCATTTGAGACTTAATAGAGAAATATTATAACCAAGATGTGATTGTAGAGCTGAAAAACAAACTGCGTATCACACAGTGAAGGAATGTTATAAATGAACTTACTCTGGGGATTTCAACGATTTCCTGACAATGACAAATGAAGGGATTGATTATGTACAGGCTGTTTCATAATTCGCGCAGCTTCGGAATTTCCATTGTTGAGGAAAAATATTGTCTAATTTGATAGGAACCAAGGCATTTAGGCACAATATTTTGATTTGATTTTTTAGTCCGAACCTCCGAAAGTGACTTCCAGTAGATGTCACTACAAAGTAATATTCTATTTATTTGAAGATTTCCATGATGTTAGTTATACGGAAATTACTTGATCATTCATTAATTACGTACTGCAATCAAATTATTACGAAAATATTTTATAACTTACTGGCCAGCGTTACGCATCTCTTGTTAGCCAACCAGGCGCTTCCCACATTTCAACAGTGTAAAAGTCTGGATGCAATGGTTTTCTTGGAGGATGGTGCCCCACCTCACATCCTCTCAAATAGTTGCTTTGGGTTACTTTTACCGATGCCTGAATTATCAGCTACCATTTTCGTATAATGCGGCCAGCACGTTCGCCGGATGTCAACCACTGCGACTTTTGACTATGGGGGGCATCTCAAAGGTCTTGTCTATCGTGAGCACATAGACAACTTAGGCGATCTGAAGACCACCATATAAACCATATTCACAATATTACGAGTGACACTTTACATGCTATGTTCAGATGTTGCGATTTCTATGTTACCGTTACCGGGAGAAACCATACAAGAACGAATCATGTGTAACTACTACTAAGGCCTTATTTTACCAAAGTACCGACAGCCTTTTCCGCGGCATTTGCCGACAACGTTGCTCTGCTATTGGTCAGCATAGGATCACATGACCACAAACCGCCATTTTGGAGTGTCGCTACTTTGAAATCCGCTGTGTAGTGTTGTGTGGGCACCTATTCTTTGTTTCTTCAAAGTTTGGAAAATTTGAAAATGTTAGAACATTTCTGTGCGTTTAATTGTTTCAATTAGTTGGTGTCTCGTCATCGATGGCGTAATTTAGAATGCCAGAAGGCGATCAAAATCGTTCTCGGCATGAGATATGGTTCCAACGAATTTCAAGAAGTTTCTCCGAAACAAAAAATTAAAACACGCAATAATAATAATGTCATCACATAGTTTAAAATAAAAATAAAAACTAAAAGCATTAAATAAAAATAATAATAAAAAACGGTCTGTAAAACCAATCATAAAATAACAAATAGAACAATAATTTAAATAAAATAAAAATATAAAAAATAAAAAACTATCACAAATATAAATAATAAAAAATTTCTGGCGGAAAACCAAAACAGTTCTTTTTTTTTTTTAGTTTTTATGTTTTTACCTTACTACTTATGGTTTTATTTTCAATTATTGATCTGTTTGTTATTTTTACGTTAGCGTTTTCCTTAGAGTTTGGACAACTCCCAATTTTATTTTTAATTTCTACGGACTTTTTGCGTAACTCCAGATCTACGTAGACCGGGCCTATGTAAGTCGGGGACGGTCTGTGCAGTGTAAGTAACATGGGGACAGTCAGCCTGGCTTCATTTTGTAGATATGAACGAAAATTTCACTCTGTCACTTAGCAATAGCAATAATTTTTAATGTTTGATCATTTAACATCAAAATACCAGTAAAAGATCTTTTGAGAAATGCCCAAAAAATTCTTCATTAATTTGCAAATAATGCGTAGTTTGCAAATCAACTGTCAAAGGTCATGTGTAATGTTTTTGATTTTACATTTGTGTACCTGAGTTCAATTTGCGTTAGAACCAATAAAAAGACAAAACAAACATAATATTCTGTTAAGTAAACAGTTAAAATTTCAGCTTCCTGAAATAAATGGCTTCTCAATTATTAAATTGCAGTGGGAAATACAGTAATCATCCTTTTCTAAAATTCCAGTCTAAAGCTATTAATTAAAAGTGATTGGTATTGATTTAAGTATATACAGTATATTTAAAGTTACTAAATATAAATTAAAAATTTTTAAAGGCGAAAAAAAATATGCCAGTAAAATAATCTTTTGAGATTTTTTGTAAGTCAATGTTAGCCTCTTTTCTTTTGTGTTGCTACAACAACGAATAACACTAATAAAACTTCATTGCTTTTTAGAGGTTCTCCCGTTAATTTCAGGTTCTCAGTAGTTTTATTTCTGTGTTCCAGTATTCTTCGCAATTGTTATCGGTATTCAGTTTAAACATTATTGCAAACATTGTTTTAATAGTTATACCATTATTCTTCAATCCTCTGAAAAGGGAGCGCTACTTATTGGACAACCTGTATCATTTCAAAACAATTCATTTTGAAATGAGTTACTTAATAATGTGTAATGAAAGAGATTTATATAAGTTTCCATTTAAAATTTAACATATTTTCTCTTCTTCCTTTTTTTTTTCTCCATTGAGAAATAAAGAGCATTAATATTACATTGGGAATGTAAATCTTGAATGTCCCAGAATGCTTTGCGCACAGATTCAATAAAGAACTTCCAGCATTAAACTTAATCCGACGGAAAAAGAAGAAGAAGAAGAAAAAACATCTGAAAATCAATCTCATCGCTTTTGGTGTTCTTCGAATGATAATATTCTTAAGAAAAAAAAAGAAAATCTTCGATTTCAATGGAAATCCTTCGACAAAGTAAATTTCATATATAGAAAAAAAGTTAATAAGAAATTTTAAGTTTTAATAGAAAGTTTCCTTCTATCTCTCGGCTTTTAGAATAAATTTAGAAGCTTCTTAATTCTTAAAATTCTTAAAATTTATTTTTAGTACTGTACAAAAGTGCAGAGTGTTCGTCTGACTATCATTTTCCGTTCCGATAGACTGGTCGTAAGTGGAATATGCTCCGAAAAAATGGTTATATAATATCCACATATATATACATAGAACAGGCAGAACTCAAAGCTGGCCCTTCGAGTTTCGCAGAGTAAGTTTTAAAAAATGGCGCTTATTAAGTAATTTTCTATCATCTCATAATTTTTGACATTCGAAGAGTGTATATGTATGTATAAAAATATATGTAAACAGGGTGCTGAAAAACTCTCTGTACAAATTTTATGAGAGATCAGAAACACCAAGAGAAATGTTCTTTTGTTCATGAATAAGTCCGCTGACGTCGGCGCCAGTTGAAAGAGATATGTGTTGGCTATGTGCCCCAGAGAAGAGGCGGAACGGACTGAAGTCACAGTGCTTCGTGTTGCAATCACAACAATACACGCTAGAAGTAAATAAAGCTTCCAATACGTCATGCGTCGACGCTTCGCTTGGTAGCGTAGTACGTTGGTGTAGTGTGTTTAGTCTGCTGCAAGTGGAAAAGAACGTGGACGTCGGAATCTTTAAATCGGATACGTTTTTATTTAACATGGAACGTTTCACGAAATGGGTGACATGCATCTGTGAGGGCTCATCTGACCAAAACATTTGGGAACCGATGGATATGTTAAAATCGTTCTTATCATTAACATAATAATGCTCCCGATCCCCCATAAAAATTTGTACACTTTTTCAGTACCCTGTGTACGTAAGAACTAACAAAACTTAGAGTAATGTTTGTTCTTCCTGTCAGTCAGAGTTTCTCAAGCGGTGTCACGCGAAGATATGCTTGATATCCTGTAAGAAATTTCTGAGAATATCATCTGGAATAAACACATAACCATGTCCGCCATGAGTCAGTATTGGTCCAAAGGATAAAACCTTCGGTTTGCTACTGCAGATGGTGATACTCGGAAGTGGAAGGGAAAAAATAGGAGGAGTCTTCTTTTCTAGCTCAACATAACCCATATGATCCTAATACTTAATAGCTTAATGACATAACACAATATTCCTATTATATTGGGAAAGAATAAAATGGGTTTTTTTTTTAGGAATTGGTTAATGACTTTTTTATGAATTTACAACATTTAAAAGAGAAAACAAAAAAAAGATAAGTGGAAATCGAAAAACTAATAGAGCATAATATAAAGGTGTTTTTTCCGTCGATACTTATTTCTTTCTACTGATGATTAGTGACTAACCAACAAGACAATCTTCTGGTTTATTTTAATCTTGGGCCCGGCTCCTTAGGAGCCCTCTGGCCCGGAGAAGTTTTTATCGATATTTCCACCTTCTCAATGGCCCTGGCCGCAAGTTCTAATTTAGACTAAATTTTAGAGGTTAAATAATCTGGATAAACACACCTTTTAAACTACAAAGTTCTTTGTAGTAAATACAAAGAAGTTTAATAAAGTTTTAATTCACATTCATAAATATTCAGATTTTAAAATTTTAATTCACATTTTAAAAAAGCTTTTCATAATATTTTTAAAATAAGTAAAATAGATTGGGATGTTTCTGTAAATCAGGATGCGTTTTTCAAAGGATTCGGTTATATCTACTAAAGCAATGAAAATAGTGTGGCGTAGTATTTTAGGAAATACCGAAGTGCGTCGTGAAGTTAAAAATATTTAAGACGCACTCCTAGAATCCCATTGCTAGAATCCCAAACGTGCTCCGTTCAGATGGAGTCTGCATGACCGAGAAGGGACGGAAAACTAACTCCTTCCCTCCTATTTTAAAACATAAGGGGGGAAATTTTTGGATTTACAAATTTTTGTATCACAGTTACAGTGAAGAAACTTAGATTTTCTAGGGTAATGGATATCAAAATTAACAATGTAAATATATAAACATTAAATAAATAAAGAATGTATTTATGATAGAAAGCAAAAATACTAATACTTTTATTTCTAATGTACGATATCTATTTATTTTAATATGCACTCAGTCTAAAGAATGTGTGGACCACAATATTAAGGAAATTTAAGATTAACGAAATTTTAAATATTACTTAATATAAACAATCAACGTACATAATTGGCTAAGTTCGTCTGTCTGTCTGTTTGTCTGTCTGTCTGTCCGTAACTCGATATAATTTTGTTACCACTGCACCGATTTTAATGAAATTTGGCATACGTAGTTTTTTACGCTGATTTTGAAACTCAAAACCATTTTTGCCGTACAAGCTTCGTTTACAAGTTAGCGCAGTATTTAGATTATACAAAGGTCTGTCTGTAACTCGATATAATTAAGATACCACTGCACCGATTTTAATGAAATTTGGCGTACTTACTCAGTTTTTTAAGCGGATTTTGAAACTCAAAACCATTTTTGCCGTAGAAGCTTTGTTTACAAGTTAGCGCAGTATTTAGATTATACAAAGGTCTGTCTGTAACTCGATATAATTAAGATACCAC
>JAFIDM010012231.1:24260934-24271601 GCA_023159025.1 Thereuonema tuberculata
GCATCTCGCCTTTTCCTACATAAGACTGAATTTTGTATTTGTTTTATTTTATTATGTAATTGCATCTGAAGAAGCCAGCCTAAGCGCTGGAGAAAATCGATTCATGTGAGCTTTTTTAATTATTGTTATTTAGTCTTGTGCGTTGGGCTTAAATGTTTTATATTAAAGTAATTTCACGCACGTTAATATTATCTTTTAATTTAAGTTCATGAAAACTTTTCGTTAACATTCAGTTTACAGTTTTATTTTGTTATATTGTTTCTTAAGAATTTTTGTTAATTATTTTTGAAATTTGATGTAGCGTGTTTTAATATTATTCACTTCTATTGTACTTCAAAATGCAGTAAAAAGTTGTTGTGAAACATGTTGTACCTAACATTAATAATTTTTATTAACCCTATTATCTTATGAAGCTCTATATTTAATATTAATAGTTTCTTTACATGATTACAATCAATTTTGACGGAAAACAGAATATAGGATAACCTCAAATAGCCATGTGGTCGTTGAATAAAATAAGACCCATAAAATATATATATATATAAATTTTGAGGAACGATACAAGTCAAAAAGAAGTGTCATTTTAAATTGGTGAAAAAAAACTTCTGTTTTTCTACTTTCTTAATATTGGTTGCAGGTAATTTTTTTCTAAGTTCAATTTTCAAAGCAATTTTGACATGCTTTAATAATTACTTTTCTTATAGCTTATTTCTTATCAATAAATTGTTTTTCAGATTGTGTTGTACAATGCCAAAGTGATTTCCATCATGTGACCTAATTTTTCTCTATTGAGATGGATTGGAGATATAATTTTACTATGGGACATATTATGACTTGTGCACAATTAACATTGTGTAAAATTCTCTCTGTACCAATAACTGATAGCATTAAAGCTATTTGATTGGATTAATTGCATAGAGCACTCAACAAAGGACATATATTTTATGTGAAGGTTTTTTTTTACTCCCTACCGATATTAGCTGAAGAGCAGGGACCACATTTTTTGAAGGTGGGCCTCATTTCCACCCCTTACTTTAAATTACAGGATTATATTAGGATTACAATAAAAGGATTGTATGATATGATAAGCATTGATTTCTGTAATATAAATAGACATCTCCTGCACTTACGTCACTCCTCGACAATCAAAGATGACTTAAGTTGAAAAACGAACGTAAGTTGAAGCATTACCTAATGTTTCACTTACTGGTCTATGTATTGCGTTGTTTACATTTGTTAAATTCATGTATAACTGACGTAAAAAAGCATTTTTAACTAAAACTAACACTAGGCAGTAATAAATGAACAAGAAATAAAACTACATGTAAAAACTACACGTTATGTGGGATAAATAATTTGACTAGAGTAAGGCATTTCCAAGTTTCCATCCAGACGTAGATGTTGGGATTCGTTAGCATAGAGCACTTCATAGTTTTACTTTCTATAGAAGTTCTATAGAAAGAGGTGAAGAAAAGAATAGAAAAATTCTTACTGACCTTAAGCTTACTTGGGTTGATGGATATCTTTGGCGATAAAAGATGGCTACCGAAGTCCTTGAACCATGGGCTTTTGTGTGAATTGAAAACAGCGTAAGCCTGAAGCGACGTAAATCGGGATATGACTGTATTTGTATTGATATCATGCATGTCTTAAAATAAATTAATGCAATCTAATCCAACAAAGGTCTTAGATGCTGAATAAATCCTTGCGCTCAGGTGCTTTGCGAGGTTAAAAGGTTGTTATTCAATGAAACGTTAACATTTATAAAGTAAGTGGAAAAAAAAAAAAGGAATATTCGGTGCAATAAAATTCCTTTGCTGCAATGTCTTATTCGCTTTCGCTGCTATACTTTTGCTCTGATCATGGAAGATATCATCCCTAAATGTTTTCCTGTAAATAAGAGAATAAATAAATATTTTTTTTTCTTTATTGCATGCATAACAATTTTAAGAAATCCATAAGGTGACAAATGTTCAAACAAAGGAAAATAGAAAAACAAAATTTTTAGTTTAATTTAGTTTCTGATTAAGTTGATCCTTTTCTGAAATCTTGAAAGAGCTTCCTCTTGAAAGCTTGAAGTTGCCTCTGGAACTTTTCTGGAAGTTTCTCTCGGTCCCTTGACCATCTGTTGGAATGTGTCATGCAATCTCGGGTCTCTAGTGTCTCCCTCCCCCGCAAGGGAGTTGCTACAGCGACAACCAACGAGCCAGAAAATCAGGTAATGGAGCATCGCCAGTTCGATAGCAGCAATAGCCTTGTTGGTGAAATCTCTCCAGAGAGAAAAGATCACACCCCCTACATCCATGGCTACCACCTTACACGTGCACTTTAGAAAGATATTTCGTAAGCTAAATAATAAAAGAGTAAAAAAAAAAAGAAAGAAATATATTTATATGTATATATACATACATACATTATATTCTTGATGTTCTGATAATTTTAAATTAGTTTGATTTCACGGATATTCAACGTTAATTATTAAATCAGTTAATTATTCATGTAAAGTAATCTGTAACTTATAAAAATATAAAAAAAGCATTTTGCATTCATTACTTATTTATATCTTGTTATGACGTCATCATAATTAATAGATAACTTGTTACTCTTTTGTTAACTAGGCCATCCCCGTGTACATGCGCATGTTTTTCTATATCGCATACAATTTGGTTAAGTAAGAATATTTAAAATATTGCAACATTTCGGCAATTATCGTTCTAATTGTCATTTTCGAATTACAAATAAACTGACGGATCAGAAATAAATAAACAATCTTGAGATTTAAAAAAAAAAAAGGTTGAATACATTCATTATTGATGGGGGGAAGGGGTAGGAAATATAAGTAAAAAAACAATATAAAGTGAGTTGTGTTCCCCTTGGCCTATGGATAAGACGTCTGACTTCGGATCAGAAGTCGCGGACATTTCATTGTAAAAATTATTTCTATTTTGCATTCTCACAGAAAATTGCGCGATCAGACAGACAGAGAAATAAAAGATATTAGTAATAAAGATTAATTACTGTTTTGTTCTTAAGACTGATTAGTGTTGCATTCATTTTGAGCGTTTCACTGCAGTTACTGTAGTTTCTGTTGCATTAGCAACACTGAAATTCAGTTCCTAGACGTCACTACATTGCCAACAAAACAAAATGCAATCTTTAAATCTAAACCTTTAAATTTTATAAGCAAAGAATTTATAAAAATGAATAATTTGAACTTTTAGTAATACTTTACATCTTTCATCTTTCGTCCTTTTGTAATGTATTTTTAAAGTTTTGTTACAATTTTTAAAGAACGTTCTTGTGTGTTTTGTCAGACTTATTTTAAACTATTCTCTGTGGGTAGCTTGTAAATAAATATGTTAAATATAAAAATCAATGCAAAACACTTATCACTTTTTTCCTTTGCAATTTAACATTTCGAGCTTTATCAACAGCAAACATATTAGTAGAGAAAATTTAAAACAATTACATTAAGTTTTATTGTTATTATCCTTGTAATAACAATACTCGGAAAAAAGGTACAAAGTTCTACATCGTTAACAATGATAATACATTAAAGATTATAATATAATTGTTAGAAAAATGGCGACCAAGTTGCATTTATCATAAAACTTTCTTACCCCATTGGAAATCTTACAAGGATCACTTGAATTCCTTGTAATCACTAAAGCAGGTAATGGAGGCCTAAGCAATGTTGGTGGTATAGATTCCTACAATTCAATCATTGGAATGAAATAGAGATTCAGAAGTTAAATGCTAGCTCCCTATGGCTTAATTGACTGCTCAATTGACAGAAGATGACGTAGAGCCCTAGGGTCCTTCTAGATTAGAAACAACTCGAGAAACAGCTCTTCCTGTCTGTAACGTACGTGTTTACCCTTGAGCTTCAGACCCTTTATCCTATATTAGCGATAAAATATTTTTATCACTATGTTAATAGATGACGACAGTTTTGAAACATCTTTAAGTCAAAACTAGAAAAGCTTTATAGCTTACGAATATAGTTTACAAAATATAGCTTAGAAATAGGGGAAACATTCTACCCACAAAACTTGATCTTCAAATAAACATCACTCAATAACAACTCAATACTTCGCCCAATATTTCGATTTTTTAGTCAAAAATCTTTATCAAGAGATATTTATATTACATAGAAGAGAAAAGTATCTTTCTCCTTCTAAAAACAATCAACAATAAGATAGAATAAATCACATTTAAACGTTAAAAAACAGTCAAAACGTGAATAACATCCAATAGCAAAACAATCAATTTAAACAATAACTTAAAACAATAATTTAAAAACAAACCAAAACGTGAATAAACAACCAAAAAAAAAAATATTATCTTTTGGTTGTTTATTCACGTTTTGGTTTGTTTTTAAATTATTATTTAAATTGGTTGTTTTGTTGTTATTGGATGTTATTCACGTTTGATTGTTTTTTTCACGTTTAAATGTAATTCATTCTATCTTAATGTTGATTGTTTTTAGAAGGAGAAAGATATTTTTCTCTTCTATCTAATGTAAAGTCTTCTATATAATATCCTTTGATAAAGATTTTTGATTAAAAAATCGAAATATTGGGCGAAGTTGTTGTTGAGGGATGTTTATTTGAAGAATAGGTTTTTTTATTTGAACAATATGTTTTTTGATAAAACATCGGAAGCTCAGTGGTGCCTCAAGGAATAAATTACCCAAAGAAAAACTCACTAATGGAAAAAACGAGTGAGAAAATTCATGTCCACGACGAGCGGCCTCAATGAATTTTTTTAAAGTATAAGACTTCAAACTGCGCATTTGAAATGTTAAAAAACAACAATGGATGAGAACAAATTATTCACAAGTGACATCCCGGAACAGCTATTTCACGCTCGTTGGCGATCAACATACTAGCCTATTAGCGAGAACTTGTTATTTACAGTGACTTCTCCTAGCTGATGATCGCCAACGAGCGTGAAACAGCTGTTCCAGGATGTCACTTGTGAATAACTTGGTCTCATCCATTGTTGTTGTTCAAATACGCATTTTGAAGTCTTATACTTAAAAAAAAATCATTGAGGCCGCTCGTCGTGGCACATGAATTTTCTCACTCGTTTTTTCCATTAGTGAGACGACTACGACCATCAGCGAACTGCACGAATTAGAGATTGGAGAGCCAATTGACGCTAACCCAGAAATTTAGGTATCGATGTGACAGAAGGCTGAAGAACCTCAGGACTCGAAACGATTGGAGATTGAAGCAGCTCCTCCAGCTCGTGGATGTTACCAAACAGCAAACATGCCTTCATCAAATGGAAATAAAAGCAGAAATTAAACAACAAAGTCTACGTTTTATTCTGGAACTTCCCACTGAAATCCTACAATTTCAAATTCCAGGCAATCTCCTTCACGGTTAAATAAACAGCTAATCTGTTCTGATGCACACAAGTCGAAATCAATTCATGGAATTCCGCCAAATAATTTCACCAAGAGAATGAAGAAGAAATGCCGATCCTCTGTCTTAAATCCCGCAGTGCCCCCACAAATCAATTAGAAGTGGAAAGACAAAGGTCTCAGCGATGATGGCATTCCAGGGGTTAAATTAAACTTCATTTCACTTGTCTTTCGGTGAGACAAATGAAAAATTCAAAAGATAAAAAAAAGGAAATGGACTTAGTTCTGGAACATTCCTGAAATAGATAAACTACTTGATCTGTTATGAATGTTTGCTTCCTTTTTCTTTAGCTAAATAAAATTTTAAAAAAATATTAATTAAAAACTGAGCGGGCTCTACGTATTAGACTGAAGGGTCAGCGAGATTGAATTATCTTACTCGGGACAAGAGAGTATTGCAATGATTTCACTTGAGATTAATTAGATTTCTTTTAATGGGGAACGGATATAAATTCCTTAGGGTATCTTATCTATCCTCTACTGGATTTTTTTGGTGGATATACTGATCTAGATACGATATTTCAAATACAGGGGATGTATTTATTTATAGATGTTATCTATCAAGAGATACAATGTTTTAGATATGAAATAGAGGGGATAAAGATAGACAGAAGGATAAAGATAAAGAATTATAGTTTAAAAATAAGTCTGACAACACAAAAGAATGTTCCTTAAAAATTGACAATAGTCATTCAAGGACTATGAAATCTTTCGTTCTTTCGTAATGTATTTTTAAGTTTTATTACAATTTTTAAAGAACATTCTTGTGTGTTTTGTCAGACTTTTTCCTAAAAAATAGTTATAGTTTAAAAATATGTTAAAACAAAACAATAAATAAGATAAAGAATGAGAATGAATATAAGATATATTGGTAGTTTTGGGGGATTATATCACAAATGAGAAATTAATGGGATTAAGTTATAGATGTAAGATAAAGATAGGCATATTGGTATAACAGTTGACTTATCATAACAATAAGAAGTGAACTACGAATCCTATATGAGATAGATGTGGACCCTAAAAGAAATTTCTGAAAGAACTAAGACTGACTGTCCTTAATATAGCGTTTTTCATTTTCCATTGTTCGTTTTTAAAGCTTAGAAAAATACTGTAGGAAAACAGTGTACGATTTATGGTACCGCCGTTATTTTAAGATTTGCTAAAATATATTAAATATATGAAATCCGAAAATCAGTGACAACCTTCCAAAACCCCATGAGTTGTATTCAAAAAACAAAATAAAATTCCATTTAGTTTAAGATTATCAATCCAACGTCAAGAAATTGTGTCGCTTTTAAAGGCTTTCTGTAAAGGCTTTTTCCAAGTTTCAAGCATAGTTATTTCAACCAGTATTTATCGGAGAATATTCAATGGGTAAGAAATATCCGTTCGTTTGATTCAGTATGGAAAGATATGCATACATTTACATATGAATTTCAACCTAAATTTTCAGAGGAAAGTTTACTTTAAAGGTAATTTAAGCGCCTAAAAAACTTTAATTTATATTTCTTATGGTTTGTACTCTTTTGGAGCCAATTCGTTAGTCAGCATTTCCTTATTTTTTTTTTTTTAAAGTTTTTTTTTTTTTTTTTTTTCTGTATGTTTTACATAGACATCACTTTACAAAAGAAAAGAATCTCATTCATCCGTTACTGAACTTACTGAAATTTAATTTCCTTTATATTGAAAACGTGAAGATATAATTCCCTGAGAAATAAGTAAGTTTTAACTTTTTAGATAGCTTATATTATTTTTTCGGAAATGAAATATACTCTTAAAAGTTGCAATTGCTGATTTATGAAGGGCTCGTACATTCGTGTTTTCCTTGCGATAAGTGTGTGGTATTTGGAATCAGATCATTTCTAAAAAGTCTTTTGTTTCTTCTCCTTGATTTCGCTTTAGTCGTGGAATGAAGCTCTATCTCTTCTGGTGGTAGCCAGGAAAATAGTAATGGATTCTTCAGAATAGTTTCTTTTTCCTTTTTTTTTTATTGACCGTTCTTTTGAAATCGTTAGACCATGATTCAAAGAATAAAATACGTTAAAAATTGCAAAATGTAATTGTTTTTACCGTTTATTTGCAATTGTCAGCATTTGGAAAGTTAATACTGTTGTAGTCATCAGCCATTCCATTTTATATAGTACGAGGGAACTTTTTATTTACATTGTGGCTTTAAAATATACTTGTAATTTCCGTAATATTAAAAGGAAGTAGGCTTCAAGTTCTTTAGGAAGATTTATTTTTGATATGCTAAGATGATATAGTAGCTAATATATTTTTGAAGTTATTTCCTTTGTTTTCATTGAGGCAATTACAAAATATTTTAAATATTAATTAATCGCTTATTCTTATGCAAGTTTTAATTCACTGACTTCATTATGGAAACGTTAAATTTTCTCTTTCATTTAATATTTCACTATTGTCACCGAAAATGTCAAAAATATTACATAAACAATAATGTGCTAAATATTAATATCCAAGGAATTGTCATTTCTTATTCATTAGACAAAGACTTCAAGAAGATGTAAATCGTAGTAGTTTTGCGAATTTCAGAAATTAAGAAGGAGTAATGAATTTTTCATAAACATGAAAATCTTATTTAATTTCATGAAAATTAATTAATTCATTTTGATTCGTGATTTATTAACTGCTGTTTACCTCTTTAATTCTAAATTCACTTGCGGTGACCGAAGGCCATTTCAATTAGTCCATCGCGGGGGCGGTGAAGAAGCAGGCATCCGCGCGAAACCGAAACATTATCGAAAATTAATTGGAAACAGAGGAGCAGTAAAAAGCGCGTGAATTCTCAGGCGAACGGGACCCATTGAGTGTGAAGATGCAAAAGGGAAAATCGATAGAACCCCCACCCCCTATCCCCCACTGCATATGATTGGAATTCCCCCTCTGCAATGAAGTGTATTTGCGCTCGACGAAAATTCTTATTTAAATTCTCAGAATTTTTTTTTTTTTTTTTTGGACAAGCTTATACATAGCGAATAATCCAGAACTGGAAAGAAGAGGAAGAAGAAAAAAGATGATAAACTTTCTTCGTCAAAGAAAAAAAATTAATTAGCACGTTTAGATGTTTTAATGAAGTTTATAAATTTTAAAGTTTTCGTCGGAGTTGTTTGAATATTCGTTGTTAATTTAGTGAATCGTTTGCCATAAAACTCTCCTGCCACCCACGCATTTACATAGAAGCAGCGTAGTGCTGAGACAGCAGCATAAAAACTACCCAGATATTGCAGCCTACGCACAAAAATATACCAAGTTTGTACATTCAAACTTTTTTATGTCGAAATCTGACGACGCCATGTCTATTAAAATTTTGCGGATTATTATTACATCAAAAAAGGTACAGAAACTATTGATGAAGTAATGATACAAAACTCAGTTCAAAAATATAAAAACTTGAAGAAACTTGAAACTACTTTCCTTATATTGTCTTTATTTTCATTCATTGAAAATAACATAAACAAAACCTTTCGTATTTTGATTTTAAATTGTAATTTCAACTTTTTTTTTTATGAAAAACTGAATTAATTTGCAAATACTTATGTTGTCTGAATCCAATCGCTCGGACATTAAGAGGAATAAATATCCTTTCTTTTCAGATATCAACAGAAATCCTTGTTTTGGTTCTAATCTGCATTCTTTTATGGGATTTTTTTTGTCAACTTCTCGTGCTAATTTTTCGTCCGACATGGAAAAATTTATATTATAACATCTAGATCATCTCACTTCCATAAATGTGTACGTCAAGTTTGAAGAAGATATTGTAGATCCAGCAGTTATTAAGAGGCAATAGAAATGTATATGTACACACATACATTCACATCCACAGACACTAACATCCACATATCCACGTACACATCAACTCAGACTTACATACTCACACACAGACAGACTGATTGATGTGATAAGCCTCTCTTTCCTCGTACTATTATATACAAAAAGTTATTATTTAAATGTTTAAAAAAAATCAATTCACTGAAGCCAATATTTCATCGAAGAACTGAAACGACTTTATTTTTTATTTTATTCGTATTTTTTTTTAAGTTCTTAAAAAACTCGCAGAAAAGCTTGCTCATGTTTGTAAATTATTTTATCTGTGAAATACAAAAGGCATTTTAAAATTTTCTGACAATTCCCTTATATTTAAAATAAGTTAAATCTCGTGAATTAGATCCATGTCTGTTCAATTGCAATATCTTAGATTTTATTGAATAAATACAGAAAGGACCAGAAAAAAAATGTAGATGCTTTTTAGCCGCAACTTAGATAAATTCTTTAAGATTTTCAGATAGTTAAGGGAAAAGTTTGGAAGCTAAGCTGTGTCTGTACGTGTGTCTGTATCTTCTACCGTTTTCTCCTCACGAAACCACAGCCTCAAGACGTTTGCTTGGAATTCAGATGAAGACAAGTGTTGGGGGAATTCCTGCTTCAACTCGAGCAGTCGCGTGGGTGTTAAGTTATCGATACCAAAGTTCTCAACTTAGTATCAGAGGACGTGAAAGAATAATTAGGAATTGGATTCAGTTGTATCGTCAAAACTACTTTCTGTTATCATCTATTTTGAAACATAACATCGTGAGAAGCTTCTGATAAAACTACAATTTGTTTTCCTTCAAGTCCCTGTTTTCAGCGACCTCGTACATAGAATGGAAAGGGTAGTACCTCTGAAGAAGGTTCTATCCGTCTGTTCGTCTGTCTCTAGAGTCCAAACTATAGGTCAGACAGACATAAGTGATATCTCATTGGTGACTCGTAGAGAAAAGTCAGAGTTCTAATGATCAAAAATTATGAAACTTCGTACAATTAATCATTATGTAACATCAAAGGCAACAGCGCATTTGAAATATTATTAAAACAATGCGAATCGATGAAAAAGTAGTCCAACTAGAATGTTAGTTTAAATAAAATAAGAACAAACAACATGCTATATCATGGATTAAAATTTCTTTTCTTTAAAAAGATTTACTTTAGTAAAAACCCAATAGTTGCAATTTACATGTTTATGGATTAATTAAGCTAAATTTGACAGCTTTTCATAAGTTTTAATTTAAATATTGCATTTAAATTTTCTTGAGTTAAACCCCACGGAATTATTTGCAGCTACCAAACTCTAAAGCTGGACTAAACAATGGTATATATATATATATACTCGAAGGATGAGCTTCCAGTTTGGACATTAGATATATATATATATATATATATATATATATATATATATATA
>JAFIDM010012231.1:24287754-24337878 GCA_023159025.1 Thereuonema tuberculata
AAACTATGTTTTGAGAATTATTTGGTCTTTTCATTCGAATTCTAATCACAGACTCGTTGGAAATCTTTTGCAGTGGATCTTTGCTTGGCTTCAATAACGGAACGAGCAAATCCACCCCCATCACAGAAGATCTGGAGATTTGCCGAGAATCACGCGGGTGGTGACTTCGAAAACAGATTTCCAATAGAAGAAGAATACAGGTGAAAAGAAGAAGCTTCCAGAAATTACCTAGCAATGATTTGAAAGAAAGATCTAGCAAAAACAAAGTTCAAAGATTGGAGCAAAAGTTTGTTCGGATTAAGAAAGATGACCTTCTCTTACGACTGGCTAGTCCGAATCTACGAAATAAAGTAATTTGTTTAAATTAATCATCATTTGAGTGAGGAATAATGCTTCCTGTGCTATTTTATAATAAAAATTGATATGATCCAAAATACTATGCGTTTTCCAAAAAAAAAACAAAAAAAACGATTATCAATGCTAGGATAAGACGTTCATGAAAGAACTGAAGGCCTACTTTCTTTAAAATATTATTCCTTGAATTTATTATTATTATTATGTAAAAGTTTCAAACCTTAGTTTTCTCCAGCAAAGACAATATGGCGGGTCAAGGACCAAAGCACATATTGCCAAGTGTAAAAAAAAAAAATATGGAAGAATTGTTAGGAATGTGTGATTGTGTCCATAAATTTCCTAACGATGCGTGTTGTGTTGAGTATCATAGCCTTCTAGAATTGTGCAAAAGTGTTTTTGTGAAGTCCTAGTGTGCTGAGGCTGTGGTGCAATGTGTGAGGCACCAGACCAGTCGCCGACAGGACGATGGGTACAACATGTACTCGGTCCTGCCTCCACTGCTTCAGGAGCTTGTGTGCTAGGTCGGTGTATTTACCGATCTTGTCTGCGTGAGTTTTCTGCATGTTTTTGCTGATAGGCACTGCAATATCAATGAGATAGGTCTGTTTGTTGACCTTATCAACAAGTGTGATGTCAGGTTTGTTGTGATGCATGGTTTTGTCTGTGTGAATGGGGCGATCCCAGTACAGCTTATATGAGGATGACTCTAATACACTTTGTGGTATGTACTTGTATTATTATGTATTATTATTATTATTATTCATTATTGTTTTTAAAGTCGTGAGAATCACAATATGCGAAAATTATACGTTTATTTTCAAATTATAATATTGATCCATAGTTCAAGGGATTAAGATTAAAGTTAAGAGATTATTGGCTTTGATAGTTCCTAGAATCGAGGTCTCACCTAATTGGTCTGAGGACCGAGAAGAGATTGTTTTTTTTTGCTCCGGAAATCCAAAGCCCATGTATATATATACACCTCTTATGTGATGAATAAAGTTAGTCAGTGATTACTTGTTAACCTGTCTGTTATTTTTTTTAACAGCGCAACAATGTCTGTTGAATACAAATAGAACAACCTTACCATTTTCTGAAAAATAGTTAATTAAATTCGCATTATTGACTTAAGTTGTTTAAATCTGATTGACTTTAATCTTACGAAGCATTTTGCAAATTAACTATTAATCTCTATTGTTGAAGATATGTATAGAAATCCATTATTTAGATTCCAATGCTTTTCTGTGGCAATTTTTGTCGCCTTCTTGTGCTAATTTCTCAACAATGACTCACTAGGAAAAGATTTCAAATGTAAAGGTTACATCGTATCTTGTCCTTAAATATGCATATCAAGTTTTAAGAAGTTCCATCCAGCGGTTCAAAAATTGTTAGAAGGTAAACACAAACAGACTGACCGATTACTTTCCTAACATGTAAGGTTAGAATTAAAATGCTTTCATTGAAATAATTCTAAGTGTATAAAATTATCCCAAATTCCTAACTCTGTTTTGTCCTACTTTCCGTATAATGTCAATGTAATAAGCATTGTTAATGGACTGAATTGGAAAATCAGTTTTTATCTTAATATTGTAAGGTTTGCAAAATTAGCATATCTGACATCACGTGATCTATCTTTAGAAATTTCAAAATTGGATTCCTGATGAAAAATTTGCATCTGAAGGTGCCAAATAGGAACGGATTAGAAGTTACTGTTATTTCACTAAGTTAATGATGAAGTGTCAATGGTAAGACCTTTGTGGTAACGTAGACTTTTGGAACACGCTTCTCCCCTTTTCTTAAGATTTCTTTAGGTTAATGGAGAGTTACCAATGCAACTCACTTCGTGAGACCACCTGCTCTTCGTGGTCTCCATATCTAATTCGGAAGAAGGATGCGAATTACCGGAACGGTGTTGGAGGATCGTTCGAACTACGGATTTACGGGGAATTGAATGGGGTTGAGGGGTGGGGGCGTCATTAGCCTTAGGCACACCTGCTTCTGAGTCCCCCGGTGTCATTTTGTTTACGGTCTCAAAGCGACGGTGGGAAATATGGTCGACCAATTTGTCTAATTAGGCGCCAATGACGCCGTCAAATTGTCACCCGAGGGGAAAGTTTGGTAACGCTCGAATTCGGTTTAACTAGTTGGCGCCGGTAATTACATCGGACAGATTATCGTGCGATTACTCTAAAGGATTATCGATAAAACTTAATCTCTTCCTCGCTTCAATGGCCGGAAGAAGAGTCATTTTGACTCAACCGGAAACGAACGAAAAATAGCGATTGCCCGGAAAGAAAAGGATTACGGCGAAAGAGAGATTGCGGAAACGGAATATTAATGACTTTCCCAATCCCCGGAAACTTTGGAAAAATTTAGCATTAAAAAAAAAATCCAATTTTTTTCGATTTGAAAGACTTGCACTATCCATTCTGAACCACAAGGCTACAAACAGAAAACTGTGATCAAAAAGGGTTCTAGGAAGATCTCGTAAATCATAGTGTTGGGATAGTTGTTTGGGGTTCATTAAACCCTCCTCAGCCAAGATCATTCAATTACAATAGCTCAGAGAACTTCGAATAAAGGATAACTTTAAAATGGTAAAACAAAGAAAAAAATATCATTCCAAGCAAACAAAAAAATCCAAAAGCAAGATCTAAATGTATCTTCAATATCGCAGCCCTTGTTTTATTGTGATAATAAATTGCACAGATGCAAGAGGGGGCATTTGACCCCCCCCCCTCCCCTTCTTGAAAAATTTCTGCAAAGATCCTTGCTCAGAGGCAGTTAAGGATAAAAAAAAAGAATAAAGAAAATGCAGTAATAAAAAAACGAAAAATAAATTGATGAGTGGTAACATCCGATGATAATGCAACCTGGACACACTCATTCGTGGCTTCTTATTCTCCTATCGGTTTTCTCCAGTTCTAGAAATGTTGCATTGCAACGTAACGATTTTGGTAAAAAAAAAATTAAGAGTTTCTAATAACAGCAACAGGAAACATAATTAAAACGAAAAAAAATAGTTTTCATTGTTTTCTGTATTTCTTTATATTCTTAAATATATAATGCATTTGTTTCAATGTCATCAGGATGCATTTCCAGTGACTAAAATCCTTTTCCCGACTGTTTCTGGTCGCCTTTCGCAGAAATTACGTTGTCTGTTCTTCTTCCACTTGTGAAAGGAATAATTCTTCGTTATTAATCTTTTATTCAAGAAACTGAAGGAGAAAGAGGGAAAAAAAGAGGAAATTTCAACAAGCCTAGCCCCTCGTATTAAGTTTAAATTGGAAAGTATTCAAAAGTAAATCCTGTCTATTACTACTGTTATACTTAAAACAGGCCGTTACTGTTTCAGTAAGATTTTAGAAATATTTCTGAAAAGATCTCGGCTGTGTTTAGTCGAATTTCTAGAAACAAATAAGAAGAAACTTTTAACAAAAAATCCATTTCTAGTGACTATTTCTATCTATGGTTGCTAAGGGTGGAAAAGACTCGTTGTTTCAAGACGGTTTCTCGAAAAATCTTTGTAAAACAACATAATATCTCATCAGATGTAGAATAATTTCGAACTAACTTTGTAGTGGTATTAAGCTATTGAGCTTGGTTTTACTAAATGATGGAGGCGCCATTTTGTGTTAATGTCTCCCCTTGTGACAGAAATTGGAAATAAATTACGGATTTTGAAAACCAATTTTGATGCATTCGTTGTCATGGTTACTTCAGTGTTTTTATTATAACGTATTTTCTCCTAATCCAGGTTATTTTGTCGTGATTTCGGATTTTTAAAGAACTAAAGTTTGAATTAGCATTGACAAAAAATAATTGACGAGTTTCTGTATTTTGCAAAAGTGGTTAGATGGAATTGCAATGGGCGTAATGGGAGAGACTTTTAGTTACTTAACGGCAGATGGCATTCGTACAAGGGTGACAACAGACTTACAAGGGAAGTGGGTGACCTCGAACGCTGAGAACCGCACTACAATGTATAAAGAATACAAATCAGAATATAAAACAATGGTATATGAGTCATTCTCAAGCAAAATTTCACGTCTTACCACGAGAGATATTTGAATGATCACCTATTGAAGGTCCAAGAGAGGAACTTTGTAAACACGAAGAAACAAAATATCGATATAATAGGACCCAAAACACACATTTCAATGTCGTGGCTATATTACTATATTTCCCTCTGCTTAAAATAATTACGCTATTTGAATAACAAACTTTTTCTAAGGACCTGATAGTGTTGCACAGCTCTGTCTTCAGTCTTCAAAGCAGTCTGCGCTAGCAGACAACAGCTGAGTTTTGCATGTGAATGACTCGTACCCCGTTTTTGGGATGAGCGATTTATATTCTAAGCACATTTTCGTGCGGTTCTCAGCGTTCGAGGTCACGCACATCCCTTATTAGTAACATTAATAATAAATTATAAAATCAATTATATAGACAGGAAGAAAGTGCAATCTCGAAGGTTGCTATAGCAGTGATTCTAAGATAAAACGATCTATGTACTTGTGTTGTAATCCAAACAATTTCCCAAATAGAGTTTTTGAATGCACAGTTGCAAAATTATTGATAAGAAAGAGATATTTATAATAGTTATTGATTCTAATATTTATTGTTCAAGCGACAAATTTGTTACCGTTTTTAATAATTTTTCAAAATGACACTGTCAATACTATGAAAATTCTTAATTATAGCAAACCATCGACTGCATTTTTCAACCATCGCAGAAACAGTAAACATACAACATATCTGCACATTTTTCTTTTAAGAAGATGTGATGGTTGAAGAATGCAGTCGATGATTTCCTCTGAGCAGAATTTTTAAAATATGTTTACAATATCACTATCAGCCATCAGTACATAGAATTGACACTACGTGCTTCAGACAGTGGCCTATCAAAGCCAGTGAAAAGAGTAATATTATGCATCAAATTCAAACTATTGTACATTCACTAGTTCTATCTCGGAACTAGTTGGAATAAGACACGTGATCATACAAACTTCTTTCTTACTACGAATGCCCGATATTACATCCTTCCAGAATATCGACTGTTTCTCCTGGAACACTGTAAATTCATAAACCAGCACTTTGTCCATCTAACACAGGGTTTCTCAACCTTTTTTTACCCATGGACCCCCTTTTCCCTTCTTTTTTTTTTTGGTGGACCCCCATACAGCTAAAAAATAAAGGGATTATATTAATAATCAACGAAATAGTAAATGATAATGCTTTATTTTGAATGAAAACTAATTTAATGCAAATAAATTATTCAACAGTGGTAAATAATACATATTTTACACATTGGTAAATAATTCGTAATAAACCATTTTAAAATAAGTGTGATTCAATAAGATCCCTGTGGACCCCGGTTGAGAACTCCTGATCTAACAGATAACGTTCAAATAATGAAGCTTACGCCAATGCACTACAGAAAGCTTAATATTTTTCAGTATATAAAGATTGAAGCCAATTTGTATTTGTATGTTAGTTTCGATGTTTTTATGAGGAGAATAGGAACAAATTTACTTTACATAATAGCTCGTGAACGTTGCTACCCACAATATTGTTTTTGTTTTTTTTGTTTTGAACAATTAAAAAAAAGTCCTCAATAACTTTTTTTCAATTGTTCAAAAAAAAATTCAGTTACATGGGATTAGTGCCTTTCGTGACTACTTACCGTAAAGTAAATTTGTTCTTATTTTGTATTGGTATTTTTTTAATACTTGAACTTTTATATTTGTTGTAATATTATTAATTAGTCAAAAACTTATGATCATTTTAGTTATTGATATCACCAAGATCCGCTTTCCATTAATCGAATGAAAATTGCTAGCTAAAGTATTTTGCTTTTTACGATCGAATTTGGTGAGTTTGAAATCAACAGCTTTAGGTCTATCGAATATTCCCTTCCTGTGGTAACGTCAGCAGAGCATGTTGAAAGGGTAGAAGAAATCCAAGCCACAACGCTAAATCTAATGACTAGTAGATGGGATTGACTGTTTAGGTTTGCTGTAGCTCTTTTGGGTGGACGTGTTTCTCGAGTGACGCTGTGAATTACTGACCTCGGTCGAAAGGAGACAAGGCGGAAGGGGGGTGGTAGCGGCAAAGAGAACACGTTGGGTCCACTGTTGTTAGGATCGTGTCCTGCATGTTTCGTCCGTGGCAGCCGAGAACGAATTCTTCGCATTACGACGCTCTCGAAAAACCTGTGATTTACAGCGGAAGTATTCGAAAAGGCAGTCAGTCGTGAGGTCCCGAATTGAAAAAGTGAGGAAATTGTGGTCGCCTACTGTAGTTACTCGAAAACGAAAAAACCCTAAGAAAAGAAACAAGGGAACTAACTTTTGTTCTTTGTCGTCAAAAATAAATTGAAGGATTTTCTTTTTCTTATCAAATAATGAAATTTCGCTTTGTTTATCAAACGTTGGTTTTGAAGAAAGGCCTGATATTTATTATGTTTTTCTTCTCCAATGCAGTGTCACATTCCTTAGTTTACTGGAAGCCTCTCATACATTAGGAATACAGAAAAACTGGTCGCTGCAATCGACAATCCCTTCGCAAGGTCTTTTAAATAGACAAATTCCTGTTTAATTAATAATTACAGGATAAAAATAAACAATAAGAAAGATAATAATGTTTTTTAGCGACCCCTTCGGGAGAAGCTACTAAGATTCCCGTGTATGTGTTTGTGTGTAATGCCCTCCACAGCTCAAACCAAGAGTCGGAGTCCATGAGTCATACTTCATTGAACTTCCCATGGCCTGGAAGATTTGGGAAAAAAACTTGACCATTGACCGGATCAGGAAAAAAAAATTGGTAATTGAACAAAATCTAGGTCTATCCAAATATTGAAATTGACTATACGGAAAACGAATACGACGCCCTCGATTGGTTTTCGAAATATTAGTCTGGTTATTAAATATTCAGATAGGTTCTTAATTACAACAAAGTTCCCTTCCTACGACGCCATTTGTAGCGCCATTGGAATTTTGTCGTAATTGTATACTTAGTTACTAAAAATAGTTTGCTTAAGTTTTAATCATTAAGTCGAGATATGAATAAAACAAATCATTTAAAAAGTAAAGCTGCTAATTAAAAATAAAATTAATCTCTGAATTTACAATAATAAAAGGAATATATATAATAAATATGGAATACAATAATAAGCAGCATCGCATTATTTTTACATTCATTCTCTACATGATTACAACAGTTTCCATTAGTAACAACCGTGCCCCTTTGGTAATCTTTCATAACTTGAACTGTACATTGGATAATAAGGTAACCATTTAAATAAAAGTGAATTAATAAGAGCATGAATACAAAGCAGTATATACTAATATATAAAGCTGAAGAGTTTGTATGTTTGAAGGCGCTAATCTCAGGAACTACCAATCCGATTTCAAAAATTCTTTTTGCGTTAGATAGCCTGTTTATTGAGGAAGGTTATAGGCTGTATAACATCACGTTACGATCAATAGAAGCAGTAAAAAACGTCAATCAACGGGTGCGGCGACGGGGCGGCTTCGCCATATGACGAGAACCGAACATTACCGAGAAGGGCCGAATTTAATACGGGTGACACCGCGGGGCACAGCTCGTATAAATATAAATTAATGTCGTGGATAAAATACTTGCATTAACTTGTGTTGCAATCCTCAATTTTGTTAACCCAGCCCATAATGGAAAAAAAAGGTTACAATAAGGATTAAGGAAACTTTTTTTCTCCACATGTTTTCTTGCGCTTCATAAGTAATAACAGAATTCTAATGTAAATCCAAAATGAAAAGGAGTTAGGCATATGGTGTATTCGTATTTCAGAATATTGGAAGTCGTAAACCGAAGCCACTTAAACTTTAACAATTACCTTTGAGTTTTAATGTTGCCTACTTGTTTGAAACAAAGTTGTTCAGACATATTCTGATGCCTCAGTCTGCCGTGAGGCTGATACTTCTAAACCAGGGTTCGAATACCGAGCTGGCATGGATTTGACTTTCTTCTTATGTGTTTCATTTGTTTCTATGGTAATTGCCTTCTATGACGTATCCATGGCAACGATTCTTCAGCCTAAATATTTCATAGTCTCTGTTCCTTGCTGTGTCCAAAAGACATGCGTGCGAAAAGCATTGAAAAAAAAATATTTCAAAGCTTACATCCAGTTAAGTCAAAGCCAACTGAAATGGCAGGTTTGGGCGCTGAAAAGAAAAATATTAGGATAGTAGTCCTATGGTGCATTATCATTATACAATCTTAACTTGCCTAAAACCTCTTCTTGTTCAAGTGCTTCTACATGGTACGTCCCGCCATAGAAATACTATTTTATTACGCGCTCAAGCCTGTATTTTTAATTGGTCTTGAATACAGTTCTGTCCCACGTGAATGGACTTACACAATTCGGCCCCCTTTTCGGCGTTCCGCTAATTCCGCGATTTTAATTACATTACATTGCGTAATAAAATATTTTATATTAAATATTAATAGTTTAAATATGTCTTCTAACTTTTATATGCATTTGTAAATAAAAATAAAGGGCTATGTTTGTGCTTTATGCCGGTGTCCGAAACCTAACCACCGTATGAGTGAGGTCCTTCTGTAAAACTTTCCACAGCATTTTATGAAATTGTTTTATTACAGTAAAACTACAGTAAAGTTCTTATTTTTAAACTTTGATATCTCACCTTTTTACTTTAAATTTAAAAAAAACGAGATTTGCTGTTGAAACGGAAAAGGAATGCTTTCATAATTGAATTCAGAAAATACTCGTGGAATCCCTCATGAAGTTATTAAATTATTTCTGGAATTTTCCATTTGTAATCAGGAATTCGTTTGCAGTGCATTTGCTGGGTTGAAATTCCTGCGAATAGGCCTAATTTTTCTTATAGAAATGCAAAGAATGAAAGAGAATTTTACAGAGAAGTCATCAACCAGAAAGCTGGTTTTCGTTCCCATTAGACCAGCGCTGGTGCTTTTATTCGTTACTATTGTCTGTCTGTGTGTGTGTGTGTGTCTATTGGAGGCCATCGATTCCAGTAATAGCCTCCAAACCCAGGTGCTTCGGCAGGGAATCGACCTTCGTATTGGTTCCATTTCGGTTAATGGCGTTGCAGGGAAGCGTAGATATAATTCAACCGAGTGGCCACCCGTCCAAAGGCTTAGCGCCGTGACAGCAAAGAACCATTTGAAATATGTTGGCGTTCGCGTCTGTCAGCTTTTGTGTATAGCCGTTCTCGGCATAAAAATGCAAGTCGAAAGGAAAGTTGCCTTGCTTTTTTTTTTTTTTTTTTACCTTCCCTAAAGGCTTTTTGCGGTTGAACACTCGGTGAAACTTCGTATTTTATTTGCTGAGTAATCTACAAAGGCAGTGTAGAGTTTGTCAAGTAGTCTCTTTTGATAAATGCTTTTGGAGTTATAATACGCGTTCCTTTTAAGACCTCTTCATCATCGTCGATAAACTAGAAATATAACATAAATTGGAAATTGTTAAAGAAAAAATATACTACAACAACAAATTTCTTCTAAAATGTACAATAAAACGCCGATTATCCAGGGCGCAGTTATTCGTGGAATCAGATCAACCGTGATCCTTTGTAGTACTTATGAAATTCATTTTTTAAATTCCCTAATAAATGTTTAAAATAGCATATTAATAACAATTAATTAAAAAAGTTCAGTTTTTATTTACATACTTCAAGAATATTTACCTTATATTTCTAATGTTATTTTAAGTATATTTAACCTACAAACGTAAATTGGTGTAACCTTAGTTTTCAGTTAACCGGGCTCTAGCACTGTTCAACTACAACAGATAACTTACGTTGCATTATATGTATTAAAAATAAAATATTGTTGTTAACGAATATACTCATAGTAATAAAGCCTAAAAATTTATTAAAAAAAATAAAAACAAAACGAACATTTGACAAAAATATAATAAAATAAAATAAAATTAAATGATATTAGCCGAGCCGTCTTGGCCGAGCGGTCTAGACGGCGGTCTGCTGTGTGTGGCCAGTAATCCGGCACCTGGGTTCGAATCCCGGTCGTGGCATGGCTGTTTCTTTCTTCTTCTGTGTTTCGTCCGTTTCCCCCTGAGACTTACTCTCTCAGGTGTATCCTCGACGGGAAGTGAATTCTCGTCTCTGATTTCCTAGCCTTGTCCTGACGTTGTCGTGGTCCGTTGGGGCCCATTCACGAGTAGTGGTAGTAATCAATGATATTATTAAAAACTTCACAACTCCATTAATAAATATATTTATTTATTCAATTCCAGTATTTTACTAGGTGACATCTCAGAATAGCTGTTTCACGCTCATTAGCTGAGAATAGTCACCAGTAAAACAACAAGATCTCAGCACGGAGGTGGATTGTAATGATAATTGGCAGAAAATATGGAACCTCCAAGAATAAAATAAAAATAAAAAATACACATTAAAAATAATATTTTATTTTTAATGTGTATTTTGTATTTTGTATTTTATTCTTGGAGGTTCCACATTTTCTGCCAATTGATATTACGCTTGTTTCTAATATTTATTATTGAAGTGTGATAGTTTCTAATCAATTCCAATGTTAACATCACTGCACTGTATTATATTGTAACTTAGGTTTCATAAGTTTTGGTTTTCGAATCTGAATATTTTATATTAATTTGAATAAGAAATCACCAACACACCAAAATTTGTAAAAAAAAAAGTGGAATAAAAATCTAAAAATACATTACGGGAAAAGTAGAGATTTCGGAATCTTATGCGGTTCCCTTGTCATTACAAGGAAAACGCCTACGGCTATTGACAAGGGAACCGCAAAAGATTCCGAAAGCTTTCTTTTGTCCATAATGTAATTTTTAGACTTTTCTTACAAACCTTTTTTAATAAATTTAGGTGTGTTGGTGATTTCTTATTCAATTTAATGCAATTTTTAAACGCGCGTTAAGCATCCAAAGAACAACAGCATCAACAAGTCAATAATTTAAAAAAATATCATTATATTGTAATTTATGTAATTATTCATATAATTGTTGATTTACAATTTAATCAATTTTTCGATTGCTGTCCATTTCTAACCCTCGACTCATTTTCATGAACTTTAATTTTACAATAAAATTGATTATCATCTAGATAGGATGTGAATATTGATGTTGATTTCAGATTTTTACGTCTGTTAAAAAGACATTTTTTAAAAAAGGATTTATAACAAAGCACACACAAGTTAACGTTACATCTAAAAAAAACATACATTACGGGAAGCTTTTCAGATCCGTGTGGACATCTAAATAATAAGTAACGGCTTTTTATTAAAACTGAAAATAATACCGTTGTTTCGTAATGTTATTATAGATATTTTAAAAATTATTATAAGAAAATAACAAAAAAAATCTCAGATAACTTTTCTCAAAGTGAGAAATGTTGACTCTCTTTTCATTCCCCTGAAAGTGTTCATTTTACACCTTTCTTCCTTTTTCTTTTTTCTAATGTAATTTTGATGCCATTAATTTCGAAATGTATCTTACCTGAAACACAAGTACTTGTCACCGTCTATTACTTCCCACTTTAATGCTCTTAATTCGCCCTAAAACGACGTTAGCGCCACTTAACGGTTGGTGTTGATATCATTTAGAACTTGCTGTGAAATTGAGCCGGAAGTGTCCTCGGCGGTTGCTTCTACGAGGTAACAAACAATACGGGATTATTTAGTGTTTGTGAAGGCATTTGCAATTGACTACAAAAGTTAAATTGTGTACAATTAGGGAATAATGTTTGATAAGCGTATATCTCAAATCAAAATACTAATAATAAAAAGTTTTGGTAAACAAGATTTTGGTAGACTTTAGAAACTTTAGATCTAAGTTAGAATTTTTCCTTTCTTGACTAGAGAACTATCCTCTCAAACCAACTGGAAGATTCAGCTGTATTTTTGCTGTTGCAACCAGGAAAAAGTGGATTCTCCCTTCCCACGATTGCTTTTAGAACCAGCGAGTGCGTCTAAGACATATTTGTATTTTTTAAAGAGATTAGAATGTAGTCCCCGTGGCCTATTAGATAAGACGTCTAACTTCGGATCAGAGAGATGGTAGGTTCGATTCCCATAGCGAACTTGTAAAAATTATTTCTATTTTCACAAATCACAACAATTGCACCGGACAGACGGACAGAGAAATAAAAGATTTTAGTAGTATAGATTTTACAAGAAAGTTTTGGTTAAAAACAATTCTTATTAGTAAAGCTTAATGATAGTTTCGCAATAATAAAACCATGAAACTTATCAAAATAATTATAAGTTTATTAATTGACTAAATAGAAATAACTCAAATACAAAAACAAAGGCATTTAATATATTGCAGCTGACATAACCCAAAGTTTGGTCCTTATTAGATCTTGGATATTTGTGAGGTCTAAGTATTTTGAAAAAGACAAAGGATCTTTAATTATTTTATTAAAGAAAATATCATTTTCTTTGATAGAAAATTACATTTTCATTTCTGCTACCCATTCAGCATTGGGATTTTCGTAAAGGACTGAATTGTGCATTATATTGTACATTAAGCTACAGAACAAAAAAAAATATATTTGAAGTGACATTCTGGTGAAATCTTTGTTTTACTCGCGTATTTTTCCCCAGAATAGTTTGGATTGATGTTTTAAAACATTATATCTAAACTTTGTCCGTTTGTCTAGAACACCGGAAGCCTTACCTGCTGCCATCCCATAACCACATAAAGCTGTAGTGAATTACTGTTAACAGAACTTCAACAGAGTAAGTTGTAAATATTGCTGTTGTGTATTTGAAATCTAAGCCACAGAAGAAATGCTGCTAGTTAACGACATTCGTAGCACCACAAAAGTTAACATTAAGGCATAAGTTATGTTGATATAATAACGATCTAGAAAATTTAATATTACTCTAGCCACATTAATTCGTATTAGCAGTGGAACCGGATTAATGTTTACCAGATAAGTCATTGTCAATCTACGTTGACGTAAGGACGTCCAAAGACAAAGTGTTAAGTCTAAGGTTTTAAGCTTTTACTTGAGAGTTCCATTTGCAGAAGACGCTAACACTTAAAACATTTTAAAAGTTCTGCATTGGAGACTCCCTTGAGTTTTCCATTGGAGAGTCCCTTCAGTTATTTGAAGTTCAGTCCACATCTACTCAGAGTAAGTGGTTCTCTATCAGTATTCACTTCTTAGTTTATTCAGATACTTTCTCTGGAAGGAATCTCTCTTAAGACATTTTAAATTGTTTCAAAAAGCAGGAAATACGAACAGGATTTCATACAGTTTTAGAATCAAACAAGAACTTCCTCAAATAATGATGCCAGCGTTCATTAAAAAGTTTTAAACTTCTTTTTTCACTATTTTTTTCTTTAAAAGTTTTCACGACATAAATGAATAGAAATGTGTGAGTTTTCATTTATTCCATCTATCGAATTCAAACAATAAAAAAACTTTAAATGAGATATTTAATAATTAATAATTAAAAAGATATTTAAATTCTAATTTTAATTACACTAAAGCATATTCAAAACCATTTACGGAAAAAAAAAACGGTTATTGTGAGCGAATCAGAAGTTGTTAGGAGGTATCACACACATACAAAGTGACTGATCTGATGATCTATGTTTGATTAATACAGGAAAATCCTAATGAAGTATAGCCCCATAGCGACGTTATCTCCATGTGGGTGGGTGTATCTGTAACCTAATAAATATTAAACTGGTCAATGGATCTTCTGAAACTTTTGCATAGTTATTTATGAACAAGAAACGTTAAGTCTCTGTTTCTTTGAAAGTTTCTCCAGTTGAGACCCATTTGCAGATGGTAAAAATGCCCGACGAAAAGCATTAGAAGAGAGACGTTTTCCCTCTCCTGGATTTCTTGCAATGTAGCATGCTTTCAAATTTGCGCTGGCTATGATTTGATTAAAATCAAATGAGAAATTATGTGTGTGGTGGCAGGGAAGCCGAGTACCGCGACCGTTGGTCTATTGTGTTATCTCACGGAAATAAGAACAGACGGACAGAAAGACTGAGAAAGAATGGTGGGAGAAGTGCAGAGGAAACGGGAGAACCTCGAGCTCGGATCACGAAACCCACATCAGAACCAAACCAGGTACTCGGAGGTAAGAGGCCAATGTCTTAGCGACAATGCCAACAGTGCGACCCTGTGAGAAAGAAGTGTAAAAATATTTCAGAATTTAGATAAGTTTTATTCCGTGGAAAAGGAAACTTACAAATTATAAGGACTTTTCCTTTTTACGATTTCCAATTGGAAGCAAAGTTGTGGAAATGATAAAATGAAAGACATTTTACAGAAATTATGCTTCAAATTCTTTGAGGAACTTTTTTTCCGGGTAGGAAAAATATCCAGAATTAAGATTTCATGGAAATAAAATAAAAAGGAATGTGATAAACTCAAAAAGCAGTGATCAGTGATTAATAAAAGGTCAGATGAAACATTGGAAAAGATATCATTAACGGCTATTTACTGGATGTCGAAAAAGGTAGAACAATAATGAAAAGTTTGAGGTTGCAAGAAGTTCAAGAAACATACGTTAGATATTCAAGTGATTCCCTTTATTTTACGAAAGGAAATCTTATTCTGAACAATGAAGAAGATATTGGATAACCAGTTCACTGTTTACCTGCCTGTAAAGTGAATGAAACCCGTCCACTTTTTACAAAAATGAATCTAGTGTAAAATTTACTGGAAGCATTCCTGATCATCGCCAGGGATGGAAGAAGTTCTTTCAGCCCTTAGACCAGTTCGTAAATACTGATCTATCGGACCCATGATGATAATATTTTGGATAAAGTATCGAATTTACATGAATGAGATTCACCAACTGAACAAAAATTCAGTGGGAGAGATGTTGAAAACTAAGCCAACGAATTCTCACGCTATTTTTAATAGAAATGAGCCACAAATAGTCACTAGGAACCAGAAAAATCTTAGAAAGATTGAATAGATGAAGAATCGAAAGAAAAATTGTATTTCTCTGAATTAAATATAAAAACCAAAATACAACAAGGTAATAAAGGAATTGGAAGAAATTAAAGACTACTTTCGTTAAAATATGATTTCTTAAAAATTTTTAGATCTAATATCCGGTGAGAACAAACAATGACAAATTTTATTGTTTTCTGAGCAAAATGATTAAATCCGCATTAAGGAAGTTTCCGAAATCGAAATTAACTTTTAAAATGCTAAATGGTAAAATATTAAGCGAGTATCAGATTAACTTTTCGGTCTTTCTAATCCTCTGGATTAGTTAAACGAGGATTAAAAGTCAATTTAAAACTATTCATAGGATAGAAATCGAATGATCGCTTCGAAGTACTTTTCTTTGGGAATTTTTTTGTCACTAAGTTCCCAACATGAACCCTTTGGAAAAGATTTTAAATATAAACGTTACATGTCTTTAGTCCTTAAACATGTACACTAAGTTTTAAGAAGATCCATCCGAATGTTCAAAAGTTATTATGGGGACAACACATATACATATAAACAGACTGATTATTCACATAAGTCATGTTCCCGCTTTTAAGCCTGTGAAGTGACATTACGGAACAGATTATTATTATTCTACTTATTATTATTATCTGTTTTATGATGTTACTTCATGTTCACTGTGCTATCTTTTTCTTTATTTTGTTGAAAAATAATTTTCGAATATGTTTAAAAACAATTATTTGCGTTTAGTGTTAAAGCAGGCAATGAAAATTTTTTTTTGTTGAATTTTTATTTTTGATTTCAGGGAGATTGAATTTTTCTTTCCTTTTGCTAGGGTTGAAGTTGTTTATATCTCTCGATTTACATTAGCTAAGAGTCACTCTCTAAGATTCTCACTTGTTTTTATAAAAGTTCCGAAGATTTTTGAGTCGCATCACTTTACTTTATTGCGAACCTCCCTAACATCCAATAAAATAAAAAGCATTCAAGTTACTCAGATGCTAATCGTGAAAGGCTTCGTGCAGAGCCCGTTATGTTAAGCTGTCTTTCAATACAGAATAAGGACTTATAGATCGCAGTACATGTATTTCCTATGTTTGATGTCATTGCAGTTGTAACAGCGCTAAGAATAAAATTCAGACCTGAAGAAACGATGTTCATTACGTGAGAAACCTGTCATTTTAATTGTAACATTTTAGAATTGCTTTTGTTAATTACACGTGTGTAGACTTCTTCCTGCCTAACAAATAAAATTCATTTTTTGAATTAAAATTGATTAGTTAAAGGAGAATGGGCAGATCTGCCCCACCACTATATAGCGATAAGATATATGTGTAAGGAAAGACCTTCATAAATAGAACATTTTTTATTATTACGACTTGTTCCAATTAATGGTTCGGAGTTACATAATTCTAGATATGACTTATGTAGTAAGTGTGGGTTGCAGGGAAGCCGAGCACCGCGACCGTTGATATGACTTATCTAGTTGACATCTTTAATTCCCGGAGACATTATTTAATTATCATTTAATATTATTTTCAGTAACAGTAAATATTATTTTCATTTATTACATGCAAATAATTGTTATTTACTTGCAATAAATGATAATATTAATTATTAATTACGTATAATAATTATTAAAAGTTAATTAAATAATAAATTCGAGAATTACGATGTCAACTAGATAGCCATATCTAGACTTATATAACTCCGAACGGACTAATAATTGAGACGAGTCGTAAAAATAAAATACGTTCTATTTAAGGAGATCTTTCTTTAGGTATATATCTTATCACTATATAGGGGTGGGGCAACTTCCCATACATTTGTGCCCATTGTCCTTTGAAATTCCCTCCGCGGGATTTACCTACTTTTCATATCTCCAATCGTTACATGTGAGTTGAAATTGGCTCCGACACAAACAGCGAGAATGAAAGCTGATCGAGCAACACCATCCAAACAAAGACTATTATAAAATGTCTCTTGCAAGTTCTTGAAACAAGGGAAACACTGGCTTAACACAGACAAGGGAAAGTCTCTGTTCGCAGTAAATAAGATATCGTTGTAAAAATTCTCGTTAGAAGTGAGTTCTTGTGCAATTCACATCTGACTAATTCTGAACATTTATGTTAATTGTCCATCTTCCTTCCATTCACCATATTAATACAGTTCTGAAATGGAACAAATGATTTGGTTATGGTGGACTATGAATAATTAATTTGAACAATAACTTGGACTTGGAATATGGATTGTGAGCTTGTGCTAATTAATCTTGTGCGATCCATGAAATATTCTCTTTGTCATAAATGATAAGTTGTCTCCCATTTTGAAGCGGGCCGGTTTGTTTGTATGATGAATCGGTTTAATCTGAGGCATATAGTTTAAGTTATGACCTAATAAATACGCTGTCAAAACCCTATTGGAATTTATAGGAAATCGTTAAAGAAGCATAATTTAACGAAAGCAGTGGTTACTATTAATAGAGCTTGATGCAGTTTCAATGTTATATCAACTCAAGGCTCGGTAAATGGCGGGAAACCATGGTTGTGGTTTTAGATGAAAATTTTTTAGATACAAGAAGTGAGGAAAAGTTTTTTGAGATTTCCTTTTTAAAAGCACCAGAGACCGAAGACTTCTTTATTTTGCTTTGTTTTTCAGTCTAAAATATAAGTTTATAAAAAGAAAAGTTTTATATATATACAGTCAAACTTGGATAATTCGAATTTTATTTTGGATAATTCGAATTTTTCATACGATTGTCCTTAAAATATTACTGTAAAAATTGTTCCTGAGACTTTTCTCAGCTAAGATACATTATTTATTTTAACGGACTTTCTAAGGAAAACAAAAGCGAGGGTTGGAATGTATTTTTGTATCAATTGATAGGTTGGAATCATATGCCTTGACTCAAAGATTGCATTCAATGAAGCAATTAAAAATATCTGCCTTTTTTTTTAAAGTGATGAATAATTAAGCTAGTAAAAAAATGTTTGATTTAATGAAAAAATTTTTTAGCAGTATTCTTAGATAAAGTTTGTGTGTTAAATCGTGGAGTTAATCATTGTTAGTTATCTCTTCTGTTTGAGACATTACATGTAATTCGAATTTTTGGATATTTCGAACTTTTTCTCTGGTCTTCAACTTCGAATTATATATATTGACTATATATATAAATAAATGCAATATTATAAACGATTTGTTTCTATCAACAAAACATGTTGGGTGGGTGGTAGCTTTATTTATATTCTAATTTAAGATAAGATGACGATTATTTTGTCTTCGCTTATCCCTAATTCACAAAATTGATGCATGATTAAGTCCCACAGCCAAATGATAGCCTGAGAGTATAATTTAAAACATTCATTATTTTAGACGGTCAACTTAATGAGAGTCCAATGCTGTACTTCATATAGTCTTATTAGCTTAAGTGACATAGGTGCTTCTCTGTTCGATCCCTATTGGAGGTTGGATTCTTTCTCCCTGTTTATTTCTCCAGACCAATCCCAGATTTGAACCAATCCTTTCTCGATTAATTTCTCGGATCTTTTGTCGATTAATTTCAGGCTACAATCGCACTAACATCCAATCTGTATTTGCTATCTATCATATTTGCTATGATTGTTAGACAGATTGCTTTAAAATTTAGAAACTTGCTTATTTAAGGTCTAAATTAATAAAAGATTACGATTATTTTGGGTTCTACCACCTTCCCATCCCTCAAAATCGACCATTTCCCATCAGTTGTTGCATTCTTAAATCGTAACCATGCTATGTAAGGGCATATTACTAACATATAAATGTTCCCCTTTCTTCAAAGAATATTTCAAAGATAGAGAAAAAATTGTTTTATTTTTAACAGAGGAGTTAATCTAGGTTTTACTTACGACTGTTTGGAGAAATCGACAGTCTTATATATCTTGAAATCTTTGTAAGAGGATTAGGAGTTGATATCGTCAATTCACATGAATCTCGTTTGAAAAGGGATCGTCAAGGAAACGTTTCTGTATTATACTCTTGCTTAATGAATGGCGTTTTTATTCTGGTAGGTTCTGGATCAGTGGTGCACAACCCTAGCCCGCCCGTACATTTGCTGCAGCCCGGTAGTGTCAAACTTAAAATTAAATTTGAGCCTTTACATTGGTGCCAAAAGATACATTAAAAAATGTCGTAATTTGCATTAGCAGCAGTCTCAGACTTTATTATTGATATGTTGAGACCAAAGACATGTGAGTATAAGTTATATTGTATGTCTTTGGTGAGGTTTTACTATTGGAATAGCGTGCCATTAAATTCTTCAATGTTTTTTCGTCAGCAGGCCACTTGAGATAAGCTACAGAGTGTGATAAAATAAAAAACGTTGCATAGTTACATTGGTATGAGTTTACAAAATTTTTGTTCAGTTTGTCATATTGGAATAAGTGTTTGAAGTGAAAGTAACAGATTGGTGGCCATGGCTTCAGCCCAAAAGCGCAAGCTTATTGAGGAATACCGGTGCTTACAGGAGAAGTGGACAGAACTATATTTTTGTTGGGACTTCGGAGATAAAGAAATATGTTTAATTTGTTAGGAAACCATTAAATTTTAAGTACAACATTAAAATACGATTAAACAAATCGTTAACTAGTAAGATATAGTAAGGGTTGGAGTTGGAGGATGGGACTCTGCGGCCCTCCACAGAACTTTATAAAAATGTTGGCCCGCAGACTTCAAAAGGTTGTACATCCCTCTTCCGATTCGAGAAAGACTGGTACATTTGCAAGTTTTCAAACTAATTTACCATAATTACGGGTTTTTAATGGACTTAAAGCAGATCAGTAGCGGTTTTCCAGTTTTACAAGAGACTTATTTTGTATTCATTACTTGCTAATAACATTCATTTTGTTTTCATTTATTTTTCTGAATCCTATCTATGACAAGCAATTAACTCGGGTTGGCCTTCTTTATGTGGGGGAGAGGCTACGGCTTTTTCACTGAGGTCCTCGGGCTTTTAAATCTGTCCTTTCCCTCAGTAAGGTCGTAATCTCATTAAGGGACGCCAGCCAACGTGTCACAGCAGCTCGCACTAATCAAGTGATCGTCCGTGACTTTTAATTGTCTTCAAATCCCAGGACGAAAGCCAGGACGTTGTCTTCGGAGAATGGTGGCGATGACCATTAGGGGTCCGCGGGGATCGACCCGACCACGCAATTTATTCGACATTGAAACGGCGGGTTCTGCGTTGCATAATTGATCGAGCCTTTGGATAGTGTCGTGTTCATTAGGCAAGGCGCGAGGCGTCGCTGCAAGCACCATCGGTATGTTCCAGAAGTCAGAATGACCTTACCAATGAAGATTCATTTGTTGTATCCAATTTACTGGGAATAAACTGCGAAAACATTAAAGAAACATTGCTGAAATGAACAAATCGATATATTCTCTTTAACTATCTGTATTCGAAGAGAACTTGAATGTATTTCTAGGTAGCCTATTTTCGGTGAGATGTATTAAGGCCATAAAATATGTTGGTTTTGGCTTTCTTAATTGTTACTGAACTAGTGACGGATCTTCCTGAAACTTGGTATTCTCATTTACTGATACAGAAAGAATTTCTATTTTGTAAACCTTTCGATGTGGATCTTTATAAGAAATTTCCTCCCGAGAAAGTTCCATAGGAAATCATTAGAGAGGAAACTAATATCATAATAAAATTCTTGTTGTTTTTGGCTCAGTTTTCCCGACTGGTGATTTTCATATAATTTCTTATCGAAGCTTTATTTCTCAAGACGAAGGTCGAATGCTGTTTTATGGTTTATAATACGTTAGGTTACTGTGTTTGTGAATTATATAACAGAAATATGAGTATTTAATTTGCTTGATTACATTTTGGTGAAGTGCCAGTAAGCTAAGGCTGTGATGAAAATTATTCGGGAATTAGACCATATGCTGAGATATTGAATTAAGACATTATGAACTTTTGTCATGTGTCACTATTTTTGAATTTCTAAATCGGAATATTTGGATACTTTATTGTGATAAACTGATGATATATTGTTCTTGCTTGGAATTACCACATCAATCAAAAAATGTTGGGGTTTTTTTTTCTGTGTTTTCTATCAATTAACGTGATGGCTGGTCTATTGTGTCCAATTGTCTTGTCCATGAGGGTAGATCTGTCTCAGCATAATTTAATAATTGTTATTTTCTAGTACAGTTTCATTTATAATATGAGAAAGGCTGTAGTTGAGGAATACGCATTGTACTGAAATGTCGATGAACGATTTTGGAAACTTGGTCATATCGCTACTTCTACTCGGTTTGCGCCAAGATTTATAGAATGATGTTGTATGCTGATTTGTTTCAGAGCGTAACCCTCTATACACAGGCCTAATATCTCAGATACTCTGACATCAGATTGAAAGGGAAAAATCTAAAACCTGAACTTAAAACAAGAGCAAAGAACATATTCACATAATGCATTTTTAAAGATAAGAATCGATGGATTCAGCTTAAATTGTTTCCCAATCTGACTTACACTAGTTTGATTCATTTGAAAGTAGCATTATTGGATCCAAGGCTTAAATCCATGTTATTCATTTGATTTTAAGCAGAATTACATAAAACTCATTGTTAAAAATACATTAAAGTAAGTCCCGTTTTTTATGTTCTTCTTTTATGTTCAGGTTTTAGATTTTACCTTTCTTTGACGTCAGGCTGACTGATAAATCGGGCCTGTGTATGGAAGGTTGTATTCAGAGCACCATTAATTATTCGTTTTTTCTGGTTGCAACTAAAAACAAGCAAGGGCAATGAAGCGTGTGTCATTTTCCAATAGAGTTGGGTCAGTTTCTTTCAAATATAAACTTCCTTTTTGTCAGTATTTGTCAGGAAAAAAATAGATGAAAATCTCTTTCTCAAAAAATTGTACAATTTTTTAATTTATAAAAATTTCAGATCATATTACTATAGCCAAGATATCACTGAAGATATGAATTCATTTCAAATTTTTTGTGTTTCATGAATAATATTGGCCACATAATAATGATAGGAGCAGTGCGATTACTCATGAAGCACCAGAAGATTCAGTGTGAAGTTAAAAAAAATAGTTAGTCAGGGATTTTAATAATGAATGTATTATTCAGCAAAAAAATCTATAATCTCTGTGTATTTTCTGTTATAATGGTGCTTAGATAGTCCATTTGCCAGGACTTAAGGTTCGTGTTGTTATTCTGTATTGTTCCTTTTGATTGCACGACTCTGCTAATAACTCAATGAGAACCGAAATGCTTTCAACTAAAATTATCCAGTATTTGGGTATTGGGCGGGAGGTTGGGGGCTTGAAAACGAATATAAATAATTGTTTGTCAACTTTCAAAGCTAACTTAATAACGAGAGTAATAGTAATCAGAAGCGTGTGCATTAACGAAAAAGGCTGGCAACGTTTGAAATGAAATGTTTAGGAAAAATAAATAATAGTGACTTAATAATTGACAGGCATCTCAGACACAACTTTGATGGTTCGGATCCGTGGAGAGAAAGACTTGCCTTAGAATATCTAATTACATTAGAGACTGAAAAAGAACGGAAAAAAAAAACAGAAGTCGTCTATGATTTAAGTGAGTTCAAATAGATTTAAAAAATTTCAAAGCTACAAAATTGCTGACAGTTAATTGAAATCCGAACAGATAGAATCATCTAAAAGAATATATGCAAATTTGGAAGATTCAAACTGTCATCAAAGGATTAAACATAAATTCATGCTTAATTCATTGTCATGTGTAATAAATAAAGTAAAAATTACATTGTTTGCAATCTGGGGAAAGAGGCTTTTTTATATTAAGCATAATGAAGGCCAGTTTTCGAAAAAAACAAAAAGATCATTTTAGAAAATCCTTAGTGAAAAATTATGTATTAAAAAACTTTTTGGTTCATATGGCAAAGGCATACAAGTCTTTTTATTTTTTATTGTTATTATTTGATTTAGAAAGATCTGTCTTAAGGATTATCTTTCATCTACATAATAATAATCCTATTATTATAGGAAAATTATTATAAGAAAAATAAATATACTACCTGGAAAGATATGAAAACAATCGTCACAGTAATGAAATTGTAGTCATATAATAATTCACACAGTTCGTAGAAACCAGCTCTAATGGTTTGAACATGTTGAAGGAATGGTTTCCCATAGATGAGCCAATGGTATGCAAGATGGAAAAGACAAAAACCTATTTTTTTATGATTATTTGAATTATAAGGATTATCTTGACAGTGGTTTCAGATTAGCCTGCAAAGTTCTACCAATTTTGAAAGTGTTGTTCAAATGTAATAGTAAGTTTTTACTTTTATAACTTTATACTTTTCGTTTGGGGATTTTGTTTAATGGTTTTATTTCAGGTATTCTTTTCTTAATTTTCAACCAATCTATTTCCTTACACAATCCAAGACCCTATTTCTCTCTTTTCGTTCATTTATGGACATTTTGTAACTGACGCTTAAAATAGATTTCGTCTTAAACAAAACAGTTTTTTAAATTTTGTGGTTATTTTTCAAGAATACGTTTCTCGTTGAAGAGCCTGTTTCTCTCCTTCAACCAGCAGTTTATACTAATGAAATGTCTGTCTGTTTTATTTCAGTTTCTTATTATAAGCTTCATTGCAATATTCGTACTTTTAGTTCTGATAAATCTCTGCGGCGCTCTTGTTACAAGTGAAATTGATTTTTTTGCTGTTTTCTTGAATCCTGAAACTGTGTAATGAAATTTAATTCTGTGGTCTTAATGGTTTTCTCTTCTTGTGTTGTCATTGAGTGGTACCCACGTGGTTTCTGTTGAAAGCCATCCAAATGCGTGGGAGGACGACCCCATGTGCCTGAGCCCAAATTGCTTCTTCGTGTTCCTTCGCCGTCGCCGTCATTCTGAAATCATTAGGTGTCGATCAGGAGTGGTTGGTTCGCTCCCCCTTAATTCCCCCTCTTCAAGCGCGTCTAAATGGACCCCCGTCATCTGGACCCATCCATCAGTGCATCGTCATTACCAATATCCTCCTCTCCTTCTTCTTCGCCGTTTTTCATCTTTTGATCATCTTTCACCTTTCTACTGATTTGCTGTCAACAGTTAAGATGTCTCTAAGTCACGTGAATTAAAAGGTGGGGGTGGAGATGGGAAACACTTAGGATCGAGAGAAAGGAAGCTTTCACACCTTCTATCCTTTCAAAATTTGTTCGGCGTCAATATTAAGTCTAATAAAGAAAAGAAAGTCCATTAAATACTAAAGAAAGGTTTCAAGAAAGAAATTGCAATTTGGTTAGTTGGCAGAACACTGCAGTCATTTCTAAATTAATCCTTTTATTTTGGGGGGAGGGGGTGTGATGGGTTGATGAAGAACAGAATAGAGGGCACTTGTTTGCATCTAATCAATTATAATTTTATTGAAGAATACAGGAAACTTTTCTGTGTCTCATGAATTGCAAATAACATTCTGCTCAAGGTTAATCAGAGCTGCCCAAACAATGTGTGTTTATAACGTATGTATACATCTAGTAGAAAAATATTAGATAAACCACAATTGTTTTCTAGTATAGAAAAATATCATAGATAAACCATAATTGTTTTCTATTATAGAAAAATATCGTAGATAAACCACAATTGTTTTCTAGTGTAGAAAAATATCATAGATAAATCACAATTGTTTTCTATTATAGAAAAATATCATAGATAAACCATATTTGTTTTCTATTATAGTAAAATATCATAGATAAACCATAATTGTTTTCTATTATAGAAAAATATCATAGATAACCCATAATTGTTTTCTATTATCTTTCACAATAGTAAAAAAATTGCTGAAGCTGGAAAAGACTTTCCTGGGCGACTTTATAGCGTGTGACGGAAAAACAACCGAAAAGTGTAGAAAAAAAAAGTATAATGGGTAACTGTTAAAGAGAAATGTGCAACTTCGAATCCGCACTAACTTATTATGAAACCACATTTACTTATCCTTTATTTTTTTATTATATTATTTTATTATTTTCTTTTATTAAAAGATCTTCATCCTAAGAATTTTATTGGAAAGTATGAAGAATTTTTCCTCGAAGTCAATAAGCTGTGTTTGATTTTGGAGAAAATGAGAAAGAACTGAAGTATAGAAACACGAAGAGATATTGGAAAAGCACTTCTACAAGCTACCAAAAAACAAACAAACTCCTGATGTTATTGCACTTTCTTACTGTAGTTACTTCAATGACATTAGATTTCCTTCCTCCTCCTAACTTTTAACTGTTCTAAAATTTCCTCTCCTATGATTGGCGGAAAACAAAATTTGTTTAACGTATTTTAAAAATATATAAATTGACATTCAGTAATTGATACACCGAGTCACAGTTTAATTGTAAACACACGACCAAGCAATTTGTAATCTCATTTTCCAATTTATCAAACCCGTGCGTTGAAAAAGTGACACTACTGCTGATTGGCTTGCAAAACTCATTTATTTAAGCCGTTATAATTCAAGTCTCAAGTACAATTTCAAGCGATGCCCGCAATAAGTGATTTCTCATTTTGCACTATCGGGTCATTGATATTATATTCGTTCTCAGCGTGGTTCAGTATACATAAACCCATTTTTGTTCCATTTTTCCAGACCCGATCAGTGGTTACCGAAACCCGAGTGGAATTTGACTGAAAAATAAATTTTACGCCAAACCTTCAGGCCATGGGAAGTCCAATTGAGTTATGACTCATGTCTCCGACTCTTGGCTTGGGCTGTGGAGACATTACACATCCAGACACACACGATGACGAGAATGATAAGAACTCCTTCCTGCGGGGCTACTAAATACAAGCGAAAAAATTCAGGATCAGCTTTGTTGTAAAGTTTGAATTAGAACTACTTTGTTTATGGAATTATAGAAATTAATAAGCTACTGCAAGTCTTGCGCGAAAGGGAAGTCTAGAATTCTGTCATGGAATCATGGGAATGGATGTAATTACAATAATAATTACAATATCCTTCTTGATTAAAAAGCATTAATTGAAAACGTTGGTTCCCGGTGTCACTTACGATATATAAATTACATTTTTGGGTTTCTTAATATTTACATAATTCATATTATTCAGCGAATATATATTTTTAATAGTTGAACTGCTTTTGAAATTTTATACGTGGGCTCTGGAAGTAGTGGCAACTATTGTTTATGTGCCAAGCATGTGTCACCGCTACAATTCCAGAATAAATGTTTGAAAGCTTGTTGAATGTGCTTCCGATTGGCATAACTAACATGGTTTCGGTCTGTGAAGGAATGTCATAAGAGCAAGTCAAAAATACGTATTTGGAAATCATCGTTAATAAGACAAGGTAGTGTAGCCAAGGAAGAAAAACGAACACAGGAATGCTGAATACACATTGCTAACACCCCTCACTTTCCAAGATTATTCATCGTACGTTGCCAGCGTCTGGGAAGGCGGAGATTACCTTTGGCTGCATATTAGTCATTAAGTGCAAAAAACCTCTCGCCGTCAGAATTTCATCTTTGTTCGTAAGCGTTTCCCACTCAACTGCAGCTTGACTTTTGGAATCAAATCAAAGACGCATGGATTCCGGTCTGGCGAATACGAAGGATGTTCCAAGACTTCCCACTCCCATCGACATAACAAAGCCTGTAAAGGAGCAGCTATGTGACATGTGGCGTTATCGTGAAGAATGATAGCGCTGGACAGCAGTTCCCAATCACTGGCAACGTACGGTGGACAATCTTGGAGATTACTTTGAGGGGTGTTTGCAATGTCTATTGAACATTCCTGTGTTCCTTTTTCGTCCTTGGCTACACTGCATTGCCTTATTAAATGATGATTTCCAAATATGTATTTTCCACTTACTCTCATGATATTCCTTCACTGACCCAGACCACGTTAGTGATGCCAATCAGAAACACATCCAACAAGCTTTCAAACGTGTATTCTGGACTTGCAGTGGTGCCCCACGTTTGGCAGATACAAAATACAGTCGGACCTCGATATAAGGTCACTCCTTGGGACCTCGCGAAGTGACCTTATAAGCGGGTTGACCTTATAACCGATTCATATGCATTTGTCAATAAATAAGCATCATATAAGTACAGTATAATTCTTTGTAAAATTTAATACGTACAAAAATATCAGTTTATTACGTTATAATTTTTTTAATTTAGTTGAACCAATTAAAATTAATGGAATCAGAAAGAAATTATTTTTAAAAATTTTAATTCGAAATAAGGTTGTATACAAATAGTACTAGTAAGCTCAAGCAAAGTACTGATGTACAACTGACTTTACTTAAAATCCATAATACAGGACTGTCGCAATTTTGGTTTCATCTTTTGTACAATGTTTTCTAAGTTTTGTAGTTTCTGAAAATGTTCTGAAAATGTTAGCATTCATCCATGCTTTTTGTTTGCATCATAATCCAAAGGTAAAGACTTGACGCTTTTAAAGCAACGTGGCTTTTGAAATTTTCCGATAACTAGCGATCTCAGTTTTTCAGAGTCATCCATATTAGCTCATAAAAAAATTGTCAGTCTTTCTTTATTTTTTTTCCCCCCTATACATTTTTCTTTCTTGAAAGTAAGAGTTTTGTCGGGAAAAGAAAGAAAAATTCTTGGAATTGAATCAGTGTGGCTCTGAAATCACAGACAAAAGTGACTTTATACGCGATTACGGTATCTAAGACCTGACCATACAGCCGATAATCCATATCATAGAATTCCTATTCAATGAGCCGGGACTTTAGAAAAGTGACCTTATATGCGGGGTGATCTTATATCGAGATCCGACTGTAGTTGCCTTGACTTCCATACCGAGCTCATATATGTATCAAAATTTAAGTACATTTGCTGTATTCTTCAGATTTAGACTTTTAATCTTGTGATACTCTCCCTTTGATGGTAGCTTTATTAATGTAAGCTTTGATTTACATAAGGTTGGTTGATTAGATTATATGGTGCAATAGAAACTACGGCCAAGCTGCGCCAGGAAAGGTTAAACAACGAGCTATAGTTGATTTAAATAATTTCAAATACAAAATTGTATAAGTTCAGTTTCAAATCTTAAGTAACTTAACATTATCTCGCTTAAGTTACATTTAAGCGAGAAAATATAATTCTAAAAGTAATGTCCGTAATATAATTTTTGAATTAAAATATCATTAGTGACTTCTTTTTGATTCGTTGCAGTTCATAATTCAAAACCTCGTAAAAGTTACATGAAATACTGTACAGCTTGCTATTTATGAGACGCTTACAAAAAAACTTAGTTAAATCGTTAATTCATATGATATTATGAGGAAGAAAGACTATTTTCCTTCTGTCTCTGGACCTAAGGCTCTGCAAACACAATAGCAGTCTTACTAGTATTTGTTTTTTGCTTGCTTTAGCCTGTGTTATGCACTCTAGGATTGGCAGATGGATTTTTGCGTCCTTAAAATAGATACTATCACAGCGTTTTATATGCTAATATTTATAATGCCTCTTTCTAAGCCTCTGAGAGAGAAAAAAATATAATAACAATGAGTGAGACCAAGTTGTATACAAAATGACATCCTGGTACAGCTGTTTCACGCTAATAAGGCGATCATCAGCCAGGAGCAGTCATTAGTATACAACGCTTTCTTATTTTTATGCGCTAAATAAATTCATAGCGGCCGCGTGTAGCGGCACATGAATTTTCTCGCCATTTGTCCTTTCGGCGAGTTTTTATTGTTTATTTTAGCTTTTGCGGGTTCCACATTTGTTCCGACGCTTTAGAAAAAAATAAAGTTCAGAAATTCAATTTTAAGCGTGAATCACTATCTTCGTCCGTCCGCCTGTCTTGGTGCTCGATCCAACTCAAACTTTTATTTGTGCTACAAACCTGAACCTTTCCGTAGAGCCTTTAATTTCTTTTAAGGAATATACCTTTGGAAAAACTACACCCACAGACTCCTTAAGTCTTTCCGATAGCTGTAGGCCAACAGCCACCAAACTGTATTGATATTCAATCTAAAACCCCGATATTTGAAGGGAAAAAAAATAGTAGCAGAATTTGTTTCCCTGAAACACATTCTTCTCTTTCCAATTAATCTTTAAACTCAGTTTTAATTGTAACTCCAAACTCCTTCTTCCTCATGTTTTCAAATTTCCATTTTTTTAATTAAATTTCATTGCTTTCTTACCATCGGGTAAACAAAAATTGGCACGACAACTTTATCTTGTTTTTTTTTTCTATTTAAATAAAGACGATTGGATACTCGTTCTAAACAAAGTGTAACGAAAATACCACATCCAGAATCTCCATATTTTCTTTGCTTGTGTTAGAGATAATAGAAAGAAACCTTTTATAAAGTTGAAGATTTATTTAAGACCATGTTCAATTATTCATTTTCATTTCGTTGGAACTTGTTTAATTTCAGTTCGTTTTTCAATTTCTTCACCAATACTTCTCAGATCTCCTTTAGCAGCAGAATGAACTTAACAGTAAAAACCATCATCAGTCTTATTCTTAAGTTTTTCATGTTTATTCTTATTTCTTCTCCAATACGGAATCTTCCATTTTGAAAGCAGAAAGTAAAGGTCGTAAAAGAAAATGAAAATTTACTTTACAGCTTAACACTTCTCCTCTCGGTGTCAACGTGGGTTTTCGCGTTTTAAATTATATACGTGATTATGATGTTATAACTTCAAGTGACACTTCAAGGGAGTAGTTGAAATAAATGGCATTAATTCAGGGATTTCAAATTTGATATCTAAAAGAAACAAAATATATTGAAGATAAATGTCTAGTATTTCAATTTAGATTAAATATTTCGGGCTTAATTATTTTAAGTTTGATTTTAACTACGAAGATATTTTGTCGAAGTTTCTTTACTTCAACGTAAAGTTTATAATAAATTATAATATAGATCTGAAGAGATCTTCTAATCAATATTTTAAAAAATATAAAAGCAAATTAGAACTTTCCTTTTCCAGGGAAAAAAAAATTGTTAAATAACTATTCCTTGCGCCATCTTCAGGCAAAATTCAGAACCATATTAGTAATGAGGTGCCCTTGTTGAAACCACTTCAGTATTTATGGAGCGGATGAGGTCAACATTGTATATATACATTACACAACTTTATTTATACATTATATAGAATGTTATCAGCAGGAAAGGAGAATGGGGAGATCTGCCCCACCATTGTATAGCAATAAGATATATACGTAAGGAAAGATCTCCATAAATAGAACATTTTTTATTATTACGACTTGTCTCAATTATTATTAGTCCGTTCGGAGTTACATAATTCTAGATATGACTTATGTTACGTTATGTGGTGAGTGTGGGTTGCAGGGAAGCCAAGTACCGCAACCGTTGATTTGACTTATCTAGTTGACATCTTAATTCCCGGATTTATTATTTAATTTACTTTTAATAATTATTTTCAGTAATAGTAAATATTATTTACTTGCAATAAGTGATAATATTAATTATTAATTACGTATAATAATTATTAAAAGTTAATTAAATAATAAATCCGGGAATTAAGATGTCAACTAGATAAGTCATATCTAGAATTATATTACTCCGAACGGACTAATAATTGAGACGAGTCATAATAATAAAATATATTCTATTTAAGGAGATCTTTCTATAGGTATATATCTTATCACTATACAGGGTGGGGCAACTTCCCATATATTTGTTCCCGTTGTCCTTTGCTGAAATTTATAGATTATGTATTTCTGTCTTATGTTTCATTTTTAAGATGTGACACAATCCGCTAAAAATCATTAATCACTGAAATCTTTGAATATTCCCAGATGAAGACTTAAAATGTTAAACATCTTCGTAAACTGCGAATATTTGTAATTCATGACGCTCTAGCCTTGCGGTGAATATTAAAAAAAAGAAAAGAAAAAAATAAGAAAAGAAATCATAATTAACTGAGAAATTAACTTGTGAACTAATTAAGTACAGAATGCTTAGAACCTCGTAATTAACGTTTCATGCTAGTTAGGTTCGCTAACTTTCTCATTTGCCGCCAGGAGCGCTCAAGTTAATTTTCCTCTTTATCAGTTTTGTCTATTTTCAACTGTAATGAAATCCCTTTGATGTTTCTGTAGACTAATCTCGATGGATGCTTTCAAAAAAACAAAAACGAATTTAATGAATCACTATTCATTACTTCGGCTGCTCCATAAAACAAATGTTCTTCAATGTTATCTATCTAATAAAAATGAAACCTAAAAATGGACTGAGGGTAAATAGTTCCCAAAACAATACAGATCCGTTTGCTACATGGGAAGTACAAAGAGACCTCATTGTCAGACCGACGCACCCCACTTTAGTTTCCAGAAGAAAATCCAGTCCGGTTCTATTTGTGAAAGCCAGACAGCAAAAATCCTAACCTACACCTGCGTTCTAACCCTGGTTTCTTAAACCCGTCCACAAGTCCTACGCATTTAAGTTAGCTTCATTAATTTTTTTTTCAAGAGGAAATGAAAAGTCGAAATTTCAATCCGGAAACTCAGAATATGTTTTTAGTCTTTTGATAATTATCGGGAGACTAATATTTCCGTTTTGTCTGTCCGTCTGTGGACAGGTCAAGTATCATTAAAATCACATTAGCAACAATCACAACAATCGCAACAACAATCGCAAAAATTGCGTGTTTTGCATTCACAACAATCACGTGATAATACAGCTCTACAACAATCGCAACAATAATCGCAACAATCGCAAAAATTGCGTGTTTTGCATTCACAACAATCACAGTGATAATACAGCTCTACAACAATCGCAACAATTGCAACAACAATCGCAACAATTGCGTTTTTGTATGCACAACAATCACAGTGATAATACAGCTCTACAACAACCACAACAATCGCAACAATTGCGCCGTTTTGATTCGCAACAAACACATTTATAATAATAAGGAAAATTAAAGCAATATCAATTACATTTTCTTATCAGAAGGCGCTGGGAAGCACTGTGATTGGTTTACTAATCGCTATCCCCATCTTGTTTAATTTTCAAGCGATTATATTTTGCAGGAAAACAATCAAAAACCGAATTTTCACTTTTTCACTTTTATTTGTTACTGTGGTCATTTCTTTTACTGAAATGCCTTCAAATGGTTTGCAGATCTTAAATCTCGTTATGGTTTTGACCAATCGAACATTAGCTGCGAGAAATTGGATTATGGCAGATTCCAATTGAATTAATTTGGTTGTGTCTCGTTCATTGTAATGAGCTCAATTGTGTGCAAAATTATTCGCAGCCAAACCAAACCGATCAACATTATGAATATGCGAGCACCAGTTCTTTATTGGTTCATTAACGCCGGAATTTGTTTCCAGTTATTGTCTGCGCATTGATTCAATGAATTCATCGAAGTCAGTTGCTCCAAGATGGGTTGCAATTGAAGAATCGCTGCCTCCTCATTTATTAATGCTAGCGATCGATGTTTGGTTGTTAAGACTCAACCAAGAACTCGCGTCATTTAAAACTCATTGCCTTCCCAAGAACGATTTTAGATGAAAACTTTCGCAACGCTGTCTTCAAACAAGTAATTACGAACATTACTTTGAAATTAGCATTGAATTTAAAGAAAAAAAGTCTATAAAGTATAAAAAAAACTTGAAAACTCAATTCATCATCACATATATTTTCATTATCAGTATATTTCGCAGAAAAATACTTATTCTGCTTCATCAGCCTGCATACAAAGAAAACATAGAATAATATAAACAAACGATAAGTAGGCAAAGTTACAAATAAAAAATGCAAGTTATAAAACAATAAATGTTGATAATGTTCCGTATTCTTCTATCAATTCCTTTCTTTTCGTATTACTACTTTAAACAAAACTCCATACACTCCATTTTATTCAATTGTTTTATTCAAATACTATGCGAATTTTCGGGACGAAATTGTATCGTCATCCCTTCTTCAAGTGAAAAATTAAAATATTCTTTGGAATAAATACAACAAAATAGTATTGAACATGAAACCAATTAAAAACACGTTGTAGCATTAAATACAATTGTTGTTATAATGAAAGATCATACAAGTTCGCTTCATTACTTAAAACAATTTTGAAAAATAAATATTTAACACCTAAATAAGATTGTTTTTATTGGAAATCTTATTTAGTTGTTAAATATTTATCTTTCAAAATTGTTTTAAGTAATGAAGCGAACTTATATGATCTTTCATTATAACAACAATTGTAGTTATTGCTTCAACGTGTTTTTAATTGATTTCATGTTCAATACTATTTGGTTGTATTTATTCCAAAGAATATTTTAATTTTTCGCTTGAAGAAGGGATGACGATACAATTTCGTCCCGAAAATTCGCGTAGTATTTGAATAAAACAATTTTAAGTACTAAGAGATGGAGTGTATGGAATTTTGTTTAAATGTTGTTTAAATGGTAATGTTATCATGTTTACAATTCAAAATAAATACTTGTTGCTTATGTACTGTTTAAAACAAAGATCATAATAAAATATTCCAATTATTTAAAAATTTCTTGATTTTTACAATTGTTTTTGAACTTTTCTAGCAAAAAAAGGGTTTATTTCTACTCCTTTTTGCTTATTGAAATTTTTGAAATCAAGAAATTTTTAATAACTTGTTTTTCAATAACCTGCTTCACATCAGGAGTGATAAACGATCTGCCGCGAAAAGACCCTTCGCTGGCACTTTCTTCACCTTCGAAGTGGACAAATTTGGGTATCCAGTCGCTTCAGAAATACATATTTCATCACTTGGGCTCTTGAAATATTGAAAAATGTTCCAAATTATATATTTAGCTGTGTAATGTCTTCTCTCGCGTACTGACAGTATCTTTCCATTGCACAGACTCCATTTCTATGTTTGACGTCAAGATTTCCAGGCGAACGTAGTGATCAGATTTCGCTATATAAGGAAGACGTTCTCTGCTGATTCTAATTATAAAATAATAGGTCGATCTAAAAAAAAAATGTTGTTATCCAACACATCGCTTTGTAAAAGCTTTATGATCCTAATTACTTCGAGATACAGCGTAAAACTGCAGACAGAAAAATATTGTAAAACATACATTAGAGCATGATCATATCCACAGAATTAATATCAATTGCTAACGTTTGATTTTGTGTTTGATGTAAATTATATATATGTACAGTTTTTGAATGAGGAAAGTCATACTTTAGTGTTATTATGACTTGAATGTAATCCAGAAGAAGATTCTTGAGACTTTTTTTTAGAAGAGATGTTTGTTATTCTTTTGGTAATTACTTCATAATTCATGGAGATTAATTTTAAAGTAACGTTGTGCATGAACAAAAAATATATAATTGCACCTGGTTTTTGACTCACGGCTTCTTTAGAGACTGAATTCACTTTTTACCAACTCAGTTCGAAATTCCTCCAATTTACTTTTGAAATGGCAGCAAATTAAGGAGATTTCTTTTCCAAAGTAATTATTAGTTTCTCTATTTCTTAGACATTACCTTTCTCCGTCTTTCTTTTTTTTTTTTTACTTCTTCGACAACATTTCGTTATCTAATAAGACGATGAAACTTTTCTGAATTAACATTATTCTTCACAAAAAAAATCGCGCGATAGTCTTAAGTAATGCGTGTTATCCGATAAAACTCGGAGTCGTTTTTTTCCCGCTCAACTCATCAGTGGTAAGCTGGGTTTTTTTTTTTGTGTATGGCTTTCGACTTCATCTCTTTTCACCACTTTCGTTGAAGCCTTTCTTCTCTCTCTCGCTTAGAAATGAGTGTATTTCGAAATCCCAAATAAATCTCAAAAAAAAAGGGAAAAGAATGCTCTTTTTTCTGTATTTTTTTTCCTTGGATTCCACAACGGAAACCAACAATTTATCTTCATTCAAGATAATGAGATCAAAGCTTCAAGAATCAGCAGCGACATCTGTAGATCCAAACGGAAAACATAAATAAATTTAAGTCAAGAACCGTTGGTTTTCCAATTGCTTGATTGGTTTTTCCTGTTTTGGCGGAAATTGCAGTTTTGAATCCTATTTAGGTTTAGTTGTTTTATCATTTTCTTGACAGTAAAATTATAAGTTATAATCGCACTAACTACAAGTGTAAGCTAGAATTGCAATTTGTAAATTATTAGTTAGACTTTTTTAATGAGAGAAAAGATAACACCATCTTAAAGAATAAACAGAAAGAAGAGGGAATGATATTTTTTCTAGATATTCTCTTACCTACTAGAAACGTGGAATCAATAAGAAATTAATGTTATTAATGTTGACATACGTATGAAGAAGACTCTAGTGCTCTTGAGCCGAAATATTGCATACATTTATTATGAATGCAACACTTCCTCATCCCTGAGTACTTTTTTGCTTGTAACTATTTATTATTCAATGAAATTGAACTGTGGAGCTACGAAATTTTGATGAATTATCTTTTCCAAACTTCTTAATATATTCATTAGTTATTAACATCATTTACTACTAGAAAGAAAACGATTTTTATTATTTAGCAATTTTAGTTGATAAATTACTAAGATTGAAATATAATTTTGCTGTAGTACAAGAAATAAAAATTGAGGATAGAAATATTGAAATAATAACAAGAATCTTTCTACTAATAAGTCAAAAAATTCTTAACTATACTTTTCTTTAATTCTTATTTTTATTTATTTTAGTAGTGCTGTCAATACAATAATTGTGTATTAGATAGTTACCACAATATATATTTCAGGATATTTTAAATTAGCTATAACTGTAAGAATTAAGGAAAATAATTTGACAGAATTTTAGTATTTGAAAAAAAATTATGTAATAGGCTACATTATAAAATACGTGAATTCAGCAATTAATAATACAGTTTTAATAGTTAAAATATTTAATTTATGGAAATTATTTAATTTTTCAATAAAAAATAATTATTAAAAACGCACACATTTATAGATTTACTGAGCTATTTTTTAGAAATATTTTTTGAAAAATCTTTATGTGAATCTTTAAATGTGTGTATTTTTTATGCTTATTTTTATTATTATATAGGTATGTATCAAGCACTTTAATTATAGTTGATATTTCCTTTTATTGATTCAATGGTTATGAATTTTAACTACAAGTTAAATAAGTTAGGCTAGAATTGCAGTTTGCAGCAATGCTCCGTAATCTCTTGCCTTGTGCGGTTGTGCATTGTCCTGTTGAAAGAAGCCGCACCCGTCGGGGTAAAAGCAGAACAAGAACGGGTAGCCTACAAATGTTCCGCAAGGATGGTTACACAGTGGATACTGGTCATAGAGGTCTGCAGATTCATGAACTGTATCGTAACAGAGCCGGGGCTTTGTTTTCTCCACATCCGAAGTCGCCCATCTGCACGAAACAGTTGGAACCGCGATTTGTCGGACCAGGCTACACTTTTCCCGTAACTTATAGAGTGCAGTGGCGGTATTCTGGAGTCCAGGCGAGGCGCAGAGCCTTGTATTGTATGGTCAGCAATGACACCCGGGTGGGCCATCGGCTCCGGAATCCCACAGAACACAGGGAACGTTGCATTGTTCGAACGCTGATTCTAGTACTGGCCCCATCTTTGAGTTGCGCTGTTATTGAGGTAAAGTTGCGTGTGGGCCGGATGCTATGTTGCATACCAGATGCCGGTATCAACTACTTCCGTCGGTTTCACACGCTGAATGTTTTCCCTGATTTCGTCCATTTTCCAGGCGCCTACAATCATAGATATATAATATACAATATTATATAGGCGCCTATACAATACAGGTGCATACAACCTTATCTTTCAAAGTCGCTTTAGTTCTGATAAGCTGCCATCGGAGTTACTTCCGATTGCGGAGATATCTACCATTATACATATATACTTCGTTTGCGAACGATTCAATTAACTGCAAGGATGTGATGGCATGAAATTGACATGGTAGCGCTTCTTTGGCATTTAGTGTATATTATAGTGTGAGATATGGCGGTGGCCCGATGATCCAATGGTTGGTAGGCATTGAATTGCGAACCGCTAGAGCTGGTTCAATCTCTAGCGAAATTCGGGGATTTTTTTCTTAGGTTATTCCTCCTCCTGACGAGCATGAATATAAAAATATTTAGAAAATATAAAAAAATCGTATTAAATATCGTAGAAAATAGGTTATCTAGATGCATCAAAATTAAGAAAATCCTAAAGTAGGATTTTTTTTGATGAAAAAATATAGATGTTGCCAAAGATCGCAACATCTATATAACTTCTAAACAACAAGATAAGAGGTGACTGAAAATACAGAAGGAGATAAGTACGTAAGAAGGACAGTTAATTTGAAGGCTTGTTTGAAGAAACTATTATTTCAGCCAGGAAGAAATTGATTTACCAGAGTTATAATAACTTATACTGTTATAGTACTGACTAGAAACTGTAGTCAGTTTTAATTTCTTGAGATCGATATTAGAATGTAAACGAAGAAATTCACTTACACTTTCTTTCCATTTACCACGTGATATACGAAAATTCGCACTTACGACCAACATTTCCAAATTATCAATAAGTGGAATATTTCCAACATTCTTCAAATATTTTATGAGTAGAGAAACTTGGACATATCTAGAACATGTACAAAAACAATGTGAATAAACATATGTACATACGTCTTCAGAACTGTACAAGCAACATGTACTAGAATGAGAACTAGATGGCGTTGGTGACGGCGGGGATTCCCCGCTCTCTGTTCTCTTGGCAACAGTCGTAACTGGTATTTCCTACAAAATAGCTGTAGCCAATATAGTTCGTTGGAAAATAGTTAATCAGTTTATTTTACATTGAAATCATTTATAAAGCCTTACACCTGAATATGTTTGTACAAAGATAATTTATACAAAATTAAGTAAACAAAGTCGAGTAGTTTCTCCGTCGAGAGACGGTATTATCAAGTCCGTCTTGATAATATCGTCTCTCGACGGAAAAAATAGTCGATTCTGTATATTTAATTTTGTATAAATTATCTTTTTGGAAGCATATTCAGGTGTACGGCTTTACAAATGATTTCAATGAACTCCTGTACATGTAAAGCATTCCCTATATTTACTTTATATCTTCGAAAATATTATGTTTGAATATTTGTTTTCTCTATTTACTCAAAATTATTTTACTACTTACTGCTCATTTCATGAATTACGTGAATTTGATGTACAGCATGACCCCATTACAACACGATGCGATGTTGTAATGCAAATCCACTGTCTAACACGATGCCAGCAGCACTCGTGATTTTCCAATCCCAATGTCTTACCTTTTCCGAATTTTAAGCAAATAGTTAATTTTAAAATACGAATATAACTGTTCCATTATCAATATATTCTTTATCAGTAAATTGGTGTTTTTGAGATATTTTACTTCACTCAAATCATTCCGCTCCACCAATTTATAGTCACTTATAGCTAAGCATTGGAACTGATCAGTTGTGACATCATGCAAATTGGTATGACTGTTTGTCTCTACGTCTGAGCAATTAAGAAATTATTATCATTGAGATTGAGAAAACAAATAAATACAAATGTATTTAAAGTAATTATTAATTTTATAATGCGTCCGAAGACATCAGAATGTATTTAAAAAACGATCCTCAGGATGGATCTTCCAAAATTTCTTTTAATTTCTAAATATAAATATTGTCAAATTAAAGGCTTGTTAAAGGCTTAGCAAATTCAAAACTTTAAAAATCTTTCGCTGATTGATTCACAGACTTGAAACAGATACTATATCATCAATACTGCTCGAAACTCTTTCTTCAAATGTTTTCTAGTTTATTTTGATGAATAGAATTTACATATTTCAGTCTAAAGATTGTTTCCTATCGAATACCTTATTATTTAAAAATAGATTTATCAGAACAGGGAACTATCAGCGGAGCAAAATATAAATGTGAACGACCTTAAAAAATAATAATAAATTTAAAAAAAATAACGTTTTAAGTTAAGCAGACTTTGAGTCCATCAGAATTTCTTGTATTTAAAATAAATTCTCTAGATTTGCATTCATTAGCTTATCTTATCTTTTTCATACTTTTCGTTTGACGATATATTTAGAAACTTTCGTAATGACTATCACAGTTGCAAATCCCTGATCGTCTCGTGACAATGAAGCTCTTCCACGAAAATCCAGATTACAACGCTTAGATTCGGGGAACTGTTTGGGTTCATCAACCGCAACGTCCTGGGATCATTTGTAGAGAGCCAAGTGTCAGTTACTCAACAGGTGAGACAACCATCCTACAACGATTCTGTTTATTTGGAAAGAACCGCGAGTTCGACATCAGTGGAGGTTACAGCGTTGTTTTCCCCAGTGAAGCCGCACAATCGTTCGGGCAGATGTCTCAGGTGGAAGACGACGCATCTGAGGTGAGAGCGACAGTTGCAAAGGGGGCGCGTGGCGTTGTATTGAAGGCGTAATTGCGGTGGAAGAGAAATTGAACTGCCGCCGCCGCATTGAGGAGATGAGACGCGGCGACTCATAAAGCCTGGAACGTAAAATCCTTCATCGGCAAAAGCTGTTCCTGGAAGTCTTGGTGCACCGGAAATTCGAGATTCATGGGAACCGATTCCGTCAGCCTCGAAGACAATTCTATTTCAGACCTGTGAGAAATGGACTTGGTGCAACATCTGGCCTGATTCATCTGCTGAAGCAGAAATTAACAGTTTCCAAGCCATCAGATTTGGAAGCTTAAAGTGAATAGGGAAAGCATATTCTATTTGCACATCTACATTTGAAGAAATATAAAGATATGGTATTTTCAAATCATACCTTTCCGCTGATGCAGATAAAACTAAAATTTTAAATACAAAAGCGTTAACTATGCAATAATTATAATTTCCAATTGTTATTTGTCTATGATTATTGAAATTTATTTTATTTAATTTCAGAAACAGTCAATATTTCAGATAGGCACTTTTTAAAAATAATAATAATTTTTTAAAAATGCTAAATGAAGACACTCTTGAACTTTTCTAAAAGATAACTAAAAAAATTCTTCACACAGACTATATAAAAATCACTACTTTAAACTAAAATTCCATACACTCCATCTCTTAGCATTTAAAATTATTTTATTCAAATATTACGTGAATTTTCGGGATGAAATTGTATCGTCATCCCTTCTTCAAGCGAAAAATTAAAATATTCTTTGGAATAAATACAACAAAACAGTATTGAACATGAAACCAATTAAAAACACGTTGAAGCAATAAATACAGTTGTTGTTATAATGAAAGATTATACAAGTTCGCTTCATTACTTAAAACAATTTTAAAAAATAAATATTTAACAAATAAATAAGAATTTCAATAAAAACTAAATTATTAACACTTTAGATCAACATATTCAATTGTTTTCACAATGATATATCCACATCATTTTAATCCATTACTTTAAACAAAATCTGGACATTACTTGTTACATTATCATCAATAATTAAACACTTCAATAATTAAACTCTTCAATACTTACTATTTTTTTTTCACATCTGTTTTTATTAAATCCCTTACCAACACCATAGTAGAAGGGTCTACTTTGGTACCCTCGTATCTATTATTTCCTTTAGTACATTTTATTACACAGCTTTCTAATATTTTTCGAATCCTTAAATCTGTTCCTTTTGTTTAAAGTAATGGATTAAAATGATATGGATATATTATAGTGAAAACAATTAAATTGTTGATCTAAAGTGTTAATAATTTAGTTTTTATTGGAATTCTTATTTAGTTGTTAAATATTTATTTTTCAAAATTGTTTTAAGTAATGAAGCGAACTTGTATGATCTTTCATTATAACAACAATTGTATTTATTGCTTCAACGTGTTTTTAATTGGTTTCATGTTCAATACTGTTTTGTTGTATTTATTCCAAAGAATATTTTAATTTTTCGCTTGAAGAAGGGATGACGATACAATTTCATCCCGAAAATTCGCGTAATATTTGAATAAAATAATTTTAAATGCTAAGAGATGGAGTGTATGGAATTTTAGTTTAAAATAGTAATATGAAAAGGAAGGAACTGATAGAAGGATACAGAACTTTTGTATATAAAAATCATTTAGGGGACTGCATTTCAATAATTTACAGTTTTTAATTTTTACAAATTATTAAAAAGTTAAAAATTAAATTTCTTTATTACTTATTAAGATAAGTGTATATATTTTAATAATTTAAATAACATCTTAAGCTGAATTGAAATATTCACTGCTTTTGAAATTATTAAATAAAATCGAATTTCATTAATCATAGACAATAATATTAAGAAATTACAATTTCCAAAAATTTAACATTTTAGATTTTTATCTGTAAATATAACTTTTTACTAATAGCACTTGAAATGATGCTTAACTAATCATTTCAAAACTTAAAAACTACCGCTATTCCTTAAAATTTTCTTTGTTTTTTTTTTTCTTCTTCTTTTACAAAACCACAAAAAAAACCTATTGAAAAATTTTAATATCTGCTCAACAAAAAGACAATGGAAATTTATGAAAAAATAAATTAATTTTAATAATTAATAATTCTTTAATAATTCTTCATTATTTACTGAAATTCTCTGAAACCAATTAATTTTAATTACATCAAAGCGCACGGAATTTGTTTAGGATATAAACGGATTAATACTCATTGTTCCATTTCTCCGCTAAAATAGAAGGAAGTTTTGTTATTTTCATGCGCTTTTTTTTTCTATAAAGAACCAAAGGAAAAAGATTTCTAAAGCAAAAGTAAGATCATCTACAGTGCATAAATTTGCACACGAAAATTAAAGAAGATCCACCAAGCGGTTTAAAAGTTATTGGGGAAGGTTACGTAAAAACCAAACACACACACACAGACTGATTGATTTAATAAAAGCGAAAAAACAGAAATCTAAAGATTAATTAGCAAATCTTGCAATTTATTTTATTTTTACTTTCGTTAATTTTAAATTTACTTTATTAGTAAAAGATGGGGTGTTAATAAAAATCTTAAAAACAAACTTAAATTTGAGGTAGCGACAATTTTCTGATAAGACCAAAGATTTTTTTTTTTTTTTTAATTTCGTAAAGTTAACGATCCTCCAATTTTCATTCCCTTTGGGATATTTTAGGCTCCTATGATCCTATAAACTTGAATTCGGGGGATTAATCCGAAACCCTCTCATCTTTAACCCCAGAAAGAAACCCGTTCCCCAATTTACAGAAGGCTGGGTGAACCCCAGGACCCGTCTCAAGGAGAAACATCAACGGAAAAATCCTCGACCTCCACCGAAAGTTGAACGGGGCTTTTTCAGCCTGCAGACCAGTGTCTATACCACTGAAGTACTAGGACAACAATTTCTTAAAGTAAGATGCTTTAAATGCAGCACGATATCAATAATTCATTCTGTGCTTCCAGCGTTTTAACAAACTCCATTTGTCACTTCATTTTATTCCCTATGGATCATTATTTCCATTATCTATTTGGGTCCTACGTATTCCCGATATAAATCTCATATTTGATTAAGTTTAACTATTTGAAGTAATTAGAGACAAAAAGACAAAAAGTAAACAAACGATAAACAATATTAATTTAAATCGTATGTTTTTCTTAAAAATTGTTAATTCTTGCGTAAATAAGAATCTGTAAAACTTTTAATTAGAAACTTAATCTATTATTTGTTGTTTAACATTACTATTTTAAAATATTTTGTTTGCAGACGAACAATATAAATAACGTCAGATATTATTCCACCCACTAACTTTTTATTGTTCTAAACTTCGGTGTTTTACGATTAGTGAAAAACAAATTCAAGATTTCATTGTTTATTTAAGAGAAAAGACGATTGATTTAATCAAAATGAAAACAAAACATAAATAGACGAACAATAGATATTATAAGCTTCGGATTGTTTTCTTTGGACAGACTAAACAAAAATCATGGAAATGAAATGCGTTACACTGTGATTTTTAGGCTTCTGAAAGAGCCTTATATCCCCGGTTTGTCTGTCTGTGGACACATATCCCACAATGCTTCGCAACGGCTTCTGTTAGCTCAGTTGTAGGTGGCTTAAATGTTGAATGTTGTTAGCTCAATTGGTTAAAGCATCTTGCTAATGACGCGAAGGTCGTGGGTTCGATTCCCTCATGGGCAATTCTTATTCTTTATTTTTTTCTCCGCTTTTTAAATATTTTCACAGTTTCTCAACTTTAAGTTGTTGTTTTTTTTTAAATCATTATTAGGAATTCAGTGTATTAACAAGGTGTATTAAGAACGACGATTATTCCATATAAATAGGGGTAGGTAAGATAACATGGGGTCGCAAACAGACTCGCGCGAGCATTTTCCAGACCATCCCGGCGCAATCTATTCTAAAGTAAAGGTGACTCAGAAGCCATTGCGAAGCACTGTGATTGGTTTACTAATTACTATCCCTACCTTGTTTTTTCTTAATCTGCTTTCCTGAAAAATTGAGACTCATCAAATCAATAAGGCTATGTGTAGGTGTTTGTGCTCACTATAACTAGAGATAGGCTGTACTAGGTATGCAAAAATGAACTATTTTATCCATTCGGGAACACCCTTAAAAGTATGTATTTATTATCCCGGTCATTATTTTATCTATCCGAATGTGATCAAAATAACTAAAAATTATATGAGCTTTTAGCTATGTATTTAGGATATGAAGGTGGTCGTTATTTATTTTTATAAATAAAGGCCTAATAAAGATCTAGCGGTAAAACATCAATACAATATAAGATGATAAAATTAAAATATCCCAAATTAGAGGGCTCTAAGGCTCGTAATGAAGAGACATTTGGACAACAAATACTTCAAAGGATGCGCTCAAAGAATTTATTGAAAAAACAAAAATAAAAATAACTTACGAAGTTTGTAACTAGATGGCGCTGTGGTTTTATCAATTGCTTGAACAGCGCCATCAGTGTGTCTACACTGTGGTCAATAAGTTTCCATTCAAAGAACAGCATTTTCTTTAGCAGAACGTAACAAGTCAACAGGAATAGCATTGTTATGATGTCTAATACTGTCTTTCAGATCTTTTGACATCTTTCTCGATATTCCTGCTTCTTCAAAAAAATCCTGTAACCAGCAGTTGTTTGGATTGAGGTCCGGTTCAGGGTTCTCAAGACCTCCGGAAACAACGTCTTTAAAGTGCTACCTTAACTATCTTTAGAAATAATGGCTGACGTGGGGAGGCGCATTATCTTGTATGAGTACGGTATTCTAAAGGCACCCGGGTGAGCTCTGCGAAATTTGCCAACATTACACCAGTGGCAAATGGCGTCATCCAGTGACGGTTTCAGTTGATATTACCTCTTCCAAAAAAATATTGCCAATAATGAAAGTGGCGTAAATCCACACCGTACTGTCACATTATAATACAGTATGTTAAAATTTATATGCCCTTCATTTAATGCATTCGTTTCTGATTATTTATACGAAGACGTAATAAGTTTAGCTTTAAAAAAAAAGTAGACAAACCCTTGTCTTACGGCTTGTTGTATTGCAGACCGTTGTCGTAAAGCGATAATCGTCGGATTGTAGCACTGCCTTTTTTTTTTCTTTTCGCTGATCTACGCGAAATTGCACCACAATCGTCTTTTAATCTCATTATTGACTTCTCTTTCGCTTTTAGTTGCCATTTTTTTTTTTAAAATAGAGAAAAAAAACCACAACTGGACAGTAACTATGCCTTCGCACATTGAGCCAACATCAACGGGAATCCTGAACATCCTTATTAGGAATCATCAGCAGAATAAACCCTTGATGTTTGGCTCAGTCTGTGCGAAAGATAAGGTAAAAACATTCTTGATCCCGGGAATGGGCCGCTGAGATAAAAAACAATCAAATAATAAAGAAGCCAAATAAACATTAATAAAAATAATAAAATATTAATTTTTTTCTCTATTTAAGAATTGATGTGGACCTTAAATCTTGCTTTTCATTGAACTTACGATGTTTCTTTTTTGGAATTAAATTCCTTAGTGCCTTTCAGTGAAAGGACAAGGGATTAAATACGTGATTTCACAGGATTATTTTTTTATTTGATTGTTTTTTATCTCGGCGGCCCATTCCCGGGATCGAGAATGCTTTTACCTTAGCTTTCGCGCAATCTGAGCCAAACATCAAGGGTAATTCTGCTGATGATTCCTAATAAGGATGAAATAGCTGTTCAGGATTCCGTTGATGTTGGCTCAGTATGGGAAGGCATATTTACTGTCCAGTTGTGATTTTTTTCTCTATTTATGAATTGTTATAGACATTAAATCTTGCTTTTAATTTTTTTTTTATTTGTATTACAGTAAAACCTCGTTAAGTCGTCACTCAAGGGACCGAACATTTTTGATGACTTAAGCGGAATGGGCATTTTTGAAAAAAAAAAACAACACTGAAATACAATATTTTTATGAATTGCTGTAGGATTCGGTGAGAAAAACAAGATTTTCAGAAATCAATACATGCAAATGAATGAGTGGAAAATAAAAAAAAACACATTTTATTTTTTTTACTGGCATTAAAATAATCCAACAGTGTTGATTGATGAAGGTGCTGATTACTGGAAATAACTTTCTTTTCTAATATACTTACGGCTTTAAATTCTTCGTCTGTTGTACCTTGAATGGATGTTAAGTAATGTCGAACTTTCTCTAGGGCTTCGATTGTTTCTGTCTTGTTAGGTGGGGTTTGATCTATATTCTCGACATCGCTATCCTCACTTGAACTGTTTTGATTTTCTTCCAAAAATTCAGATGTCAAAGCTTTTACAGTCGCTTGTGAGCAGATTGCGATGTCATTATCAATGTTGATAAACGCATTAACGTCATTGACGCTGCATTCTTTTTCATTTGCGATTTGCAGCAAAGTCTCTAATGGTTCTGGGTCGATGATGTATTCGCTGAGGATTTCTTCTGATCCTGCGTTTGTTATGAACCCTGCATGTCGGAAACAATTCGAAACACTTTGTAATGAAATGAAACTCCAACTTTTTTGGATTAATCGTATCTAAAACCGAAACATCTAGCTTTTCGTTCCTATCCAATGCTTTTATCATGTCCTTTACATGCATTTGTTTTGTACTTTCGTTTAAAGTCAAGAATTATCCCTTGATCTAAAGGCTGAAGAAGTGCAGTTACATTTGGAGGAAGAAAAACAATTTCGATCGATTTTAAATTTACGGGGCTTACTCGCTATGAAATAAAATCACACTCAGTAGCGGTCAAGAAAAACGTCTACTCTTGACAAGAGTCGCAGCGAGAAGTGTGTAATTTCCCAAGTGAATTTCCCACGCGAAAATTTCCCATAAAGGCTAGGCTTTCTTAGAGTGAAGGGGCGGGGCTGAAAAGATAGCAGGCAAAACTGAGAATAAAGATGCTTTTCGCCATTTTTGAGGGTGACGAGTTATCCGGAGTTGAATTAAATTTGGTGACGAGTAAAAGAGGGTTATTTTACATTATTGTCTATGAGACCTTGTCGGGACCAAAGGAAAACGACGACTTAAGCGAGTGACGACTTATCCGGGTGACGACTTAACGAGGTTTTACTGTATTTCATAAAAGAAAAAAAAGTGCAAGTTATAAACATCTTCGCATTCAATTAATCGCAGAGTTTAACACAAAGAAATTCACCTCATAAGATGCCATCATCACACCCAAACAAAGCTACATGTCGTAAAAGTGTTGTATCGGCGAACTAGTTGTCGTAAAAGCGGGAAACGATACCAATTGCAAACTCTACTCAGAGAAGCGTCGGAAATCGAATTACCCAAAGGGTTTGGCTACAGTCTTCATTTGGTCGTTACAATCACTTCCAAAATCAATTATTTTTTATAATACGATACCCTCGACTTACGACGGGATTACATTCTCACCAACAGATCATAAGTCGATTGGTCGTAACTCGAAAACTGTATATGAGAAGTCAGATATACATTACACAGCGCAAAACTACAGTAATTCATACTGGATATAATTAAAGTTCCCCACTTCTGTGCGGTCTGGAGACCGCGTTATTGCACGGATAGTAATATAACTTTGTACATAAGCTATTTACAGCATGGGAAACAGAATTTCAACGATAGACAAATTACTTCAAACAGTTGCCACCAGGGGAAAAAGTGGCGCTGCAACAGACGGTGGCAATGCAATATTTTAATGCTTTTAGAGTGACTGTTCAATATGCCCACCGTCTGCGTCGATGACATGCTGGAAGCGCAGGACAGCGTGCTTAATAGTAGCACGTAGAGTGTCTCGTGAAATGACTGCAACATGACGAATGAAGGTTTAGGCAAGGTCCGTATGCGTCCCTCATAAACACGATCTTTGTCGTAACTACGAATGGTAAAAGGTCGTACCTCGAAGTATTTCTGTGTTTCATATTTCAAAATTCAGTAGTAATGACCTTGCGACAATAATGCAATTGAAGACCTAATTACACTTTTTTTACATAAACTAGTTATTCTTATATCCGAACTATCTGACTAACCGAACCAATCTTGATGCCAAATGTATTTAGGAATTAATCATGTGAAAGTTGGTAAGCAAACTTATATTGCTGTATGTTTTTTTTTCTTTGGACGGAATTAAACCTTCTCCAGCCTTCAATGAATTGCTTTAAGTTGAAAGAACTCAGTCCGTAAATTCTTTTCTCTTTTTGTAATGAATTGAATTCATTTGTATTCGAACCACAAATCGTGCAACTTAGGTGACTTAATTATTATCATCCTCGGTTTCTTCTACTTCTCCTTTTCGCTCTTTGCTAATTACATGAATTTTTCATAGTTGTTCGGTTCCTTTGGGGAGAGGCTTAGCTACCATTTTTAATTACTTCCTAGTGGCAGCGTACGTCTCTCCGTCGCATAACTCGCGGCCAAATGTGTGACAAATCCCGTCGTTGAGGGACTCTGTTGATAAGTGGACGGTCTGCCGAGGGTTGACAGCCAAGGAACCCTTGAGAAAACAACGCCTAATGAACGCTGCAGGAAGCGATAGAGCTCTGGCATCTCTAACGAGTCCAATAGATTAAGAAGGGACTTAACTCTGAGAGCTGCAACAGATAGCTCTCGATGGAGCACAAGGCGCTGAGATGCCTCACAGTCTCCATTACACTATCTTCAAGTGAAGATTTAAGGAGATAGCTTCACAAAAGTCTGCTAAGATTATTACGAGGAAACAAAAATCGCGTTCTTCCTTCTTCCATTAATAAGCAAGAAGAGCGTGCACGATAAAACCCAACTATGATATGTTTGCTGTCTGGATATGTAGGATATGTTTACGCTTCTGTGTCAATCGTCGAAGCATATTCAGAAGCAAATGACAAAACGAACCATTACATGTGCTATGATTTTGCGTGATTTAAAAAAGTTCCAAAATCAGATGTGTCTAGTGCTCCTTGGTTGTAGCACAAGCTGTGAAGGATAAATGGATCTCGCGTGAGAGGATAAATTGGGGGGGGGGGATCATAAATAGCGGATGGACAGACAGAAATGAAGAACATCAATTTTAATAAAACTCCATGAAATTTAAGAGTAATCGTTCAATTTGGTTGATCTCGCTAAAAACCAAGTTTCATAAATATCGGTCCCAGTGAGTTGCTTCAAAGTTTCACGGCGGACAGAAAAACTGACAAACTATTAATAATAGACTGTACAACACAAACGCCTTTATACATCTTGGCAAAAGTACGTAGATTGATCACCACTTTTATGTTGTGACTAATACTGTTGATAAGACTTAAGGAAAAAGAGCATCGGAAATATTAGTGGCGACATCTGGTGTCGGACTTGACACGAAATAAGAAAATAGCTCTAATTGTTCACAGATCTGGAGCATTAAAATTAACACTTAAAAAAGATTATTAGCTGATAAATTTCTGAGTAACTTTCTAAAAAATTAAAAACAAAAGAGAAATTGAAAAAATTAGAAACTTTTAAATGAAAAATATGCAAAATTATTGAACATTTCACAAAAATAAATAGGTTGATAATAAATTGATAATTTCGATTATTAATAATTTAAGTAAACCACCTTAAAATCCATAGAAAAAAATTTGGTTCTATAGATATTCAATTACAAGACAGTATTGTACAAACGTTAGTAAAACATTCCACATCCACGCGATAATAGAGCGTGCCCGAACGTTACGATTCATTTGAATGTAAACTAACAGGTGTTAATTTTGAATCAGTCAAGGTTCTGAGCAAAGAAAAGGTACAATATTACAGTCGTTCACACGGTCTAGGATGAACCAGTCGTGCTTATGGGAAGGATGGGTTTCGGAAACACGCCCCAAGTTAAAGTAAAGTTGTTTTGGCCTCATCCAAAAATTCCGACGGAATTGATCAGAGATTTTGGGATGTAAATTTCCGGAAGACACAGTGTCAAGGGTGCAGAGGACGGTCACTAATCGTAACAATGAACGAGAATCATCGCCATCACTTGGAACAGGTGCTTACCTGTCATACAGCTGTGTTCTAAAGGCAGTTTCTTCATGTAAACTTTCCTAGTCTTATCATCCCAAGGCAAGAAAAATTTGCAGGAATGGTAAGAACTGTAATGGCAAACATTTAGAACATATTGTACATACTTTGGATGGATAATGCTAAATTAGGGTATTCTTATACTATGGAACTGATATTTAATTATATTTACTACTCCCACTCCTGTCTATCACTACTGTGTGTTTTGCTCAATACTATAGCATCATAAAAATAAAGAAACTACTTCCTTGACTAACCAATCATCGGGATAACAGCCATTTTGCTCTTTTCGGCATTTTGTACGACTTTCTGTATACTTTAAAATTTAAGTACACAGAAAGTCATACTTAAATTTATCATTTAAATTAAGTCATACTTAAATTTA
>JAFIDM010012231.1:24337888-24369215 GCA_023159025.1 Thereuonema tuberculata
AAGTCATACTTAAATTTATCATTTAAATTAAGTCATACTTAAATTTATTCTGCTGAAGTAGAAAATGTTGCAGAACTAGTCATTGAAATAAGGTTCAATCTATTACTAAAAGTCTTTGTTATTAGTGTACAAAGGAAATACTGACGCCATATCTTTAAATTATAATTTCTTCCGAATTCAAACAGTTAAGATTTGTCATTTCTTTAAAAAAGTTTGCTTACTTTCATTATGATTACGAATCGTTATTAACTTCCTGTTAATTATTTCTAAGTTGTTTAAATCTCATTAATTTTAATCAGACATTAAAAGGATTCATAAGCATTTTATGTGCAGTTTATTTTTTTTTTTTTCATTTCATGACTCACACCTCAATTTTAACACAAAAAGTCAATTGTGTGAAAATATGAACGCCATGTTTCAAGCTGATCCATTCAGCAAGTAAATGTTATTAAGGAACATTCACACACGCAGGAAGATTGATATTTAATTTGAATTACATTTGGATTTAATTTGAAAACAAAGAAAAACATTTGCTTCCATCTATAGATTGTTGTTGGATTACTTTTGTTTTTGGCACAACGCCAGCCGTATTTTCTCGTTCATCAACCATGTAAATATTTTGAGAATTTAATCAGATTTACAAGACTTTGCTTCGGCGCGAAGGAAATGCCTTCAGGTATTTTAATTACAGTGAAAGACACGAAAATCAGTGTATAATCTGTTTAAGAATTTTCTTTGTTGATAGAGGAAATAGAACTCTCCATTTCACTGACCGCACGGAAACTGGACAACTTCTGAATTACGTAAGACTTAGAAGTGCCCAGTTGTTCGTTAGAACAACTCTTTTATCGCCCAGTTGTTCGAAGAATGATATGTCTGTGTTAACATGTGTTTGAATGTTTAATGTTAGCAGCCTGATATTTTGGCATAGACAGTTTTATATACGGGGTGTCTACAAATGATTGGAGTGGTTTCATGATTGTATTGTAGGTGTATTATTTAACATATCATCAAAAATATTGTACAGAGACATAGAGAAATTCTCCAAGTTTTTGTTCCATTTTAAAGATGCTCGATATGTGATCGCTAGAGACTCAGCACACATCAACTCTGTAATCAAGTTCATACCATATTCGACGTAGCATGTCTCTATCAATTCCAGCAAAAGCATTATAGATGCGAGACCACAGTTCTGGCAGATTAGGTAATGTCTGGCAATAGTGGCACAAACATTGTATCTTTCACTTATCCCCATAAAAAAAAATGGAGATAAGTCACAAGGGTTAAGTCAGGGCAGCGTGGAGGTCATGGCAGCAGTGCGTAATCCCATTTCCGGTACTATCAATCCATCGTTTTCGCAGTGTACAATTCAGGAAGTCATGAACTTACATTGCCAAACAATACGGTGATGGCTGGTCGTACCTGGAATGACGAACACACACTGGTGCCATGGTCTCGACGCTCCCTTGACTTAGCTCCTTGTGACTATTTTTTTATGGGAGTATGTGAAAGATACAGTGTTTGTGCCACCATTACCTGCTGATCTACCAGAACTGCGGACTCGCATCTGCAATGCTTTTGCTGGAATTGACAGGGACATGCTACATCCAGTGGGGGACAAATTTAATTACAGAATTGATGTGTGCAGGTCACTAGCGGTGCACATATTGAGCATCTTTAAAATGGAAGAAAAACTTGGAGAGTTTCTCTGTGTATGATGATATCAAAAATCATGAAACCATTACCCTGTATTAATATTAATTTGTTTGTTAGAATTATCTTAAGTCCCTGTTACAGTAATGACTATATTTTCATTGCTATTATCCAACTACAACCCATGAATCCTACACACAATTCACGCTATGTTTATTTTCTTAACATTATTGATATTGATACTTACCGTACTTAATATCATGATTAAATCCATCCTTTCTAAAAATTTTAATGACTTAATGTTACAAAGCTATGTGATTCATCATCTTTACGTGTCCAGTTCGTGAAATGGACGAGAAAAGAGACCAGTTCACGGAATGGGCAGAAATTTGGATGTACCATATGATACCCGTAACAGCTTTTAATTTTGATAAAAGAATTTGTTAGAAATTTGGTGTGCATGTTTACTGACAAGAGATGATTTAACTAGTAATTTTGAATTTTTTCCCTATGGGCCCTCGGCGAGAAATTTGCATAGCAGAATTCCTACAGGAAAACATAAGAAGAATGAATTTCTATCAACATGTAACAATGCGTGCTAATCAGTTTAGTAATCCATTCTCTTATAAATTACTTCTAACCATATGCTTTTTTACGGTTAAAAGTAATTTTTAGAAAGTGTAAATTTTCAAGATACCATTTGTATTATCAAGATAAACTGTTTGCTTCATGAAGAATAGTTTTCAAATTATGTTTCGTATTTGAAAACTACGAAGATATTTTACTTTGTTTTCAAGAATTAAAAAAAATAAAAATGGAGGACTTAAAATTTTGTAAGGAATTTGAAGCAGAGAATAAATTTGGGCCGAAGAAAACTATTTTTCTAATGATTTTCTTTAACAAAAAGGAATTACAATTCCATCACCACAATACCGTTTGAATTCCGTGTGTGGATTTTTGTCATGAAATGATTTTGCAAGTAGCAATTCTGGCACTTAGAAGACTTAAAGATTACACGATTTTATTAACAGTTGATCAATAAAAAGAAACATATGTTTGGTTTACATGAGAATAAAATCTTTATGAGCTTTGAAAGAAAGCCAACTACATGTCCTATTTGCACTCTCTATTATATTACGTAAGTTCAGTGCTTAATGATGGATGTCATTGATTTAGTAGAGAACTATTGACCTCAAATAATCTAGTAAAGCTTTTAGGGAATAAATGTAATGTTTGCTGAATCTACTCTATGTAATGCTTAGAAGTTGATCCAAAGTGGTTTTCTAAAAAACAGTAAATGCACGATCTTCCTAGTAAAATATATTTTCGATTGTTAACTTGAAACTTCCTATGTTTGTTTGAATATCTTTAGTGTTACCATTAAGAGATTACACAGCTCATTAAACGTTGTTTTAACTTTGAAATGTTATTGTAATTATTATTATTGAGTACAGTTTAACAAAAACATTTGTAACGTTTCTATGATATCACTTTATTTTTAAATGAAGATTTTTTTTAATGTCGTAATTTGCATTTATTTTATGTTAGCAATGACATTTAAGTTTCTAAATCAGAGAAACTGTTTGATATCTTTCTTTGAAATCAACAGAAAATAACAGTATTTATTTATTTCCATACATTAACTGTCTCAGAATTTTGTCACTACTCGATTTTTTTTTGCTTGAAAAATTCGTTGTTAAAAATCGACTTTATAATTTTATATACTTTATACTATATTTTACACATTATAAGAAATACGAAAAAGACTTGACTATTTCCCGACATCACGGCGGCTAATGATCTCGGGAGCCTTGTATCCTTTGCTGCCTAGGGGAGACCGGGGTCAGTTTTCATTAGGGGCTAGTTGGCACACAGCTTCTATTTCCTGCCACCGTGTAGCTAGAGCGCTGACATCTTGAAGTGTATGTAAAGTGGGAAGTGTATGTAAAGGTGCACCATCCACTGTGACTTTAGTTTGCTTGGAAGCGTCACGAAGGAAGTGACCCCTGTTTCATCGTTTTTCTGACTTTTCATCGTAATTTTTTTTGTTCTGGTGAACACGTAGATCGAATTAAGGTACTGCTGATGGCGGTTCTCGAAAGAGTGGATAACTGTGGTTGCATGCATATATCATAATCATTTGTTCCTTATGTTTGGGATTGTGTGATATCCATTTTGTTTTGGAAATCTCTGTGGGGCTAGTTGGCATAGTTTGGTAGGGGTGAGTTGGCGTAGCTATGACAAATGGTAAAAAAGGGGAAATACTGGAGATGGCCAGACGAGGAAGACTAAATTTGGTACGACCAAACTAAAGTTCTGCGAAAATTGAACCCATCTGTTCAAATAACCTACATATGTGTTTGATATCAAACATAACTATTAGTAGCTAAGAATTCATTGTTTGTTCATACATTTATTTTAATTTGCATTACAGTTGGGGTTTTTTTTGTTCAAGTATTATTAAAATAAAATTTTTGATAAAATAAAATGTTTTCTCGAAAATTGCTGTGTTCTGCTCAAGTACCCCTATCCATAGCACGTTATGCCAACTCGTCCTAGGGGTATGCCAACTAACCTCGCACCCGGGGTTAGTTGGCATAGTTGCAAGCTTTTAGGAAAAGCGGTTTTGGAGTTACCTAAACACGGATTTAATTAATGGGTCTAACAATTTTGTAGTCAAAAAGATAAGCTATCCGCCGCATTCACCAGAATCCCCTAAGTATTGCACAAAAAAATAGAAAAATCAAAAACCAAAATCTTTGCCAACTAGCCCCGGTCTCCCCTACGTAGTATAACTTTTAAATTACGAATTTTTTGTGGTAACTTTTGACAATGTTTCATTCTCATATAATTGTTTGTGATACTTAGAAAAAAAATACTAATTTAATTTTTCCTAAAATATATACTTAAATATATATAAATACAAGCGTGATTTTAAATGTTTTAAACAAAAGCTTTGTAGAGAAAATTGAGATATCAAAGAATTGATGGACTTTGCGGACCGATTCTTTGAGTGAAATTTGTCAACCACTGTATTATTGTATCGTAAACATTTTAGTAAAAGCTTTTGATTGTTATTACATCATTTGCTTTTCATAAGCATCACGTGACAGACAGTGTCGTAAGTATCGTTACCTTTTTGACATGTTTGTCAACAAAGCCGAGAAGGTTCCAGAAAAGTCAATAGTGATTTCAATTTCGTAATCAAACAATTACATCGATTCTTACTTAGATATTATGTTGACATTTTACTTGATTTGTTGATAATTTCAATATTTATTTTGGAAGGTTCTCATTTGAGTTTAGTGTATCCATGTTTCTATTGCTTAGCTAAATTTTAGATAAATTGAAAATTAGAGAGAAAAAAAATCGTTTCTTTGTTATTAAACGGAAGTATTTAATAGAAAAAAAGGAGTATAACTTATTTATTGATTGGTTAAAAATTGCACTTCGCAGTTTCCTGCTTTTTTTTAAGCTTACTTTCCTTGGAAAATGATACTTATGAAATTATTCAGTCCGTCTGTGTGTATAACTTAATGGCTTTTGATCCGTTTATTGGATCCTCATGAAACTTGGCATGCTTATTTAGACTAAAAGACGATCTAACTTTTTTATATTTAAATTTTTTTCGTGATGGTGGACAATCCGCGCTGGGCAGGTTTTCTCGGGGTTCTCCCGTTTCCCCAGCGAGTCGCCCACCATACTTTCTCAGTTTTTCTCTCCTCCTTTCCGTGGATTGACACAATAGATCTTTCAGGTCACTGTGCTTGGCTTTCCTGCCGCCAAATTCACCCCAATTAATAATAATAATATTTGAATTTTTATCTGTATGAATCCTTGTCCAGAAATTAGCAAGTGAAGGAGATAAAAATTATTATAAAAAAAGCACAAAGCATTATAAAATAAAGAAACAATGATCTCTGACATTGGGAACTTAATCCTTTTACTTAATCCATTAATTTCGCATGCTTTGATACAATTTACCCATCAATCAAATTTAAGCAAATTAGATAAAGAGGATTATCTTCAGGAAGAGGAAAATTTTCTACAGTTTATTCAACAGATGTAATTTAAAAGTAAATGTTTCTTTATTTTTGGTTTTTTACGCATTTAAAAAAAATGAAGGATAGGATTTAAAAAAAAAAGTTTTAAGTTCTTTCAAGAACGTAAATCTCATTAATATTTTTTTTTCCCCTCAAACCGATTAGGCTTAGAGAGGCAGTGTTTTGTGCTTTAAAAAAAATCATTCAATGAAATGATGGTCTCCAGAACGACAAAGAAGATGTAGGATCCGTTGTAAAACCTAGGGGAATGGAACTACTTCAAAATGGTGAGAAATGATTTGTGAAATGAGTCATTTAAAATGAACATGAAGATTGGTAAAAAGAGTGGCAGAGAGATACTCTCATATCCTCTACGAAACCCACCCATCCTCGCAGCCTCGCCTTCAGCTCAGTGTTCCTGTAATGAAAGTACAGTATTGGGCAAAACAAACAGTAGTGATAGACAAAAACTAGTGGGAGCACTAAATGTACTTAAATATCAGTTATGTATTTTAGGAATACCCTAACTTAGCATTATCCATCCAAGGTGTGTACAATATATTTTCTAAATGTTCGCCATCAAGGCGGACATACAGTTCCTACCGTTTCTGTAAATTTTTTATCTTAAGATGACACGAAGATGACATGAAGAAACCATTGACAAGCACCCTTGACACTATGTCAGCACACTTCCAAGTCTATCGGATTAATTAATCGCAAGAATGGATGAAGCCAAGAGTCAATTCCAAAACGTAAGCTGAAACATTTCCTTCACATACCCAAAGCTGGGTCCATCTTTTTTCGTTTTGTCTTTTCGTTTGAACTGTTGAAATATTCGACGAGAAATAGGCCTACCTTTTCTGGATCAGAAGTCATTTACGTGTACTGTTAATATTTTGAAAACATATTTTAAAGCCGGTACATCTGAAGAGATTTTAAAATACCTTTCTTCTGTGCGCAGAACCATTATTGTATCGACTGTTTGAAAACCTATCACCAGTTACTATACAGCTTACATTAAATAGATCCTGGCATTTGGATACGTCCTTTTATCACTTATTTCAGCTAAACTCATGCTACGTCTCCATCAACGTTTCCGTGTAAGGTTTCAGAATATTGCAGAGAAGCTTAATTATTTCGTGTTGATTCTTTAAAGCACGGGTCGGCAACTTTTTGTTGTAAGAGGGCCAAATATTTTATGTGGGGATTACTGCGGGCCGCACTTGGGCAAAAAGGGCCAAAATCTTATTTTAACAACCAAAAAAAAAAAAAAAAAAAGGAAAATCTTAAGACGCCCCGCGGGCCGCACCAAAACGCTTCGTGGGCCGCGGGTTGCCGACCCCTGCTTTAAAGCATTGATTTGCTTTGAATGAATTATAATTTACAAATCCTATTATAATATTCTGGGTTTTAAACAATCAACAATTTCTATTGATTTGAAACACTTATTTCTATGAAAATCTCAATAAAAGAATTAAGAGAAAGAAAAATACGCAGATTGGAAAAATGATTTTACTTTCAAGACACAAAAAGTAGAAATGTCATTAATGTAATGTCGATGAAATTTGGAATTACTCCACAGTTTTCAGGATCATATCATGTTTCATGAACAACGATCTAAGGAGTTCTCGTTTGCGGACGAGTGTAGATAGACCGAGCTAAAATAAAACGGATTTAAAACGGATTCTACGCTGGAAAATCAATAAATTTGCAAAATAACGATAGCAATGAAAAAAACGTAGCAATAATCAATAAAACTTTATTAAGAGATTAAGAAATCTTCTCAGATTAGAGAAGCAATATCATGAAATTTTATGAAGCATTTCTTTTAATAGAAGGGTTTTTATCATTAACCATTGAGCAAATGAATTAAGAGAGTTTTGGGTTGAATTTATAATTTGATAGTTTTATTTTAAATTTCCAGGAATATTTAGTTCCATCCCGGTAAAGACTTCACGAGTAGGGCAGCGGAGGGCCAGGGAGAGGTTTCTAGAATCTTGGTGTCTTTTTTTTGCCAAGTGACATTCAGTCTAACTTCGAGATATTCGCTTGGAATTGGATCTGTCCTTTTGGTTTTTCAATTTGGCTTCTTTGTGAAGTGGGGGAAGGGGGTAGGGGCTAAACCTCGTCAATTGTCTCGTAGGTGACTGAGACCCTCGCTTAGTCTCTTGAGGAGGCGAACATGGGTATTATCTGTCCTGGAGGATGTATCTGTTGTGGTCTCCTGACGCGGAAGGTCGTCGGGCCCTTAATTGCTGGAGCGGGGGAGGACCGAGCGCAGTGGTTGCCTGGCAACGATCACTTGGCCTCGTGCCAAGACGGCAGAGCTAGGATGAAAGATTTAGCGAAGGAAGGAATTGATGGATAAACAGACGGATGAACAGGACATTCAACACTCCAACCCCACCCCCGCATTATTAATAAACCTATCTGAGTCCAGCGCATTCGCCAAATGATTAATTCAAAATATCCCTTCTGGGTTTCCACAAGGATGCATCATTTATTTCTCTATTTCGACAAAGGAATCACAGTCAAAATTAAGGCAGTGCTGAGTAAGAAACTGTCCCACGCTTCTCCAACTGTAATACAGGGAGACCAAAAATACAGATGCCATGTCGAATCAGTTGACAGAAAAAGAAGCACACATTTGATAAATTTCTAGGATTTAATAACGGACAGTTTCAAATTTTGACAATTCTTAAAATTTATTTTGCTTTTAAAATCTACAGTGCAATCAGGATTATCGTAATATACTTGCAAGCATTCTTCTGGATATAATGTACGTGTTCATCTTGTTAGTTATTTAATTGCTAAAATGCAATTAAAAATATAAAATTAGCGCAGTAGCAACTTTGACCATACTGCGCTCTTCATCTGCTACGTCGATAACTTTACTCGGTTTCTTCAGGACAATATGAAAACCACTCGCTTCTCAGAATACTCATAATGCACGCTTAAGAAACAACAATAAAAAAAAGAACATAGTAATGAAAACAAATATCCTTGGGCGTTAAGCTTTCCGCCTCAAAAGGAATTTGTCCATAAATACAGAAGTCATATCAATGTAAAATTGTCGCCTAATAAGACATCCTCGGAAAGATAGAGAAAAGTGCTGTTCTTACTACAGCAGACCACTACTTTTTCTAGGAACGAACCCACCCAGAAATACATTTTTGACTTCAGGCCTGTTTTAAAGCAACACAAGTTGCTAATTTTACCCCTGAACGTTTCAGCCAAATAGAACTTAGGATGTATGGTACATCTTATAAAAGCATTGTTTTTTTATTATTATCATAACATTCAAAAAACTGATTTCAGATTGTCCCTGTACATGTTTCATTTTCCGCCACTTCTCTGAGACAGGAAGTGAACTTTGACTTATTTTTCGTTAACTCTACAAGAGTCCTAATAATGTATGACTCATGTCCGTCCGACTTGCAGATTCGGTTGAGGAAGTGATACGGACGGACAGAATGAACGCAACACCAAATCCTGTACACTTCAAATGTCCATATTGAGAATATATGTGGTAGGTAAATCACTTCCCTCAAAATAACAGCCTTTCCTTTTTACTTATCTGTCCATTAAAGCATAGCTGTAGTTTTCTGAAAAATTGAATTGAATTTCCCGAAATTACGGTTTTCCAATACATAGATCAACTTCGAACTTCATCTGTATCTCCATATTTATTTTATTGTTGCTGTCTTAGAAAACCAATGTTTTCGTGAACAGGTAAGTCTTTTATAATCCAATTTAATACCTTTTCTCGATTGCCATCAAGACGGAATACTTGTTCTAGTCGACTAGGATTAGATCCTCACAACGAGACCGGAAAATGAAGAGTCATTATCGTACAATAAGCTAGGAAACAGTCTTATTAAGTGCTTTCACAACACGCACGCGCGCGTTTTATGAGTTCGAATGGTGACATAGTAGTAGGACCCGGAAGGGAGGTGGGGGTCGAAGGAGGTGATATCAATATCTCGTTCACGTCGCTCACGATTTGAGCGCTAACGTGGAGGATGCGACGCCCGTATCTATCACTGTCAGCTGGCTTTGGAGCGTCTTGACCTTCCAGGTAACAAGATTACCATTATCAGAAGACTTATGAGAGGCAAGTGGGATGTCATCAACTACACCTCTAATGATACCAACACAAAGATAAGCCCCTTTCTCTCTAAGGGGAATGAATATATATCTTAATACTTCTCTTAATACAAAAAAGAAAAGCTTCACCGACAAGGTTTACCTTTTTCTTTTTATTTAATGCGAATCATGTGATTTGTCTTCTTATCCCACACAGCTGTTGTCAATGTGTCAATGATACTTTTCTCTTTCTTTAAAATTTTTTAACTGTAAATAAAAATTTGGAAGAGTAATTCTAGTCAACGCAGTCAACACAGTTTTGTTGTAATACAAACCTAAAAATCAAGGTACCCGATACCATTTGCAATCTATCAAACCGTTGCATTGTTAAAAGCAGTAGCAACTGATTGGCGCGCAAAACTTATTTATTCATGCCGTTGTAGCTCAAGTACAGTTACAAGCGATGCTCACATTGAGTTCATTTAGTTTGTGTAGACTCCCGTTTTCTATCAAGGGGGGAAACCTTGAGTGAATAGTCATGTTGGGTTGAGAATATCACACTATATTTGTTTTTTAGTATTCGATTCAGTGGAGGTAGAACTCAGTTTTGTTCAATAGCCACTATTTTAATGTCCCTGTCAGTGGCCAGCTAAAACTGGATCTGGAGGGAAGTCTGTTTTTCTTTTTTTTGTTTTATTGTTTTCTTTAAATATCCAGGGAGGGTCTACATATTTTTTTTCCTTCAAAATATGATTCATTAGGCTCCAATTATTGGTTTGAGCTACATACATACTTAGAAATATGGAATCTTAACAGTTTCTCCCCAAAATAGTATGAGAATTTGAATTCATATTTATTCGTATTTCAGTCCTGAAAGAATACCTGCATTTCTTAAAATGTTTTTTTTTTTTTTTTTTTTTTTAACTTTTTCTTTTTTTTTTATGCTTTAAAAATAACACTTTTTAGTCTTTTTTTTAAAATTACAATAAATATCTGATGTTGATAGTAGAATCTTTTAATCTATATTACTAAAATCTTTTATTTCTCTGTCTGTCTGTCTGTCTGTGTGTCTGTCCGGCGCAGTTTTCTGTGAGAATGAAAAATAGAAAGAATTTTTTTCAATGAAACATCCGCGACAGGAATCGAACCTGCAACCTTCTGATCCGAAGTCAGACATCTTATCCATTAGGCCATGGGAACTACAACTCTCTTCCGATTGCTTTTTTGACTTATCTGTCAAAACTGAACTGACTTTGACTGAAAAGTAACAATTGTAATTAAAAAGAAAGTCAAAAAAGAAAGAAGCAGTACTTCATTAGATAGAATACTGAGAAATCACTATTTGTAACTTAAAAACCACTGAAAAGTATCAGTTGGAATGAAAAAAAGTGTCAAGAAATAAAGAAGCAGAGAATATAGACATCAAAAATTATTATAAAAAAAATTTAAAAAAAATTTTAGTTTTATTTTATTTGATGTAATTTGTGTGTGTGGCCTTTTTAAATAAATAAAAAATTGTTTTCCGTTACATATGCGAGGCTTCCGGAGCGAAGCGACGGATAGCCGACTAGTTAACTAAAAAAAAATACCGATATTTAAAATCCATCCGTACAACTCATTCACATATACCGTCCGAGAGCCCATCAGGTCGAAAAAGCCTGATCCTGAAGAAACTTTTTATAAAAAATAAAATAACGTAATTTAACGTGAGGGCAGTATTATAAGATGATAGTGAAGAACCTCTGACTAAAAAGATGAAATAAAATTTCTGTACAATAAAATAAGCACCCTGCCAGTAGCATTCAGAGCTGGTTAAATCGATTTCACGAGTTAACAAAGATCTTATAAAAAAAATTCAAATAGTACATTTAGATCATCTTAAGTCCTTAAATAATTCACAAACTTTCACGAAGATCAACACAGAAATTATTGGAGGTAGAGATTGAAGTAATTGTTAATAAAGCTTTAAAAGTCATTATGTAATTTAAAATTTTTTATTTTAATTTTGACCTTGAAATTTTTTTTAATTATGTTTTAGCATGAAATTTAAAATGCTGAAATGTCCTGACTTAGTACCCAAGAATTTTCTCTTTGAAGATGTGTTCAAGATCATCCATTTTACATCCATTTTATTATCGCAAACATTCAATTATTACATATGTTCCTCTTTCGGTTTCAAGTCATGAAACCTATTTATTTACGAAGTTATACTAATTTGAAAACTAATTCTGTAATTCTAGCAAATATCAAATAGAGAAAACTATCAAAAGTTTTGTGGCTTTTTTTTTTTCTTCTTTTTTTCCATTTTCGATGTGAAACTTAAAACCAATAAGTGACTGCTCTTTTGTTTCTCTTTCATCTTATATATATAAAAAAGGAAAAAATAGTAACGAAGTTATTAGTTGAGTAAGAGCTTTGCCATCTGGCGTCATAACTCTCTTTGACCCGCACAACCCCAATCTACGAATGGGAAATCTTATTCTTTGAGGATTAGGAGTGGGACACATTTGGAGAGACGTTTGATCGTGAGGTCTTTTGTGTTGACCTATCACGCATAGATGGCGCTGTCATCCAACAACTGCCTGTCACAACTTCCGCCGATGCTCAGGAGATTTGTTGTTCTTTGTTAGGCTTACAACACATGAAAATGTCAATTAATACCTTTGCTTTCATTTTTTAAAGTGTATTGTAAATTTGTATTTCTATACATTAAATCTTTTAACTAGAATAATAATAATAATAAATATGTTAGTAATAATAATAACAATAATAATAATATTTATAATAATAGTATTAAAATAAAACTATATACTTGAAGCGCTATGGTGTGCCAGTTTCAGTTTAAAAGATCTATTATTCAGTTCAATTCAGTTCAATTTTAAGCAATAAAATTTTACAAGACTCATGGCTGAGTGCACCAAGCTTTAATTAACTGTGATGGCTGCATTGTGGACGTAGCTAAGTGGGGGGTGATGCCCAAAAAAAAGTTTAGCCTTTGTTTTAAAATTGTGTGAAAGGAAACAAACATGTATAAAAAGAAAATTTATTCAGAAACTTGATAAATTTCTTTTTATATATGTTTGTTTCCTTTCACACAATTTTAAAACAAAGACTAAAATTTTTCTGCAGCAGCACCCCCACTAATTTTAGCTACGTCCACAATGCAGCCGTCAAAGTTAATCGAAGTTGGTGGTGCACTCGGCCATTATACGTATACATTTTGACAACCCGTCGAGAAGTCCAGTGGGCGTCATAAGTTAGGCAATTAACAAAGGGAACATAATTATAACAGAACAACGAAGGAAAATATTTACAAAAGAGAAAATTACTCAAGTTTTAGCAAATATTTACATGTTTATTTTGGACAGGGAAACATATTTTATATATAATGAACACATGGAGTAAAAGGAACTGGAAGAAAGTAGGAATAGAGTGAGGACAAGGCGGATACAGAAAGGGGATAGAATAGAAATGAAAGAGAAAGGTGATAGGTGGAAAGGGATTCAGATCGCAATTTTAGCCTGACTTCAGTAGGATATGGAATGTTAGCATATTATTAAAGTTGAAATGTGTTTTTAATTTATTTTTTTTGAATTGGATAAGGAGAGAACATTCCCGAATCTCTTTAGGAATTTCATTCCAAAGCTGAGGCGAAGCTTAGCTGACAACTCTTCTTTGATAATTAATTATTTTTTCATCACATAATATTTAAAAGAATAAAATAGATTAAAAGTTAAAAAAAAATAATTAAGCCTTCCGATCCAACGGACAGGGAATTTAGGCGAATTTTTTTAGACGGAGGACAATGGCAAGTGAAATTACATCTCAGACCGACATCGACATTGAGAAAAGATGAAATCAGTAATGGGAAAGTGGAGGCCAAGTTTTAGGATTAGTAGCCCAGATCGCAAGACAATGTATGTCGGTCAAAAAAAAAAAAATATTCAGTATTCAACAAAACAAAAGTTTTAAATTTTAAAAATTATAATAAAATTCTTTTACTTTGTTTTCATGTTCATGAACATTTTTAATTTTAGTGAATTTAGAAATTAAATTTTATTTAGAAATTAAGCAAAACAAAATGTTGTTGGTGTGATAAGTTTCAGATAGACTACTGATATATTAAGATCGCGAAACAAGTTTTAGGGAAAAAAAAGGTATATATTAATAGCAAAAAAATAAAATAAAATAAAATAAAAATAAGAACATATTTGCTAAGAGGGCTTGTGGATGCTACCTAAAATTGAAAGGAAAGAAAAAGGTAAATATTTCTAATGCATTGCAAGGAAGCGAACCATAGGTTTTCCTCGTTTTTTGGCGGTTTTTTGCTTGTAACTCGGTACTTGATAGTCCGTTATGTATCTAAATCAACAGTTATCTTCTTTATAAGAGCTTACTGAAGTTTTAGCCATATTGAATTCGTAGTTTTGAACTTCCTTAACCACGGACGGACGGACAAAGTTAAACAAATGTTTTCATTCCTTGTTGCTGTATCTCACTTTAATTTCATTTTTTGTGGATTTATTCTATTAACTCAACCTTATTATTTAATGGATTATATTGATTAAGGTATACTTCACAATCTTTAATCAGTTTCATAACAATTAACTTTTTTTAAAAAAAAAAAATCTTAATGTGAACTTGGAAACGATGAAGAATTCGAGTCTTCCCGCCAAAACTTTTTCTTTTATCGTTTTTAAATGACTGACTACATATCATAGAATGACATATGATTGAATTAAACTGAACTGCGAACTGTGTTGTTGTGGGAGTGTGGACTGTTTTCTGTTTGCACTAATTCGAAAGAGTTCTTTGTACTTTTTTATGTCTTGTTCGTTTCACTTACTTTTATGAGAAAATTTCTGTTGTTGCCCCTCAGTTATTGCTGCTTCCTGCTCGAGGGGGTCAATCGTAAATTACTCCTTCACCTCGGGGGTCAATCGTAAATTGCGTCATCGCCTCCTGGGCTTTTGCAGCTTCTTCTAACTCGTCCGATTAACTCCAGCTTAACGACGAGAGCAGTCACCATAGTTACGGCCTTCTACACAATTCGAGCAGCTTCCGTCGATCCCATAATTCATTTTTGAATTCCAACCATCGTGAATGATTTATTTAGGATGAGTTATTCTTGAGGAAAGAACTTTATTTAAAGTTTAATAAACTCTGAATTTAACTCTTTCATCTAACCCATTCAAAAACTTTCGAATTAGGCCTATGTAAAAATACTTAAAAAAAAATTCTTTCAATAATAATCTTACAAATCAAATTAACCTATCAAAGGAAAACGAACTCTCACGATAAAAAAGAATGACTTATTTTGCGTAATTTCCTAAGAAAGTGAGGCTTTAAAACCAGTCAGTCTGTGTATATGTCTTTCCCTCCCTAATAACTGAATGAACCGAGCTTCCTGAAACTTGATATCCCTATTCACGGACATTAGGTGATCTTTATTATTATTATTATTATTATATTGTAATGTATTCAGATATTGGTAATGCAGTACAACAATACATGAAGTTACATTTGTTTTCTAAAGAAACAATATCAAACAAACAAACATAAGACTATGATTGTTTAACAACAAAACTAATTACAGTCGGACCTCGATATAAGGTCACCCCTTGGGACCTCGCGAAAGTGATCTTATAAGCGGATTGACCTTATAACCGATTCATATGCATTTGTCAATAAATAAGCATTATATAAATACAGTATAATTCTTTGTAAAATTTAATACGTATAAAAGGTTACAATTTTTTAATTTAGCTGAACCAATTAAAATTAATGGAATTAGAAATAAATTATTTTTAAAAAATTTTAATTCGGAATGAAGTTATATACAAATAGTACTAGTATGCTCAAGCAAAAGTACTCATGTACAATTGACCTTACTTAAAATAATCCATAATACAGGACTGTCGCAATTTTGGTTTCATCTTTTGTACAATGTTTTCTAAGTTTTGTAGTTTCTGAAAATTTAATGCTCTGAGCGCTTCTGCTTGTATCACCGCTTCACTCTCAGTATCACTGTCGTTATCCTCACTTTCTAATGCATTGGAATCTAAAACTTGCGAAACAATTTCGGAAATCGAAGCTTGAGAAGTGGTAGCAATTCCATCATCAGTTCTCACATATTCCCTTTCCCTTTCTATAGCACAGCCGCGATTTCTGAGATCTTGTATTATTTACAGGTAAAGGAATATCGTCTTCATCATTTTTTTTCCTAGAATTTGAGGGGAGAAAAAGCTGTCCCGTCCGTCAGTAGGAGAAACGCCGAGATCGTATACACGGAAAAATTCTTGGAATTGAATCAGTGTGACACTGAAATCAAAGACAATAGTGACTTTATATGCGATTACGGTATTTAAGACCTGACCATATATCCGATAATCCATATCAAAGAATTCCTATTCAATGAGCCGGGACTTTAGAAAAGTGATCTTATATGCGGGTGATCTTATATCGAGGTCCGACTGTATTAAACAAAACTAAGAAAATGAAGAAATGAGATATAGAGATTACACAATGTTTTTCATAAATAACATCACATCAGCCTTAAAACATAAATAAAATATTTAAATATGATTTATAACGCATTTTCAGAAAGAGTATTCATCTTTCCTTTTTTAAGCTACAAAATAAAAAAAACAATTAAAATAACAAAACAAGATAACGTTGAACATTAACTTATTTAACAAAATAATAAAAATCACATCATCATTTATACAATTACAAACAATAATCCAATGTATTCCCTATACCCTAATAGTAATGTAAAAGCTATACCGAAAAAGATACAGTATACTCTCGACATCTCGAACTTCGATATCTCGAAACTCGATATGTCGAAAAATTATTTTTCCCCTTAATATTACATATTCATCTAATATTAATTTTAATTCTTATGTCGAAGAGTTTTCACTCAAAACCTTGTTATGTCGAATATTTTTCGAAGTAAAAATTTAATTTTTCCGAAAAAATCACCGCTCAGTTGTGCCGAAGCAAATAGATGTATTTTTCAAAGAATCTCCATCCTTCATTATCTCTCTGAGGGTCAGGGACGATTCTTTTCAATTTAATGTAATTATTTTCGACTTCTTTTAAAAATTAAAATTATCATTGCTGTATTTAGACTTATTGTTAACTATCATTACATATTTATACTTATTCTCATCTATCAAGACTATAATTTTTAGAATATTATTCCGTATCTTGTGTTTTTACGTGAATTTTTATGTTTTGGTTACGACCTTGTTATCTCGAAAACTCGCTATCTCGAATTTTTTTAGCGTCCCTTCGACTTCGGAATATCGAGAGTATACTGTAATGTAACTAGAAAAGTGAGAGAAAGTATTCTCATAAGGGATACTTATGAGAGGTCAAAACATGAACACATTGAAGGTGTAGAAGAAAATGAGAGATTTGTAAATTTGGCTCAAGACATGGTAAAGTTAAATTCATATAAAACTATGACATTTGAAGCATTAATAAATTATCCCAGTTAGTATTATTAAAGTATCAATAGGGAATATATTGGATTATTGTTTGTAATTGTAAAATGATGGTTTTTATTATTGTGTTAGATTACATATTTTGTTAAATGCTCAATTTTATCCCGTTTTGTTATTTTAATTTTGTAGCTTGAAAAGGAAAGACGAATTCATTTTCTGAAGATTTGGGTTACAAAACGTATTTTAAATATTTTATTTACGTTTTAAGGGTGATGTGATGTTAGTTATGAATAAACATGACTAAGGGGGAAGTATGGATTAGACATAACCCAGTGTTTTGTTTTTATGCCTTGAGCTATCATCGATGGGAATCATCAGCCAGATTTACCCTCGGTGATAGGCTGTGAAAGCGTGGAAGGCTGTGAGTACTTCTCCCGCTCCCGGGGATGGGCGATGCTGTTCTGGTTACAGTGATTTTCTTATTGCTTATTCTTATTGCCTTTCACGCTTTCTGAGCTTATCATCGAGGGTAAATCTGGTTGATGAGTCCTAGCAAGGACGAAACAGCTATCCCAGATTCCTATCTCGACGATGATAACTCAAGGCATAAAATCAGAACACTAAGTGTTCTCATATCTCCTTTTTCCATATTAATGTTGGTAAAATTTTTATACTAAAAGTATGAAAGTTCTAATCAGTAAATAATAACATAACAAATACGTTCAGTAAAAAGTAGTGTGTTTTAATTTTTTTTTATAGTTAGGGTCCTTAATGTACAGTAGTTATTATTGCAGAAACCAAACAAAAATCTAACTTTTGTAGTTAAAAATTTCTTCGTGACTGCTGAGAAACCAACGAATGAAAATATAAAAAAATGTTCCCACAGAGAAACATTGGAAGTGAAACAAGAGATATTAATCCTTTTAGATAATATACTAATTCGCGTGTTTTAAAATTACGTGATTTTAAACAGCTTAAATAAGCATTTACAGATTTAATTAGTTTCTTCAAAAAATGGAGAATATAAATTCTTCAACGAATTTTTTTTTTGACTGGATAGAAAAAGCGATAATCCACGATTCACTTCTTTGATTAGAAATAATTCAGTTACTTTTAAAATTGCTTTCGTTTAGAAGTGACATCAACGGGAAGAAGCAAATAAAACGTGTGCCCTTTTAAAACGTTATTTTTACTTTATTGTAACAGTTTGTAGGTAAATATTTTTAGAAATTATTTATCTGCATTTTATTCATTTTAATCGTTAATCGTTATTTATTTCAAAACATTCATTTTCTATTCCTAATTACGAATGTTCTGTTTATTTTTAAATTCTTTTCCGTTGCAGCCGTTAATTAGTTAATTAATTTAAGTTCGTTATGTTTTTATCCAATTATTCTGTATATTTGTAATTAATCTTCCAATCAAATTCTTCTACGGAAAACCTATAAAAACCAATGTTTTTCGTTTAAGAAATTAATTCAGTTCAGTTCCAGAACTTCACTCTTGTTTTTCCATCTCAACACCATCGTTTCTCACCCAAATACCACCTGGTTTAATTTCCTAACGGTGTGCATTGTGAAAGCGAACAATAGAGATATTGTACAAAGTTCAAATAGTTCCAGCTAAATATGATTCTTGACAGTGTTTAGACTTTAAGTTAATTTAGAGTGAAAAAAAAAAAATTTTCACTACTTTTGCTAAAGGTAGATATGAAAGACAATGAAGATTAAATGATGTTGAAATTTAAAAGTTGTTTACTTATTATCAACTGTTGTAACGCCGTTAAATTCACTGGCGGAAAAATGATAAGACGATTTACCAGTTTTCACACGAATAATTTTAAATGATAAAATGTTAGTAAATGTTCTATTTTTTCAGTAACTGCCTCATAACTCACACGTAATTATACTTTCCATTATAGACAAGAGTTGTATCTCTTTTACATGAAGACAGAATACGACAGAAATACTGCCTCTGATATCTGGTTTTGTTAACTCTTACTATTCGTAGAATTTTTTCGAAAGTCAACTTAGTTGATAAAAATTATTTTGAAGTATAGGAACTTATATTAACTTCACTTAGTATTGATAATAATCAAATGTTAGTTCGCATTCTACCTTCAGACCAGTTACGTAAATGACGTTACGTATCCTTCCGCTTCCTAATTTTTAATTGTTACGTAATTAGTGTAAACAAATTCAGAATTCCATTATGAAATTAAAAATAAAAACAAATAGATTGGTATGTAATGACTGATAAAAATACAAACAAGATATTTAGTATTTTACAAATCCAGGGTAGTTTTTTTTATGAAATCTCAGCTGTGGAAGTAGCGTTATTTTTTTATTTTTTTTTATTTTTACTTTTTTATGAAAATTGCGAATGTGCACATTTTTAAGGCAGGATGTTGTAGCATGGCTATCAAGCGGTCAAAGCTGGCGGAAATGATTTTTCGTTTATAAACTAATACATTAAAAAAAAAATGCTAACATTTTTCGTGCAGTTAATATAGCGATTCAAGTGTAGCAACACTCCACCTAGTGGCCACATTGTGAAACTAAATCTTTGGGACTTGACGGCATTTGTAGTACCTGTGTATGTTACAACTTCTCCTTTTTCCAGAAATTTTTATAATGAAAATGACTGAAAATTCATAGAAAGATAAATTCCCCTTTTCTTTAACACCATAGATTTGTGTTTTACCCCTAAATAAAAATTTATAACTACAAAATAATCATTTTGAAATTATATTGTCAATATCTGCGATAACGGAAACCCACAAGTTCACATAAATGATCAATATGTCTAACAAATTAACTCCTTTGTTTTAAAAAAACAAAACAAAACAAATATTTCTCCACATCAGTCCTCAAGGTTCTCACTCGAGTATTTGCTACTACCACCAAGATTTGCACCATCGCGCGGGCCTGCGCCCGACCCTTTTCCGCTCACCGACGCGACCCTCCTACTCGCCGGGGGTTCTGGGGCCGTTCGGGACGGGCTTTGCTCCAGTGGCCGGGTATAGGCTCGACTCTTGAGCGCCATGATGATTTATATATAGAAATTATGAAAATTTCTCCAATAAATTTAACAGAGACTTAAAACAAATATTTTTCGAAACATAAAATGATATTAAAATATTTTTTAACGATCTATTGCGATATTGTACTGGTTATTATTAACACGTGTAACTTGTAGTACTAAAAACAATAAGAAAATAAACCCAAGAAATTTTAGAACAAAATATTAAAGTAAATCAACTCTAAATCGAAGAATTAAATAACATCATAAAATATTTTTGTATGTATTTTAACTACGCATTTAGTAATTATTTTTCTTTTCAAGTTTCAGTGAATCTCTTTCTCCACAAAATAATGGAATATATTGCCAATGTCGTCGCATTTTTTTTTTCTTTTGGGAATTTATTGAAATGTATATTTTTAATTTTACTTGTATTGTGACATCCAGGCACGCAACAATTATGTACCATGATGCTGAAATATTGAAACCTACTATACCGCTACGGTATATTTTTGAGAAATCCCAAACCAATGCAATGAATCATGGGAAGCGATTGCAGCGCTCTGGCTTTCCAGTGGTCGCTTGAATCGCTCATAGGTTAGGTTAAGTGAGTTACGATTAGTTTCCAGGATCTGTCGTTTGGAAAAACAACAGAAGAACAACAACATACTTTCCGTTTGAGTATGACCTTCGATTTTGCGATGTTTCTAAGACCGTCATTTTCCTTATTTTTGAATGGCTGCTTCCGCAGAGGAGTCCCACTTAAATTTCTAATTTTCTTAAAAAAATTACACAACAGAACTGAACTTGTCCAACTAATTTTCATTCTTAGTACATTGATGAATTGTTTTCTTCGAAAAAACAATTAAATTAGTTTTAATTCCGCAGGTGAGAATAGAATATTCGTAGAATATTATCAACTATTTTGTTTTAATTTTTGACTATTGGGTCTGTTTTCTTTGCGGCATTATACAACAGTGAGCGCCTGCAAGACCTTTACAAAGCGAAATGTAGAGCAATATCCTATCGCTTATAATTGCAGCTTCTACATTAATCTCAAGAAATCTAAAGTGAGCAGATCGAGTAGCACATGGATGAACACACCGCGATAAAGCTAAATCTATTTTAATGGCAGATTTAGCAAATCGCCAAAGACTAGCAGATCAGTGGATTTGTGACTGATTGAAAGAGGGTGATCATCACGGCAAGTATTTACTGATAAAACTTCTCAGTGAGATGTGAGTGTCATAATATGTCTAGCTCCAGATTTTCAGCCATTTTTTTTTGTCGCGAAGATGGTCTCTTCACTACATTTTTTACATTGAATATGCGAACTATGTTGTGTTGTGTTATGTTATGAGTGAATGTGAACCCAAGCACTGCGACCGGAGGTTTATTATACTATCCGACGGAAATAAGGACAGATAGACTGAAAAAGTATGGTGGGAGAAGTGCAGGGGAAATGGGAGAACCCCGAGAAAACCTGCCCAGCGCGGATCGTCCACCATCACGAAACCCACATGAAAACCGAACCGAACCGAGGTGAGAGGCCGATGTCATAGCGACAACGCCAACCGCGCGGCCAATAGGCGAACTATAAACGTTTCTGATATCTCCACCAACTGAAACAGTCATAATATTAACAACAGTGTTTCAAAAACATATGCCAAATAATAGAACATATTATTTTGAATTTACATATATACATTAAAATATTTGAAGAAAAAAAAAACCAATAAGTTTCTGGAAGAATTGAACCTAGTTCCCTTACAATATTCCTCAAAATTTCTTTATTATTTTTTTATGTTTCTTTTTAAAGTCTTACACAACGTCTAAAACCGAAAAGTCTGCATTTCTTTCCAAATTATTATATCTGCCGAATATAAGCAGTAGGTCGTTTTTCATTTTCTAATAAAAATTAAATTGCATTCGCAATATTTACTAAATTTATCTGAATCGTAATAATATTAATCGTGTCAAATCACGAGCAAATTAATCTGAAATTTAAAAACTATTATTTCTCATGTTTTTCTAAGGGAATTTTTGTCATATTCTGTTGCTAATTTCACGACAAGGACTAACTTGTAAAAAGATTTCAAATATAAATGTAAGATCGTCTTTTGACCTTGAATATGCATGCTAAGATTCAAGAAGACTCATCCAGTGGTTCAAAAGTTAGTAGGACATCGAGGATGAAGGTAGACTGTACAGTTTCCTAGGAAGGTAAACTAGAAAAGTATTGCATAATAAGTATTACATTTGTTGCATTTGCATATGAGTTCGTTAGTATATAATAGCTGTAATGAGGATTGTTCTGTTCGATGGTGTTTCGAACAGCTTGTTTGCTGACTTGTAATCATCATCAGTGAATACATTATAAGTTCGAAGGCAAATTTTCCATCCCATTTAGTCAAATGAAACTCTGATGTCATCGTTATCTGGCAATTCACTTGCAGCTTCTAATTATGGCCGCTAACGCCATCATTTGCTGGTTATAGGTTATTACTGCAGCATGGAATGAAATTAGGGGTGTATCGAGTGGTGGAGGCCGAGAAAACCCTAATCCCCTCCACTGAAATCTCAAAATGTATAGATTAGGCCTATTTTCTTTCGTTTTTTGTTTTGGTTGAAGAGCAAGTTAAAAGGGAATTTGACTCTCCCCATCACGAACTTTTGAAATTTTTGGTTGTTGTTGATGAGTAATCTAACTTGCCCCTCTCCTCCATTCCGAAACAAAATCTACATACGCCCCTGAATGGAACAGTGAAGGTTTAATAATCTTTAATTCAAGCACACGTCGTATCTTTTTGTTGGCTTTTGTTACTGACTTTTTCATACTATTGAGGTTATGGTGGAAAATCATCAATCCGAAGCCTGACAATATCAAAATGTTCTACATTGTTTCATATATTTTAGGCTTCTGATACAAGTATCAGACGCCTTGTAGAATATTCCCGGTTTGTCCGTCCGTCTGTAGACAAGTATAATTTAAATCTCATTAAATTATCATTAAGCATAACAATCACAACAATCGCAACCAGAAGCCGTTGCGAAGCATTGTGATTGGTTAACTAATCGCTATCCCTACCTTGTTTGCTTTTATGCCCAGTGGTATCAGAAGCCTGATCTGGGTTTTTTTTGGAGATAGGTGTTTTTCGCAAAAAAAAAAAAAAAAACATGGTTAGAATGTAATTGAAAATCAAAATACACATATCCACCCGTCTGTCTGTGTTCAACGTAAAAACTGTTTATCTCATAAAGCTGACAGTTTATTAGAAGACTAGACGGGTACCGTCGCTTCGCTCCGAAACCCTTGCATATATAGCATTAAAAAAAAATATATTTATTTAGGAAATTAATATTGAGATCGAGAATACACGACTTCCCAGCTCGTTGTGGGCTTCTCCGCTTAACTCAGTTGCATTGCGCGTTGGCACTCACATGCGGAGTTGCCGCAAAAACACTTCATTTTTGCATGTATCTTCCAATCGCAGAAACGTTTGTTAATGACTGATATACCGTTCGATAGAACTTTCAAATATCAACATTTTCTCAATATAATGTTCTCTTCGAACTTTTATACTTTTCATTTAAATTGAAAAAAAAATCAAAATTTGACCCTTTAAAAGACGCCATCTTGGAAACCAAAAACTTTTTTCGAAAGATTTTTGTAGCATTTTGTTTGTCTTAAAAAGATCTACATTTTATCTATTTACATGCCCAATCTATCTCTTATAGTTTCGTCACAAAATTGGAAAAACTTAAAGTCTTATGACAATGACAGACAAAATAACGCTTTTATATAATACTGTATAATTAGGATTCTCCTAAGACAGAGCCATATTTATTTTGGAGTTCATCGAAGAAATATCTTAGGAGTTATGAACCAAGTACTTTGACATTCAATACCAAGACATGCATAAATAAAAAAAGAGTTTTCTTCCATGTAAAAAGTCTTTATTTTCTTCTTAAATTATTGATTGTTTTCTTTTTCCGTCTTCTCAATTTTCTGGCACCTCGAAACGACTTCTTATTTCCTATGTTCTCAGTTTGTTTGTTTTTTTTAATCATTGAACAATTTCTTTTTTTTTTTCTTTTGATAAACTTTGCATGTGATCTTATAGATAGTCGAAAGTTAGCACCTCAACTTTACCTTCTTACATCTGACGCTGATGGCAGCTCGTAGGTTTTAACTCTGCTGCTGTTTGATAAGAGAACTATTGCTTTGTAGACTGTTCTATATAAAGAACACAATATAACTTATTCTGTACAATGAACACAATATAACTTAGTTTTGGAGGCTGACCTTGAACTTTAAACAGAAATTTGGCATTGCTCAAGCACTGTAAAAGTTTTGCTTCGTATTTTTCTAAGAAGTAAAGGTGTATCACTATAAGCCATGCAGGCTCTTGGTTGCGCGTTAAGTTTAGGCTCCCAACGATTCTCGACCAACAGGACTACTTGGGTGTCATACGCCTGCCTTTTTATACCCGAGTAAGAAACCCGTTACCCATTTAACAGACGACTGCGTGAATCCTAGAGACCATCTGGAGGAAATATAACCGTAAAAAAAAACAAAAAAAAACCGACCACTGTCGGGAAGTGAACCTGGCTCTTCCAGTCTTCAATCGAACGTTTAAACCACTGGGCTACCTGACACACTGTATTTTCTGCGAGTAATATATAGAATAGACCTTAGTGCAAAGGTTATTTTTGAAGAAAAAACTTGGATTTATTTTTATTTAATTTTTTGCTACTTGCTAACATTTTTCAGTTACGAATTTTTATTGGAAATTAATTTCTGTCTCTCTTTCACGAGTATTTAGCGTTTTCGTTTTAAGATTGCTTTATTTTTCATCCTCAAGAATAACCTAGAAAGCAAAAAAACAAATCTTTTTCATATAACGTACACTTATTAACTTTATACGCTTAATATAATATTTTTACTTTTTCCTACACAGGAACTACAAAGGTATATTTCATAACTGAGAATAAAATAAATGTCTTTTTGTATAATTACTTCAACACATAAACGATACTTCAGCTCTTATGAATTTCCTGTGAGAGAATGAAAAATTGTAAGACAGTCCCAGGGGCAAGAAACAGAACGTTTGTCAGAGTTATCGGAAACAAATAGTTACCTACTTACGCGGTTACCATGGTTAGTAGTTAAACAATTTTTTAAGCTTTGTTACACAATACAAATTTAAAATGAAAGGACTCTGCTGTATTATTACAGTAGACATTCACTCTGTATCCATTGTGTGCTGACTGAGTACATTAATTGTTACCATTAATATTTAAAAATTATCAGAATTTTTTTATTTTTATTTTAATTTTTTTTTTTTTTTTTTAGAATTCATTCACAGAATTTTTATTTTTTGTGGGTAGTCAATTTGAAAAAAACTTAAATCAAAATTTAAACTTGCCCATAAATAGGAATTTTAATAAATATTAAGAAAGCCGGTCTGGTAATTTCAGTGTGATGCTCCTAGAAACTAACAAGAAAGATTGGTAAAAAAGGATTTCTTTCAAGTTTTTTAAAAGACGTGGGAATCAAAAATCAGTAATGAAACATATAGTATTTTAATGTTTGTTAAATGTTATATAACATTTATTTGTTATAACGTTATTTTATTATTAAATATTTAACGTGGTTCCTATAGAAATTAAAAAAAAAACAAACAATGACAATCTATATAAATAGGCAACTTACATAGAGTTTGAGAATGTTGTTTAATTGCAAATTAAGAGAATAATTAACTATAGTTTGAGAATATTACCGTAATGTTACGGAATTGTAAAATTAAGATGTATATAAATATTAAGTTTAAAGTCTTTATTTACTTCAATGTTAAAAGTTTCTATTGAGAAAAGACTATATTAGCAAATGAAAAGAATTGATCCTATAAATATTAAATGAATAATTATCTAGTCTTAATTTAGTATTCTTCTTTACATGTTTACTCTGCAATATAGAAAATAAATGTTTTATATTTAGAAAAAAATATTCTTAGAATTGAAATAAATCAAATATTTATTGCGACTATTGTTATCGCAATAATGTTCAGCACCACAGGAAGGTGAATATAAGAATTCTTATGCAATTACTGTAATTTTAGATGACATAAATTTTTGTATATAAGCTTTGTTTTATTTGAATAATCTGTTCTAATTTTGGCTCGTGATGAAAGTTTAAGTCCTATCATCAAACGGTTTTGAGTGTTGCCGTTAGTCTATTGTAAGGGATGCCACTCTCCCCCCAAAATATGTCTCCTTTATTGCTTGTAAATCCTGTACTCGTAGTTTCATAAATATCAAGAATCCTTTAGTTTACACTTAATAAACATCTCAAGGGTAGTTGTCTGTCCGAGTCATTGTGGCAATCCGTGGCTGAATTATGAAGCCGAGTGATAAAAGACCAGCGTGTCTTCACGCTGAGCAAAACAATGTAGCTTCTCGCCATCCCATTGACACTCACGTTATGCCAAGGGTGGAATTTCTCTTTTCACCGCTATTCAATTGCTTCATGTTTTATTGCATAGCGTTAGCTAACAGGGTGTTGGCATTAACACTCTACGCGGCAACACAGGATTCCCGGCCACTGCTCATATCTCACCATACCAATGACGAAAAAAGTACGGCTGCAGAATGTAGTTATTTTCGTTGTAACCTTTTTTTGGGGGGGGGAATGAGTGTAAAATAAAAAAAATCAATTGACAACGTTGTACATATTTATAATCTTTGAAGTGCTTATCTTATTAAAAGTGACACTACTACAGCTTGGCGCACAACACTTATTTATTCAAGCCATTGTAATTCAAGGATCAAGTACGAGTTTTAACATGGCCCCGATTCCGTACACCATCGGCATGCAAATAGTCCAGGTAGTCCAAAGATGGCGATGCCCGCATTGAGTTCATTTAGTTTCATTTATCCAATTACTATCATTTTCCTGACCCGGTTAGTAGCCTGGACCGGAAGTCTTGATTTCCCACCCCCCTTAAGAAAAAGTGTTCTGAACCGGAAATCGAATTTTTCCCCAAACCTTCAGGCCTTGGAGAATCCAACGAGGTTTAACTCATGGGGCCCTGACTCCCGGTTTAGGCTGTGGAGGGCGTTACACAAAATATACAGAAACTGGAAGCTTATCCGTAAGGTTTTGCTAAGAAAAGAACTAGGAATAGGCTCAGCAATCCATCGGTGGAAAGTAAACGTTAAAGGGAATCATTTCGGACGGTTGGGGAGGGGAATTAGTAACCGCAATAATCGGGTCTTATTAAGAATGGATCATGAATAAACAAATTTTAAGAAAATCCGTCCATTTACACGTAGAAACAAAGAAAGAAAGAAGAGAAACATTTAAATTAAACAGTGAGAACCTTAACTAAAAAAACTAACAGTCAGATTCTGTTCACTTACACAAGAAAGTTCATTTCTATAGAATAACCAAAGCTTTATAACTTACCTCATACTTTTATAATTTTTTTTTTTCTGTATTAAATTCTTTTTACATTATTAAAATATTATGCAATTTACTTTTGTTTCTTATTCTATCCTAAATTTACAGTTCCTTTTTCATTTTGTTCTTTGTTTCGTTAATAGTTGCCTATTCTATCATTATATATTTGTCTCCTATTTCTTTGTATATCAATAGTTTTTACTTCTATCATTTTGCTGTCTTACAATTTTTAGTTCTTTGGCCTCGCATTTATTATTTACAATATTTATACCTCCCTTGCATAGCCGAGCGATCTAAGGGGTGGAGTAGTAAATTGACTAATATGTCTGAATTAGGGTTGGGAGGGATAGATGTTTCCTTTCTGTCCTGTGCTTCGCGCTGGTACGATCATTTCTGTCTCTATTATACAAAATATGCCAGGTTTATATTTGTACAATAAGTATAAGGCCACAGTGCTGCTGGGTAAAGCTGCTCTCTATGAAAATAAAATAATATAAAATAAAGTATTTATAATTTTCAATATTTTTTTCCTTTGGTGCTATATTTTTCCTCCATTTTGAATCATTTTTCTTTCCTTAATCCCTTCCTCGCGCTCTTGGAAGTGTTCCTATCTAATACAACTGTTCTTTCTGTGTCTGCTTCTGAATAGGAATACTTTTAATTACAGTTAACCGATATACAAAAACATTAATGAGTTTGCAGATTACATGAAAAAAAAATATAAAAGAAAAACAAAAAAAAAAAAAACCTATCGAAGTTTTGTATCGAAATACAATCAGCCTTTTGTGCCCAAAAATAATAGTCCCCTGACGCTTTCGTGGCACAATTCAAGCGTTGTTTATGAGTTTGTTTACACAAGGACGTTGACTGAGTTGGTAAACATCCGTTGAATCATGGCCGAACGAATTGAAAGCCCTGAAGAAAAAGAGAAAATATAAAAATCTACTTTTGATATCTCATTAAAAGAACAACGCTAACAATAATAATTTTACTCGTAGATGAAAAACTCAATCTACTCGTTTAATATAATCGATGGGTTTCTATAAAAATTCATAATAAATAAACAAATAACGAATGCAAATAAAATTGCTTCAATATTAATAAGTAAAAATACCAAAAATGTTCTCAGTTATTTTTTTTTATTTGAATAAAATATTGGAATTTTATATTTTTATTTGTCATGAGTAATCAATCCATTATTCGGTTCTTTCAGTTATGATATTATTGATTATTATTGTATTATTATGTTATTATTCATTCAGATATTACTGATAACTAATTAGTATTGTAAGATTACTGAATGTAATAAACATTATATAATTTAATTAACTTTTTTCTGTTTCAAAAATTTGGAAAGTTTGATGATTTCATTAATTGAAAATTCAGCTTTTTTTTTTCTTTCTTTTTTTTTTTTTAAATTGCGATTAATCAGATTGATTTGCTGTACGATGGTTGAAGAAAGATGAAAATCGTGGGTTATGATTTACTACTTCCATATATTCTCAGTGACATCTATCGCAACGCATCGTAACTAAGTCCTATATTTAAGCAAATCAAATTAGAATAGAATAAGATTTTCATTTTCTTTTTCTTTGCATCTTTAATGTATCTATGTATTGTTATTATTTAAGAGATTTAACGTGCATACATAATAATTTAAATTAAAATAAAAGGCCTTACTTTTAAAAAAAACAAAACATTATTCTTAAAAAAACAAAAAACATTTAAACTCATTAAAAATATATTCAGGACACGACTGGTTTCACCTCAATGACGACGCATTGACAAGTGACCCTCATAATAATAAAACAAATTAAAGTTATGATAATTCAGAAAAGAGACATCAGTTAAAATTTGAAAGTATCCTATAGGCGTGAATTTTTTTACAAGCGATTGAAAGTAGGTAATAACTTGCCATAAAATGTAATTTTTCTTCCATTGCCACGGACTTGGTAATTAGACCTTTACAAGGGGAAGTATTTGCATTCAGAACATGTAATTATTGCAGTAGCCTAATTGTTATTCTAATGCCAAGAAAATGAAAATCTTTGAAACACTTAACTACAAAAATAAACATTCAAGCCTTCTCGAGAATCGAAACCAAGCCTAAGTTTAGTTGAGTTGTACGCCTTCGAGAAACCCTACTTCCATAAGCGACAAAAAAAAATAATAAAAACTATATATAATATAACAATATACAATAAAACAATAATATAAATTTAAGAAAAAAACCTGATATATGATGCGTTGTATTGCTAGAGTCTCATCTATCAGCCAAAATAAGAAAATCTAAAAATATTGGAGAGAAACATTTAACTGTAATGTCTAGTTTTTTTCCCCATTTTTTTCAACAAGAAAGAAAGGTGAAACGTGGCATACTTTGATCTTGAAGTAATCATGAAAACTCTTAAATCAACAACAACAAATACGAGGAGATGGAGATTTTACATATGTTAGCTCATAGTTAATTTCTTCTTTTAGCATCAGTACTCAACTACTGAACAAACAGTAAGATATACGGTCATGAAAGCGATTTCTTAAAATGGACACATCGTGATGTTGAAGGAACGTAAAGTTTTAAGCATTAAAAGTAAGTTTTCTTGTTTTATCGTCTTATTATTAACTTGAAAGAACTCTTGTAAAAGTTCGATGTTTAGTCCCTCTCTGCTATTTCTACATCTAAGTTAACTTGTGGATGACCATTGTATCTGGTCTGAGTGTCAGCAAGTTCTAAACTAAGGAAAAATATCTTTGGAAGATTCTGTTCTACACTTAATGTCTTTTTATTGCTTTGCAGCGCTGCAGTTTTTTCCTACGAAAAAGTCCTGCAACTAATTTCAAGCGAGAACTTGAGATGTCGTCTTTGGAACTTTGTCTCTTCGAAAGCCTTTGCAAATCGATTATTACCACGATTTCATTTCATCCACAATAAAACAAATTAAATCCAAAACTTAGAAGTGGAAGACTGTGTTCAAAGTCTGCTCTCAAACGGTAGTTTCTGAGTAAATTTGATTACATTGCGAAAGGATTTACAGGAACCTTGCGATTGAGGCGGAGGGCTTATTTCCGTCTTGCATTTAAGTGCCATTCGCATTCGTTTCTTTTCTTCTCGGTTTGCTTCGGCATCTGTTAACGAAAGAAGATCGTGAAATCGAATACTGGTCTCGCCTCCCCGGCTCTGATGTCGTGCGCCGTGTTTGCACTCCGGTAGGCAAATGAATTTTGTTCGTGGATTTGGTTCTTGCTTGCAGCACCGCTTCGTGATGAACTCCCTGCGGGATTCGAGCACCCTACCGCCGGTGTCGAATTCTTGTTCTTCCGGAAAAAGCCTCCTAACGTCTTTTTGGTCTGGTGAGTCCTTTCCGCGTCTGTGCATTCGCTCGCTGCGCCATCTGTGGAACTGCCACGAAACTACCACCCGCTAGGCACAGCAGAAAACATTGACCATCATGCGATAACTGCATGGGAAGGAAGTTTGAAGATAGTTTATACTTCGGTGAAGATGTTAGCTTAATTTAAAAATATCAAGAAGTTCTTCATTACAGTAGAATCTCGACGACATCGTTGCCAAACCACCTGTGGTGGTGCAGGCTCAGTCAACGCCATGCTGC